>CM066994.1:61155952-61670943 GCA_033977485.1 Hydrangea macrophylla
ATGTTGATTTATTTGGTTTGAATCAACATATCATGCCACAGTTGCATATCACAGATCCGTGCTAGAAACCACGGATCGGGAAGCCATGTTGACTCTAATGGCCACTCAAGCATCACTTTTCTGGTCTGAAAATAGCGGGTAAGCCGAATGCGTTCTGCCTTGTTTCTAAGCCCATGTGCCGGTACCAGGTTGGGAATGGTAAGATCAAGGGGCTTAGATTTGTGATACCCCGTAATAGGGTTCATGGTGAAGTCCTTAAAATAGAAAAAGAGAAGAAAAGACTAATTAAAATAAGAAACTAAGAATAAAAGAAGAAAACTGTCACTGCTTCAGTTCGATCGATCAAACTTTTCTCGATTGATTGAACAAGGTCCAGGCTCGATTGCTTGAGCCCAGCTGGATTGACCGAGCACAGAAAAAATGAAAGGATAGTAAAACAAAGCAGAAATGAAAAGAGAAAATGAAATAACAAATCACGACGTTTACTAATTGGTCTTAGGACCTATGGGGTGCACCCCCACTCGGGTGTAATAGAGAAATGAAATGGGGGGGTCATGAGCATCTTACCTTAATCACACGTAGTTGAGAGGAGATGAGGGTGATGATGATGATTTTTGTGGGCAACCAGACCCTTCAATTGATGTGTGGGATGAGGGGAAGCAAAATCGCCGGAGCTCTCTCTCTCTCTCTCTCATTATGTGTAGAATCGCTTGAGAGTAAGGAAGAGAAAGAGACTAAAGAGGAGTACACTGAACGCCTCGTTTAAATTCATGTTTTGATCGATCGAGAGAGTTTGATCGATCAAGTGAGTTCGATCAATTGAATGTTCAATCGATTGAGACTTCGTCAAGCGCTTGAGAGTTCAAGACCTTCGATCGATCGAGAGTGATTCGATTGATTGAACACAAAAACTCAATGAACCTTTGAATTAGTGAACCTGTGTACCCTCTACTAACAAAAACTGATCTGGACAAACTGAATGGTCTAAAAGCAGTACAAACCCAAAACATGTAAGCCAGAGTTGATCATCGTAGTAATATAAAGTTGTAAATTTTATAAATGTAAATTTTAATAGCATCCTTTTTGCAAAATTATTTCCCCCAACTTGGTACTTAAGACCTTATTACAATGAAAAACTAGAATTAAACTAAAGATAACTAAGTTTTGTCTAGGATTACACTTCAATTGCTAAAAGATGGACAAATGGATAAATACAACTGAAGTGAACCACTATTCTTCGAACATGAAAATTTCCTCTTCCACAATTGCGTCATACTCGACCAAATCTTTGAAAAGGGAGTCCAAACTCTATAATTCACGATTCCAGAAGGATCTAAAAGCGATAAAAGTATCATTGAATGCGTCTGAAACCTCCAAAGAATTGAAAGCATAAGCAAGAGGTGATCTTGGTGAGCCTGGCGGCGTCATAGATAAAGGAGTGTAACTCCTCAGCTATTCTATCTCTTGCGAGGGAGTACCAGGGGACCCTATGGGAGGTCCATGAAACCGTAAGTATGGAAGGAACACTAGTATAATGTTGTGGTTCAAGTGATAATCCTGGACAAGGAAAAATAGAAGAAAAAAAGGAAAAGAAGACAAGGAAAAAAATAAATAGAAACAAATGAAACAAATGAGAGAAAAAGAAATAAAACAAAGGAGAATATGACATTGTCCTAATCTGACTATTGGCATGCATGCCCAGCATGCACTAGCCGGTAGAGGACATTGAAGCCTGAACAGCAAGTAGCTCAGGTGCACGTAGAGGTATGGGACTAGCTCGAGAATGACAAAGTCATCGACAAAGATGAAAAAAATAGCGTTGTGACATTCAGGCTCAACATCTTGTAAGTCATTCTTGTCCTAAGGTTCCCACATCGAGTCATTCTCTCACTATTGTAGGAGTTCATCATCAACTTCACCAACAAAGTAACCATCCTCTTCTCCTTCTTCTGTATAGAAATCCATATTTTCAAAAGGATTAATGTCGAGGAGAGCAGTTGGGAAAGGGATGTTTCCATGAGATATGTTGATGAGAACATTCGCATCTGGCCCTTTATATGGTGAAAGGAAAAATGCAACCTCCTCAGCTATCCATGGGTGGTTTTGATATTCAGAATCAGCCCAAGAACCTATCGAATGGACATCATCATCTCTCATTTTGGGACCTGCAGTTGAGTAATATGAGGAATAGCAGATTAAGAACGTCATATTCATAAAGGAAAAGGTAAAACTGATGTAAATGAAAATAGCAAATTACAGTAAAAGTAAAGAATAGAACAACAGTTTATTGACACGCTTCTGCATTTTAGATCGAGTAGTAGTTGGGCTCAATCAGTTGGATGTGCTCAACTTTTGTTAGGAAGTTTTCCAAGAATGATTTTATCCTTTGGCCATTGACCTTGAAACATTCATTGTTCTTGGGGTCTATGAGCTCGACGGTACCATGTAGAAAGACATAATTCACGATAAAATGACCTGTCCACCAGGATCAGAGCTTTCCTGGGAAAAGGTAAAGGCGAGAGTCATACAGCAAGACTTTCTGCCTTGGCTCGAATATTTTCTTAAAGATTGTCTGATCATGGCGAGACTTCAACCTTTCCTTGTACAACTTCGCAGAGTCATACGAATCTCTACGGATTTTCTCTAGCTCTGTGAGTTGGAGTTTTCTTAGCTGACATCCCTCTTTAATATCAAAGTTTACCGAGCATGTCACCCAATATGCTTTATGCTCGATCTCGACAGGGAGGTGACATGCCTTTCCGTACACTAGCTTGTACAGTGATATTTCTAGGTTTATTTTATAAGCGGTACGGTATGCCCACATAGCATCGGTCAGTTTGCATCCCTAATCTTTCCTGTTGGAACTAACCGTCTTTTGAGAATATATTTATTTCTCGATTAGAAAACTCTACCTATCCATTAGTTTATGGGTGGTAGGCTAGCATGATCTTGTGATTGACCCCATATTTCTTGAGGAGTGACTCCAAGGGCCTATTGTAAAAGTGCTTACCTGGGTCACTTATTAACGCCCTCGGGGTTCCAAAATGCAACAGAATATGTTCTTTTATAAAGGACATTACTGTTCTGTGTTCATTACATCTTATTGGTATCGTTTCTACCCATTTTGATACATATTCCATAGCTAGGAGTATGTATTAACAGTTGTTCGACTTTGGAAACAGGCCCATGAAATCTATGCCCCAACAATAATTGAATATTTTAATTATGATAATTGGAGTTAAGGGCATAGCATTCCTTTTTGAAATTGTACCAAGCTTTTGATAGCATTGGCATGATTTGCAAAAGGAATCAGCATCCTTAAATACGGTAGGCCAGTAAAAACCACTATGTAAGACTTTTTGTGCGATCTTTTGTGAAGCGAAGTGGCCACCATAGGCTTCTGAATGGCATGTTCTAGGATTACAATTATATCCTCATTTGGAACGCAACGTCGGATGACCTGATCAGCATAATATTTGAACAGGTTTGGGTCATCACAGAAGAAGTGACGTACGAACAAGAGGAATCCTTTCTTATCTTGATTTGACCAATGCCTGGGGGTTTCTCCCATTACTATATAATTTACTATATCCGCATACTAGGGCAAATTGGAAACAGTCATCAGTTGCTCATCTGGGAATTCATCCTTGATAGGTAGCGGTTCAGTATTATCAACAAACGTTAACCAAGACAAATGGTTTGCGATCACATTTTCTACTTCCTTTTTGTCCTTGATTGTGAGATTAAACTCTTGGAGTAGAAGTATCCAGCAAATAAGCCTTTGTTTCACATCTTTCTTGGATAACAAATATTTGAGGGCCTAGTGGTCTATAAAACAGATAATTAGGGACCCTATCAGATAAGACCTGAATTTATCCAAGGCGAATACCATAGCTAGTAGCACTTTTTTGGTAGTTGTATAATTCATTTGAGCTTCATTTAGCGTTCGACTGGCATAGTAGATAATGCATGGCTTGTTATCCTTCCTCTGTCCTAGAATTGCACCAATAGCGTAGTTGCTAGCATCGCACATCAGTTCGAAAGGCAAACTTCAGTCGGATGCCTGTATTGTTGGTGCGGAGGTAAGGCCTTTTAGTGCATCAAAAGATGTTTGGCAGCTTTCCGACCATTCGAATGGTATGTCTTTAACAAGCTGTTGACATAGTGGTCGGGAGATTGCACTAAATTTTTGGATAAATCGATGATAGAATCCCGCATGTCCCAATAAAGAACAGATGTCTTTGACTGTACGGGGGATAGGGATTTGAGATTATGTCGATTTTGGCCTTATCCACTTGGATACCTTTATCAGAGATTATATGGTCGAGGACTATTCCCTTGGTCACCATGAAGTGACACTTCTCCCAGTTTAATACTAGGTATTTGTCCTTACATCGTGCTAACACCTGTTCAAGGTTTTCTAAGCAATTGTCAAAGCTATGGCCAAACACTGAGAAATCGTCCATGAAGACTTCGAGTATTTGTTCAACCATGTCACTGAAGATACTTAACATACACTGCTGAAAGGTAGTAGGTGCATTGCATAAGCCGAAGGGCATACGACGATAGGCGAAAGTTGTTGGAAAAACAGGTTTAAATGGAAAGTTTAAACGCGCAGCGGAAAAATCAAGTTATGAAACTTTATTGGCATGCCCGGATCTACTACTCGTCAATTCTACAGATGCGCACAAGAGGGGACACGAGTTATACCTTAATGTCTTGAACCCAATTCTGATCTTCAACTTCCAGCATCCTCCACTAGATGATCTTCACCCTTATGACTCCTGCGGATGCTTGCCAGAAAGACTAGGGTTGGTGGGAACCCTAATGGAGAGGATAGAGAAGGTTTTGGGACTCCAAAACAGTTTCTGCAGCTTCTGACGTTCAAAACGACGAACAACCTTTTCCAGAACGCAGCTGCCCTATTTATAGATTCCCAGAACCGACCTAGACTTCGAGCGATCGAAGTGCCTTCGATCGATCGAACATTCGATCGATCGAACCATCTTCGATCGATCGAACCTGCAGACTTCAATCGATCGAGATATCTTCGATCGATCGAACCTGTCTGGACATCATCCTCAAGCATCTTTCCAAGCATCCTGGCGGAGCTAAGAGTGGGACCTCCTAGGCTCTTTATTGTTGGCTCAGACCAGTTTGTTAATTACCATGACCAAACTCTTTGATCAGCAAACTAACTAACTGGTCAGTTAACGTTTACTCCACTATAAAACGATAACTGAACTCCAACGCAAAAGAACATATCCGAAGCGATAACTAGACTTGTATGTTGTACTAATGTCCCTCTACCTCTAGCATTCGTAATCATATTCAGGTAGTCGGATAACTGTTACTGTCAACCTGAATCATGATTACTTCTTGTATTCCTTGAGTCCCATTCACCTCTCATGATTACCAAACATGTTGATAACTCTTATCAACAAGACTGCAGTACTCAGTAATCGACTTGGTGACATTCTCAAGGGAATGCTTACTCTGAATTAGAGGGTAGATTCTATCTTGACAATATATGTTCACAACCCTATGAACATGACATACCCAAGATACCCAGGTGTTGATCTTCTGTAGACCTCACTGATTGGTAAGTCAAAGCAGTCATATCCACAGTCTGTGTTCATAATCGCCTCAAGATTGAGAACACGTACCTTATACAAGTTATGAGTTCCTATCGACTGATTGACAGCTTTGAGTGTCAATAGGAAAGCTCAGGTCCGTCAATGCACTATAAGCACTAGCATATTAACCAAGAGTCACACTCTAGTGATTGAGATTTATCACTCCATCGAATGGTAGTTAATGATGCTACAGTGTATACCTGATGAGATATCCAGTCTCATCATCCACTGTGACAAGCTTTAAGTATCAAAGAATAGTAATTCGTATCTCATTGTATGTATCTCATACACACACGAAATACTTACTATGATACTTATGGATTAAACAATCATCTCATGAAAGAAACATACATAATGAAATGTAAAGCTGATATCCATATATTAAAAAATCAATGTCTAATACATAAAGTAATGGTTTGAGGGCACAAACCCAACAAACTCCCACTTGCACTCATAACCATTCAGAACTACATCTGAGACCTAGACTATCTAGATGACGATCAAAAAGTCTGAGTCAGTGTATCCTACTGGAATTAACTCACTACCACCGTACATAAGCATGTAATCTTTAGTCCTTCTCAAGTACTTAAGAATGTGCTTAACGGCTGTCCAGTGCTCTGGACCCGGATTCGACTGATATCTGCTAACCATGCCAACGGCAAAGCAGATATCTGGTCTAGTGCATAACATCGCATACATGAGACTTCCCACTGCCGAAGCATAGGGAACTCCTATCATGCGATTCCTCTCCTCCTGTGTCTTTGGACACTGGTCCTTGGAGAACGCTAAACCATGCCTGAAAGGTAACAAACCTTTCTTCGAATTATCCATTGAAAACCTAGTTAGCACTTTATCGATATAACCAGCTTGAGATAATCCCATTATCTTTCGCTTACGATCCCGAAAGAGCTTTATTCCAAGAATATAGCTCGCCTCTCCTAGATCCTTCATATCGAAAGTACTAGCTAGCCAAACCTTGACCGTTGACAGCGCCGCTACATCATTTCTAATGAGTAGAATGTCGTCAACGTAAAGCACAAGAAAAGCCACTACTTTCCCTTCACATTTCTTGTATACACAAGGCTCATCCAGATTCTGTATGAAACCAAACGACTTGACCGCTTGGTCAAATCGGATGTTCCAACTTCTGGATGCCTGCTTAAGCTCATAAATGGACTTTTGCAACTTGCATACCAAGTTACCTTTCCGACCAGCTATGAACCCTTCTGGTTGTTGCATATAGATGTCCTCCTCAAGATTGCCATTCAAGAATGCAGTCTTGACGTCCATCTGCCAGATTTCAAAATCTAGGCATGCAGCAATAGATAAGAGTATTCTGATGGACTTTAGCATGGCTACCGGCGAAAAGGTTTCCTCATATTCAATACCCTCCCTCTGAGTATAACCTTTCGCTACAAGCCTAGCCTTAAAGGTCTCAACCTTTCCATCAGATCCTCTTTTCCACTTGTAGACCCACTTGCAGCCATTGGGTTTAATATTGGCTAGAAGCTCTACAAGATCCCAGACCTGATTGGAATCCATAGATTCCAATTCAGCCTTCATAGCTTTAACCCAATGAGCTGAATCAACATCAACCATTGCCTCTTCGTATGTGGTAGGATCAGATTCAGATTCTATGGAGACAGCTTCAAAAACTTCTCCTAAGAACATGTATCTATCAGGCTGGCTGATAATCCTCCCACTACGACGAGGTACAGGTGCGAAAATAGGTGAAGAAGTGGTGTTTTCTTGATTTATATCGTCATTAACTGCGGGTTGGACTGAGGGCTCTCCTTCTATCTCTCTAAGATCTATCCTTCCCTTAGGTTTATGGTTCATGATATAATCATTCTCTAAGAAAACAGCATTTGTACTAACAAACACTTTCTGTTCCCTTGGATCATAAAAATACCATCCATAAGTACCCTTTGGATAACCCACAAAGTAACATACTTCCGATCTAGAATCCAATTTGCTCATCTTTCCTTTCAGCACATGTGCCGGACACCCCCATATCCGGAGATGTTGCAAAGAAGGCTTGCGCCCAATCCACATCTCTCGTGGTGTTCTTGGAACAGATTTGCTTGGTACTAGATTTAGTATGTAAGCAGCGGTTTCCAAAGCATAACCCCAAAGGAATAATGGCAACTCAGAATAACTCATCATCGACCTAGTCATGTCTAAAAGAGTCCGATTCCTTCTCTCCGCTACACCATTTTGCTGAGGCGTACCAGGTGCAGTTAACTGTGACAGAATCCCAATCTGTACGAGGTGATCAATAAATTCATTAGAGAGATACTCGCCACCTCGATCAGATCGAATGGCCTTGATATGTGTGCCCAATTGCTTCTCCACTTCAGCCCTAAACTCTTTGAACTTTTCAAAGGCTTCAGACTTGTGCTGCATTAGGTACACATATCCATACCTAGAGTGGTCATCAGTAAATGTTATGAAATACTCATAACCACCCCTTGCTCTAATATTTATTGGTCCACACACATCAGTATGAACTAATTCCAACAATGCATTGGTTCTATTGCCCTTTGCAAGAAAGGGCCTTTTGGTCATCTTACCCTCTAAACAAGACTCGCAGACTTCTATTGGTTCGAGAACCAAATCGCCTAAGACCCCTTCTTTGACTAGTCTGCCAATCCTATTTAGATTGATATGACCAAGCCTCATATGCCAAAGCCTTGTTGGATTAGTGGAAGATCTCTTTCTTTTAGATGGTACAGTTACCACTGAGTTATTAAGTTCCATACAAGAATCTTTAGAAATATTGGGAGTAATCACATACAAACCATTTGATTTAACACCAGAACATATAAAAGAACTATTTCTTTTAATCACAACTTCAGTTCCAAAATTAAAAGAATAACCATTATTCGATAAATTAGAAACTGAAATTAAATTACGTCTCATTGAAGGGACGTAAAGTACATCTGATAAAATCAAAACTTTATTGTCTAGAAATTCTAAAACTACGACTCCTATAGCAACCGCAGAAATGGTTGCGCTAGAACCTAGAGTAAGTACGATTTCCCCATCACTGCACTTCCTGGTTGATCTGAACCCCTGCAATGAATTACAGATATGGTTAGTCGCACCAGAATCAATGCACCAAGTGTTTGAAGTATCCGTTATAAAACTTACTTCAATCACATGTGATTCAATCATACCTTGAACTCTTGTAGCTAAGAATTCTGGACAGTTCCTCTTCCAGTGGCCCTTCTCACCGCATTGGAAACACTTTCCTTTGCTTTGGCCACCCACCTTCCCTTTGCCCTTACCTTTTCCCTTAGATTTTGCAATCTTAGGGACCGGTCCAACACTTGAACCTCCAGTGCTAGCCTTCTTCTTCCCTTTCTTTCCTTTCGGCACAGATCGGGAAGAGGAAGCGCTTTTCTCAACGTTTAAAACGCTGCCCCCAGGTTTGATCACCCCTTCCGCTGCCAATAAAGAGCTCATCAATTCGCTCATTGAAAAATCCATTTTATTCATATTATAATTCAGTTTAAATTGAGCGAATGATGGCGACAGCGTATTGAGGATCATATCAACTTGGGTCTGTGCATCGATGTTGGCACCTAGGGTCTCCAGCTCGTTTAAATAACCAATCATTTTCAAAACATGTTCTTTGACTGGAGTCCCTTCCGACATCTTAGCACTCATTATCTTCTGCATAGCTACCTGTCTGGCAGGCCTGCCATGCTCCCCAAACATCTTTTTCAGGGATTCGATAATGTCACTGGCGGAATTGTTCGACTGGTATTGGTGTTGTAACACATTAGCCATAGAAGCCAATATGTAACAACGAGCCATCCCATTCGACTTTTTCCATTTATCGAACTCGCGTCTAGCAGCAGCCGAAGCATTTGCAGCGGGTTCGTCGGGGCATGGGGTGGTGAGGACATATATGTGATCCTCCGCAGTTAACACGATGTCAAGGTTACGTTTCCATTCAGTGTAGTTGTTTCCAGTTAACTTGTTTTGAGTGAGTATGGTGGCAAGTGGACTAAATGCAGATCCAGACATTATGATTTACTGAAAAATCAAAAAACAAAATAAATATGGATATCAGAATTTGACAGTTTGAAATAAAAGAATCCTTTTAAAACTCTTATTTTAAAACAAAGTCGCCAGAATATCGAAACGAAAGAGTAAAGCCTCCGTGTGGTGGTCAATGTTCGATCTTTCGATTTATCATAACTTATCCGCTATGCAACTTTTGCAAAACAAGTTATGACTTCCGAACCTATTTGATCTCTAAGTTTCTGAATAATGCCCCGTGTGGGATCCCTTATCCATAGCTTAGCTAGTGTGTACCATTAACTAGGATCCAATCACAACCGTCTCAAGTAGCGCCTCCGTATGGTGGTCACCCTCTAACACGTCTGATTGATCCTTATCAAAAAGAAGTTCACATCTAGTAACCAATGAGTAATGCATCCTCCGTATGGAATGATCACCCCTGGCGAGGTGACACAGAATGCACCACTCATCTTACAGTGAACCGTTAATGGAAGATCGTGGGTGTAATTAATAAGACCCTCTCCCACTAGATTTAGTAAAAAAGGATTTTGCTTTTTGAGAAAATCTGTTTCTACACACTTCCCATAAACATCTAATGTTTACTAATGTGTTGAAAACGGTTTTTGAATTTTATTTTAGAAAACTTGTTTTGCGTGCATGCAACAATGTATTATACGCCAATCACAAACAAAGCACATAAAACAAAAAACTAAAATGAAATAAAAGACATCCAAACGATGCCTCTATCTCCCATGGCTCTATCTCCATAGAACCTGCTTTTGGTTTGATCGCCTCCAGCTCCATCTTCATGGACAATTCTAATTCTATTACATTGAACCTATGCCTCTTTTGAGGCTTACAATTTATCTAGAAATAGAAATAGCAACAACAAAATAAAAGGCTAGGGAAACCGGTGCGACTTTCCTTTTCGTAGGATTGAAGTCGCAGCGCCCTTTACATATGCCTTAAAACCAAACCAAACTTAAAACAACACACCAATCTAAAACATTCAAACACAAAATTAAATGCTCTTGGCGCCATGGGAGATAGCGACTAACTTTTGCTGCAAAAGGTTAGTTGAACACACATCCACGCATATATATAACAAAATATAACTATTGGAACCCTTAATTGATTCACACAGTATATAAACTCTTTACATACTGAATTAGAACTCAAAACAGCATCTAACTTCTCTGTCATAGTTCGATCGATCGAAGACCGTTCGATCGCTCGAACCTTCGATCGATTGAACACTGTTCAATCGCTTGAACATTCTATTTCACAGAATGATTAAAAATTTTGCAGAATACGTTAAATTTAAACTTTTAATTTCAAAATACTTTTAAAACTGTGAAACAAAGATCCTGACAAAGAGTCTGTCTCGATCGATCGAACTCTGTTCGATCGCTCGAACAACAGAATGTTTCGATCGATCGAAACCTGTTCGATCGCTCGAGTACAGAGCGTTCGATCGATCGAGACTACTTCGATCGATCGAACCTATCTTGCATCCAATGCAATCACAGATTTGTATACTGCTGCGATAACACTGCAGAAACAGATCTGTGACGATGCAGTTTCGAAAGCAGTTCTAAAATCAACATGCAAATCAAAATAGTGTTCCAAAAAACGCATCTACGGATCCAAACGAGCGTGGCTCTGATACCAATTGTTGGAAAAACAGGTTTAAATGGAAAGTTTAAACGCGCAGCGGAAAAATCAAGTTATGAAACTTTATTGGCATGCCCGGATCTACTACTCGTCAATTCTACAGATGCGCACAAGAGGGGACACGAGTTATACCTTAATGTCTTGAACCCAATTCTGATCTTCAACTTCCAGCAGCCTCCACTAGATGATCTTCACCCTTATGACTCCTGCGGATGCTTGCCAGAAAGACTAGGGTTGGTGGGAACCCTAATGGAGAGGATAGAGAAGGTTTTGGGACTCCAAAACAGTTTCTGCAGCTTCTGACGTTCAAAACGACGAACAACCTTTTCCAGAACGCAGCTGCCCTATTTATAGATTCCCAGAACCGACCTAGACTTCGAGCGATCGAAGTGCCTTTGATCGATCGAACATTCGATCGATCGAACCATCTTCGATCGATCGAACCTGCAGACTTCAATCGATCGAGATATCTTCGATCGATCGAACCTGTCTGGACATCATCCTCAAGCATCTTTCCAAGCATCCTGGCGGAGCTAAGAGTGGGACCTCCTAGGCTCTTTATTGTTGGCTCAGACCAGTTTGTTAATTACCATGACCAAACTCTTTGATCAGCAAACTAACTAACTGGTCAGTTAACGTTTACTCCACTATAAAACGATAATTGAACTCCAACGCAAAAGAACATATCCGAAGCGATAACTAGACTTGTATATTGTACTAATGTCCCTCTACCTCTAGCATTCGTAATCATATTCAGGTAGTCGGATAACTGTTACTGTCAACCTGAATCATGATTACTTCTTGTATTCCTTGAGTCCCATTCACCTCTCATGATTACCAAACATGTTGATAACTATTATCAACAAGACTGCAGTACTCAGTAATCGACTTGGTGACATTCTCAAGGGAATGCTTACTCTGAATTAGAGGGTAGATTCTATCTTGACAATATATGTTCACAACCCTATGAACATGACATACCCAAGATACCCAGGTGTTGATCTTCTGTAGACCTCACTGATTGGTAAGTCAAAGCAGTCATATCCACAGTCTGTGTTCATAATCGCCTCAAGATTGAGAACACGTACCTTATACAAGTTATGAGTTCCTATCGATTGATTGACAGCTTTGAGTGTCAATAGGAAAGCTCAGGTCCGTCAATGCACTATAAGCACTAGCATATTAACCAAGAGTCACACTCTAGTGATTGAGATTTATCACTCCATCGAATGGTAGTTAATGATGCTACAGTGTATACCTGATGAGATATCCAGTCTCATCATCCACTGTGACAAGCTTTAAGTATCAAAGAATAGTAATTCGTATCTCATTGTATGTATCTCATACACACACGAAATACTTACTATGATACTTATGGATTAAACAATCATCTCATAAAAGAAACATACATAATGAAATGTAAAGCTGATATCCATATATTAAAAAATCAATGTCTAATACATAAAGTAATGGTTTGAGGGCACAAACCCAACAAAAGTACCAAAGGGACACGTAAAAGTCATTTTCTCCTTATCTTCAGGAGCAATTTTGATCTAATTGTATCCACTTTATCCATCTAGAAAGCAGTAGTACTTATGACCCGCCACTCGTTCTAGCATTAGGTCCATGAACGGTAAAGGAAAGTGGTCTTTTTAGGTCACCATGTTTAACTTTCTATAATCGATACACATCCTACATCTAGTGGGGATGCGCGTTGGTACTAACTCTTCATTTTTGTTGGGAATAATCATTATACCCGCTTTTTTAGGGACTACTTGGGTCGGCCTAACCCACGGACTTTCAGAGATTGGATAAATTATCCCAACGTCAAGTAATTTTAAAACTTCTTTTTTAACTACTTCTTGCATGTTGGGATTTAGACGCCTTTGCATTTGTCGTGATGGTTTAGCATCTTCTTCTAGATAGATTTTGTGTGTGCAAATGGACAGACTTATGCCTTTAAGGTCGGCAATCGTCCATCCCAATGCTCCCTTATGTTGTTCAGCATTCAAACTAGTTTACCCTCTTGTTCGAAGTTTAAGGTGGATGATATTATAACCGGGTATGTTTTCTCAGTTCCTAGGAAAGCATGTTTGAGCTCCTTAGAAAGCTCCTTCAATTCTAAATCAGGGAACTGGAAACTCGAGGGCATAACTAATTTCATTTTTGGAGGCAAAGGTTCATATGGTGTAACCTACATGCATTCAGCTCTATCCTCCTTTATTGTCTCCATCATGAGGCATATTTGATTAAGGTCGGCATCCAGTGGAGCAGAATCATTAGGTCAATAGACTACGTTGAATTATGACACAACTACATCCAAAGGATCTTTATAATGGACAACATCAACCTCATCTTCGATGACCATTTTGATGTAGTTTACTTCCTCTTCATCCTCGTATTCTTCAGGTCGGGATTTAAAAAGTTTTTGACATTTAAAGTCATATTCCCGAATATGATGGTCATTATACCACTTCTTATTTTAATCGTGGCATCTATTGTATTGAGGAATGGGCGACGGAATATTACCAGGATTTGTGCACATGGATTGGACATAGGCTCAGTGTCTAAGATTACAAAATCAACTGGGAGCACAAACAAGTCTATTTGCACAAAGACATCCTCTAGTATCCCTCTAGGATATTTCACCGACCTATCTGCCAATTGTATTACAACTCAAGTAGGTTTGAGTTCACCTAACCCTAGTTGTTTATAGACGGAGTATGGCAGCAGGTTTACACTTGCTCCTAGATCAAGGAGTGCATTGTTTATTCTTTGATTCCCAATTTGACATGAGACAGTGGGAGTACCGGAGTCTTTGAGTTTAGGAGGTAGTTCATTTTGGATGATTACACTTGCTTGGCAAGCAACATAGGCGTGTTTCTTCACACTCTGCCGCCTCTTGACCGTGTATAAATCTTTAAGATACTTAGCATAGGCCGGTACTTGTTTGATTGCATCAAGGAGTGGAAGGTTTATTTTAACTTGTTTAAATAGTTCTAAGAACTCCTAATTCTTTATCTCATTTTTGGGCTTCTTTAGCCTTTGCGGGTAAGGTGTGGGAAAAGGGCATTTAGGTAATTCTTCATTAATGGGCTCCTTTCCAAGCCTTCTCTCAACTTCTTATATTTCTATGGGAGCTTCACCATTTGATTCTAATGGTTCGTTGTTAGCAATTGGCTCCTCATCCTGAATAGAAGGTTGCTCTTTATTTACCACTTCCTCCTCTTCATACTCTTCAGGTGTGGAAAGAGGCATGTTGTGCACTATAATCTTGTCGCTTCTCACAGTAGTCACGGCTTTTGCATGTTCTTGATTATTGGGACCATTGTTGTATCCCTTAGGGTTTTGAAATGGCTGGGCAGAAAACTTTCTACCTGATCCCTCTTATCGTGCATCCATTCTCTCTAACGACGCCGATATTTTGCTCATCGTTTGGATTAATTGCTTTGTTAGATTTACGTTAGAGAGTGGATCTTCCTCTTGTACCTTTTTATGTGGTGGCACGTACACATTTGATTGTTGATTATTAGAGGGTTGAGCTTGGTTGTAGTTATTAGATCTATTTTGATTGAATTGCTGGGACTGTCTATTATTTTGCCCTTGATATTGATTATTATTGTAGGCCTGTTGTTGATATTGATTTTGGGTCCCAGCGTCGTTCTTCCAATCAAAACCAGGGTGATTCCATCGATTATTATTTTGAAAATTATTGTTGTGGTTGTAGGAATTCCCCGCCCCTCTATATCCTTGCATAGCGTTCATTTCCTTAGGGGCCTGTTCTTGAAAATACGACACATGGGACAGTATTGAGGTGTGTGTCCCAATATATTGCATGTGCTGCATGGTTGTTCAGGAAAAACCTGCCTAAAACTCTTTCCTTTCATTCCTAACTCCTCTACCTTTCTTGCTAGTTCTTTATATTTGGTCATTAAATCATCTTCACTTTTTAACTGATATATACTTTTCTCCTCTACAGCTGCTAGTTGTGCATGTGAAGTATTTTCAGAGTTAGACCATTCATGAGCATGTCCGGCTAACCACTCAAAGTGGGCTTCAGCCTCTTTGGTGTTTTTGCTAAGAAATGCACCTGCGCTCATAGTTTCAACCAGTTTCTTCGTTTCACCATTTAGTCCTTCATAAAAGAAGCTGATGGTTTGCCACTTCTTATACCCATGATGTGGGCATGAGAGAAGAAAATCTTTGAAATGCTCCCAAGTTTGAGTGAAGGTTTCATTGCTCTTTTGTTTGTAGGAATTTATTTGACGTTTAAGTTCAGTGGTCATGCAAGGTGGAAAGAATTTCTTTAAAAATCCAGTGTTCATTGCATGGCAGGTGAAGATTGAATTTGGCTTAAGGGTGAGCAACCACGCTTTTGCTTTATCCTTCAGGGTGAAAGGAAATAACATTAAGCGTGTTACATCTACAGGACAGTGCTGGGAGAATGTTTTACAAACATTCTCGAAATCCTTGACATGTAGATATGCCTTCTCACTTTCCATTCCGTTAAAGGATGGAAGGAGTCGAATCATTCCGTTGCGAAATTGGAATTTACCCGCATGTGGTGGAATGAGGATACAAGAAGGTGTAGGAGTGTTTTTGGGTTGCATGAGATCGAGCAAGGGACGCAGCAAATCGTCAATTGGCACAACCACATTCTCACCATTTTCAATTTGAGTGTCACCCATTCGATCTGTAGTTGTGGCTACGGAGTTGATTGAATCAGAGGAATCAGATAAGTAGAATGGATTTCCAAAAATTCCTTTGATGGAATTGTCGGACATGAAAGGGAAAAAGTCTACAAAAGATTTTAAACCTAAAGAAAAATAAAAATAAAGAGCGAGGTAATCAAAATATTAGCTGGTCGCCTTCCCCAGTAACGGGGCCAAAAACTTGACACGAAATTCTTTTGTGTGCACTTATGTGCAATACCCAAGTGTAGGTAGACGTGCAAGTAGTACTGGATAAGACCAAGTCGATCCCACAGAGAAGATATCAACTAGTTACCAAGATTAAACTCCAAAAGAAAATAAAAATTCATTGTTTGGAAAGGGTGTAGAACACGAAGTTCCACAAACTACCACTACTAAAGAAAGCAACCAAATTAAACTAATGATTAACGAATTATATAGACCGATATTTAAAAACGATTTTTCTTTATGGAAGGGGAACGTTGGGATCACACGAATCCGCCGTGACCTAGCCATCTACCATGAAGTAACATTAAAGCTCTATGGAGTACGTCTCTGTGTAGTATTCCGTATTTACTAATGATAAAGATTCAATAGTCCTTTCATGACCGGGACTATATCATCACAGTTGATGTAAAAATACATGAAGGCGGTTTAAAGCAATAGTTACGACTCGCACTCTGAATGGTGTTAGCATTCTGAGTTTTTTGCAAAAGTTATTGAAGAAAAATGCCTTAAGGCTTAAAGTTAGGAAACATTTTTGACAAAATGAGCATATGGGGACAGTTTGATAACAAATCTCGAAAATAGAAAGTCTAGGAATACTGCAAAGGACCATCTCAAGATTCTGAAGGTTCGAACAATCGACGCGTTTTCGATCGATCGAACATCATCACTCTCAATCCATCGAAATGTCTTCGATCGCTTGACTGTATCTCTGGTTCGATCAATCGAACTAAATTCGATCGATTGAACGCAGATTTTATTCTGCTACATGGCAGAGGCTTGAGATCACTGTTTAATCATGATCTCCCAACTCTGGGACTACTCAGACAAGGTCTAGAGTACTGTAAATTTGTTTTTAATGTAAAAGTTCATTAAGGGACGGTTTGTTTGCGATTTTAACATAAAACTTATGGAAATTATGGATTAACACTAAAATAACAAGCAACACTATGAGTACTACTATTTATACTATGAAAAACTACTAGCAAACCGTAAACAATCAATGATGCGAAACCTGAATGGAAGGAACACTTGTATTGAAACTGAAATCACCAAGCAACCAATGTAAAATCCGAGATTAACCTACAAAACAAGCAAACTCTCTATCTCCCTCAATGTAAATTGTGAAACTAAAGTTGGGCGTCTTTATGGACGTGCTTACAATGAGTATATATAGAAGAAACCAAAGCTAGGGTTACAAATATAAGTCTCTACTGCGTGCGCGTAAATTATGATAAAAGTCATGTTCGATCGATCAAACTATATTCGATCTCTTTAACTTTCAAATTATTCGAGCGCTTGAACTGGCTTAGATCAATCGAAAGCTCGATCGCTTGATTTTTCATCTTTGAATTGCCTTGCTTGTAATCAAGCTTTCCTTTTATCTTGTTATTCATTTCTGCACACAGCACAACAGGATATCTGCACAAGACAACAGCTAATACACAAACTTGTCATAGATTTATCATATTGTATAAAAGCTTGCATTGTAACACAACTCACAGTTATGTTAGGGAGTTGCAAACTAAATCAGTATATTTCCTTCTTTTAGCACAGTTGTATTTTACAAATATCCCCGCTTGTCAATGAGTTTAGTTTCTATTCTCGTTCTCTTCATCCTTTGCTATTTAGAACTATGTGGTATGGACAATTCAGTGACTTCACCAGTCATTGCCTACGGACCCAAAAAAGAATTTTATTTTCTTTATTTTGATGTTCCAGGGCGTGACATGTTTGTTCTCCGTTTTCTTAATATTTATTAGTTTAGATATGTAAAATTCATAGGATCATTTTGTTTCTTGTTTATAGTATCCCTACTAAATTTGAGTTATCCTAGGCAAACTCTACCCGAATGTTGTGGTAGCCGGAGCATGTGGAGTTGATATCCAATCAATGGATATTCAACCCTCGGTGGTAATGAAATCTTAAATCAGATCTACGAGTCTAGTTTAGGGCATCCACGTAGAAATTATGTTGTAATGCACATTATATAGCCTAGTAGGCTATCCATGATTAGGATATCTATGCTTAATCCACTTGTATAGTTGTTTATCCATGCTTAGTAATTTAATTAATTCATATCCATGTATCCATGCACACTCATACACTTGCACACTATAGTAGGTTATCCATACTAGGGATAACACTTAGGATTCACATGCACACTACTATACATAGTAGCCATGTTTGAACATACACACATGCTATCCATGCTTAGAATAGTAGGATATTCTTCGTGATTATCCTCTATATTATACTTGTACTATCCTAACAATGGTTAATTAGGATGATTGGGAATTCTATGCTATCCTAGGTAAGTTCCTACATTCCCTTTTATTTACTATTTTTTTGGGATTACATAGAAGTATCCATAGGTGGATAAAACACAGATTTTAATCCTTACATGATTACTTGGGCATAGATATCATGTTTTTCTAGGGTTTTGAGTGTGATTTACATGTTTAATTGCTTTATTTCCTTTCGCATGCATAGGGGAGCATAGTAATACGTTTAGTCCTCGAATTACCTCTTTAGCACTTGTATTGTATGTAATTGCTTAGCATTTTGCATGCTTTTTTTTTATTAGTTGTTTATTTCTTGAATTAGGATTGCATTAGAAATAAATAAAATGGTCCACATAATGTCTAGTCAAATACCTTGAAAGTTGAGTAGAGGCCTACTTTGGACAGGGCAAGAGGGGGTGTTTTGGCACGATTTAGCTTCTTCCTCGCTTGTAGCTTAACCCAGAACCGAGCTTTTTGGTGACGAAGGGGCGGTGCTCTATATCTATTGGACAATTAGATTTAGTTTTCTTGATTTCCTTCATCAAATCAAGTGTCGACTCTATTAACGAGGATCTCTCCAGATTTAGCTTTGTGGGATATATATGGATTACTTACTCGTGTAGCCTCCAAAACGATCAGATCGGATAAAGGCTAATGAAGGGTGGTGAACCTACCAGTGGCTGTTGACATCATTTCATAGTGTTTAAACACAATCTGACGACCAAAACAGGGGCGCCCTCTCTTTAATAAATAGAGGGTGCCCTTTCCTGAGAATTTTCGTATATATATATTCTACCCAATGACAGTTACAATACACCCAGTTACTACCAATTCATAGTTATCCATATGGTTAAACCTAACATTTATATAAAGTAGATGACCGATTTTGAATGTGGATGATAAAAAATGTATACTAACTTAGTGTGAGTCTAAACATTATTAATTATAACCAAGTGTGGGGCTAAACATATTTAATCTTAACATTATCTAAAGTGGGGGGTTTAATTTGAAATACATGGAGTATAGTAGTCCACCATTGATGGAGCACGAATAGCACTGCTAGTTAAAATATGTTACAACTTTTCTTATCAAGTTACAAATTTTTTTTTATAAATCGGGTAACATTTGATGCCCCCTTCCTGTGGCATGCTTACAACAGCTCACTCCTCTCTTTCATGTGGGCATGGTGTGAGCAAAACCACTGCAATGCACCACAAAAATTTCGAACCTTTAATTGAATTTGTCACAAAATAAAAAATTTAAAAGTCATTAGATTAATTAAATAATGAAAAGGATATATTACATTTTGCACCCCTATATTTTTGAGTTGGTGTCAGTTGGGTCCCTAAAGTTTCATTTTTGACATATCGCAACTTATACTTTCAAGTAGGTTCAATAGAATCTTTCCGTCAAAATCCATTACAATATTTGACAAAAGTAGGTTGCATGACACACATGTGATATATCAGTAAGGACAATACGATAATTTCACATGAGTAAATTACACTATGTAGTATGTATCCTTGTAGCCTTGATTCGATGCCACTTCGGTCATTACAGTTTCAACTAGAATTAATACCCATCTGATACACGGGAAATGTTTTGAATTTCATGTAGCATTTTTTTGCTAAAACAATTTTATGTATTTAAATTTGTTAGTGGTATTATTATTTTAGATATAATATAGTTATATTATTTTAATTAATTAGTTTAGTTTGTATCATGTATGTGTGTATATTTGGATATATATGCATATATCTATATAATAAGGAAGAGCGGTGTGGGTACTTCCTAAGTTAATAATTTTCAATCTCAACCGTTGAGACAGAGTTGGATTTTTTAAACCGTCCAATCGTTAGCCCACCAAAATGGTAACCTGCAGACACACCAAATTAGTTATGAACGGCTGAGAATAACTCTTGGCTTAGATCTAATGGCCAAGATGAAATTGGTTTCAAAATTTTCCCCAATCAACTCGCCCCAAATTTCTCGGTTACTCGAACACGTCTTTCCTTCCACAATCTCACCGACTCCTCTTTCCCCCCTCTCTCTCTCTCTCTCTCTATCCCACTACAGACCACCGTCGACCATCGCCACCGACCGAAGCCCCGACCGATTCGAGGTATGTACAATTTTTCATACTCTTTTGCAAAATCTGCATAAGAAATTTGTTCCAATCAATCTACGGTTTCTTTATTTCATACTCTTTTGCAAAATCTGCATAAGAAATTTTATTTTTAACTCTGTAGCTGAAAAAT
Source organism: Hydrangea macrophylla (assembly GCA_033977485.1). Classification (NCBI taxonomy): domain Eukaryota; kingdom Viridiplantae; phylum Streptophyta; class Magnoliopsida; order Cornales; family Hydrangeaceae; genus Hydrangea; species Hydrangea macrophylla. The sequence continues at coordinate 61,176,754 of CM066994.1, forward strand.
TCTAGATTTTACCCCCTAACCTTACATTCCCTTGGCTTCTAGATGTTGATCTCGGCATCTCTATATCTCTATTTTTAATTATCAGATTTTTGTTCACACACAAATTGTGAATTTATCTTTGTCTTACACAAATTGCTCTACCCTTCATTGGATTTGTGGCTTTCAAACAAAAATCGGCAACATTCTTTAGTATATAACCTTTCCTATTGGGTTCGTGGAGCCAAAAATCTTGAAAAAGTTTATTTCTTTATCCTGTTTTGTTTTTGGGTGTCAAGAATCCGGAATACCCAACAGTTCAAATGATAGTTCAATTTATTTTCTCGCAGTTTCTTAGTATCCATCTAAAAAACTTGCCCTTTTGATTTGATTTTATTCCTTTTATTTCACTTCACATTATGAGGAGTTAAACATTTTGGGACACCCTTTTCAGACTGCTGGGTTGCTCTCAAGTTAGTCTCAACAGAGTTCACATCTAGATCTTTCACTATCTTTTTCGATTGAGTTACAGAGGTATACCACCACCACCTTTAAATGTGTCAGCAGACTATTAAGTAATCAACCTTTTTTTGAGCTTCCTTTTGGAAGGCAAAGAACTTGGTTCATTTTTTTAGTTTTAATTATAAGTTGCAATGCTATATCTTAGATAAGTAGGAATCTTTATGTCCTGAGTAATGAAATGGATTTTCAGTGGAAGTTCTTTTAGATGGTACAACAATCAAAGGATTTGGGAAACACTTTGGGATTCAATTTTTGGAACCATATTGTTAATATTGCAATGTGTTGTACATTGTTGATGCTAAGGCTTACTAGAGGGTCCATGCCATTCTATTCAACATGTATCATCTCAGGCTTAAATCAAGATCAAGGTTAAGTGAAATTTCAATGTTAGAACATGTTTTCATTAATTAAAAGGGTGACCAATTAATGATATAATCTTTACTGTCAGGGTTGGATGCACAGAGACAAAATATTTGACATTATCAAGGCTAATTGCCTGGGATTCTGATTTACAAATGTGGAGGTGAACTTACAATCTCTCTCTCTCTTTTCTTCTTTTTTTTTGTTGGATTTCCATATTTTTGGTGTCCTAACATTAGTGCCTGGATTATATAAACTATCAAGTACATCAATCCTAATTGCTTAGGATTTCCATTTTATGAATGTAGAGGTGAACTTACAATTTATTATTATTGTTATTTTTTTTGGATTTCCATTTTTTTTGTGTCCCAGCATTAGTGGCTGGATTATGTGAACTACCAATTACATGATTTTTGCTTATTTCTTAATGCATTTGGAAATATTGCCTTGAAGCTTTGATGGGCTTTTGACCCCACTTTTTTTAATATTTTTTTAATGTTTTTGTTTGTTGCAAACAATGATGATCTCAAGCAGCCCATTTCAATTGAATTCCCAGCCCACAAGAATTTTCTTGGTGAACTAGAAATGAAAGTGAGAGAAAAGAAAGGAAAACATTTTTTCTTTGTTTGTAGGAGTTAACAAATGCATGAAATCACTTCCCTTTCTCTATACTACAATGATAGCCATTAGAAAGTAATTAGTTTAGTTCAACGAAATGCCTGAGTTTGTTCTTGCAAATCATGTTTCATGATTTGACTGTTATTTTGATTGAATTTTTTTTTGGATTATGCAGTGTTTGGCTGGACTGTTGTACCAGTTTGTGCCTCCATTGCTTGCTTCATCACCGGGTATGTTTATCAAGATGTCCTACGATTAAATGATGCTAAAAAAAATGCTTGATTATTCCACTATTCCACTATTCAAGTTGATTAGGTTTGTCAATAGCTGCACATTTTGTCTTCATCTTTTATGCACTTTATATATTTTTTTGGAGGGAATTTATGCATTTCATTTATATTTTACTTTTTGGGTAAATTATTTACTATTCCTAATCTATGTCTTATTTTAGTTTTAAATATTAATTGGCTTACTTTTAGTTTTGAACATTCTATGAGACTTTAGATGGCGAGTCCAAATCTTGACACTTGAGCTGTCTTAGTTTGTAGATTTACTACAGCTATTGGTGTTCATTTTTCTTCCATGAAAAAATGGGACACACGGTTTTGGTTTGGTTTGGTTTGGTTTAGATATTGTAATTTTAGAAGCTTAACAGTCATCAGTCATCTCTGATTTCCCAAGAGAATACCTGTTTAAAATGATATAATTTTACCACAAACCTTTATCCTTTCAAAATTTTACAATTTGGGAAAAGATCGAAACATGTCTTTCCTTCGCCTTATTTCTTTACCGGAAGTTCTCTCTTTTTTTTTCGTTAACCAAGTTTATTTTAGAAACTAAATTTATTCATATTCCACTGCCTCTAAATTAGTCCAATGTCTTTAATGGCCAATAACCAATGTTGATTTTCTATGAAAGCTAGCATTTCATTTCTTATTTTTCTTTTCATTTTTACTTTCTTATTCTGGTGCTATATTCAAGTTCACTAAAATATACCACAGTGTATGGTTCCAAAATTTATAAGGAAACACAAAAGAACCAAGACTAATATTGGTCAATTGCTTTTCATTAGTTTTGCCTCTAATCTAATGTTTTCTCAGCTTCCACTTTCTGGTACTAATATTGGTTTGGTTTGAGATTTTAGAAGTATCCTGTGATGGTGGTATTACTACTTCCATGACCCTTCTCCATTCTTATGCTTTTTCTTTTTCTTTTGTGTGGAATAAATTTATAATTATTAGGATGAATTTTTATTCTATGTGATGATCATTAAGTCCCCTAATTCTCATCTCTCTCTCTCTCTCTCTCTCTCTCTCTCTCTCTCTCTCTCTCTCTCTCTCTCTCTGTTGTATTTTGGCGGTTAGAGTCCTCTTTGAGAAAGACACTTGGAGGGAGTAATCTTCCTCCATTCCAAATTAAGAGCCCTACTTTCCATTTTGGAATGTCTTATTTATAGCCTTCGCTTTGAAAACTCAATGTACATGGACTAGATACTTTCAAAGCTTACCCTTTATCTATTAAGGGAAAATTCAATTTAACTTTTTGTGTGATAACTAAGAGTCAGTCAATTACTTTTTTGATTTTAGATAGATATCTATTCTAAGTGAATACCCGACACCTTTTGGTGAGTTGCTCCTAACGTTTGGACAATTGCTCCCAACACCGTTTGGTGAGTTGCTCCGACAAGTTTTGATTTATTCACTTAAAATATATATCCGTCTAAAATAAAAAAAAATTAATTGACTGACTCTTAGTTATCCCAAAAAAAGGTGACTGAAATTTAATTTTCCCAACTTTTTAAGTCCCTCATTTCATGTAATGTGACATTGAACAAGGTTAAGGACTAATCTTGAACACGATTTTGGATATATAAGTACTGTTTTCATGTTGAATGTATTTGTATGCTGTGGCAACTCGGAGTTCTGAGAAGATGAACATTGGGTTAGAATGTGTTGGAGCATTTGTTAATTGGCTCGAAAGATGAAGACTATTTATTTTTTCCTATTATTGTAATTAAGTACAATGATCATGATATTTTGTGTTGTTTCTAATTATTGAATGAACTTAGATTGTTTCTAATTATTTGAGAATAATGTGACTTTGGAGGTTGATTAGTAATTATGTCCATAGACTTGGTGCAAACATTGTATTTTCTTCATATCAGTTTATTTGGAAATTAATTTGTGACACATTGATGGTTAATTGAGGCTTAGATTAGGGGTTAAAAACAAGGTTTACTGCACACTTGAGGCTTAGGCAAATTCTCATTTGTTTGATGGATGCTTTTGAAGTGCTTTTCTTCCTCATTGTGGCAAACCCGAGAACGGATTCATCAGTTGTTGTAGTTGGCCTAAAAACTGAATGAACTTTAATTCTTCCCACATTTCATTGTAGTATGTCCATTGAATGTTCATTGGAAGATATTTTAGGTCATATAAGTGGCCAAAGCATTTGGGAAACAAATTTTGGATTCAAATTTGGGACCATAGCATTATTAAAAAGAAAGTAATTTTCTCAACCTAAGAACTTAAGCTCACATGTGTTGAAAATAACGACTCAACTACGTGAATCCTTTTTTTTTTCTTTTTCTTGCAGCAAAGATTATGAATGTTGGGTATCTTTATAAGGAAATGGTAGGATGGAGATGCTTGGATTTTCCAAAATCTGGCTGGTGGTGATTGATTTGGATTTTATTTGAATTACAACCGCAGGGATTATGTAGATGCTTGGATTTTTAGTGAAATAGATGGTATAATTATAATCTATCTATCAATCAATATTTAGTTAAACATTTTGAATCTTAATTTCAGTAAGAAAATTTTACGATGTTGATTTGTTGATTTGTAGCAATTGAGTGAACAAGATGAGCAAATCTAGATGGATGGAACGAAAAGGCAGGCCATGGATGTGTTTTTTACTTTTTTTGAAGGAACAAGATCATCATACACATGCCAAAGCCTTGATCCATCATCTCTACCACAGTTTTTTTCCCCTTCTCTGTGATGGAAAACTCTAGCATGTTCATGCTATTGTTGTAACATTAAAGTTTGATGTAATTAGAATGACACATGTTCCAAGTGATGAATAGATACTCTTTCTTGATTGGTAAATATCAATTATATGCTAGGTTGGTGAGTTGTTTCAATTTTGGAAAGTATTCTATAATGATCCATTATAATTCTGTGTTAATTGGAGCCTTGGAGAGATGGACCCATAATTTTAATTTTATGAATTTTAAAAGTTTTCAAGGATACCTTCTTAGTTAGCTATTTTATTATGATTGGAGACGACTGACGAGCATAAGTTTATTACGTAGTTAGCTATTTGATTATGAATGGGGCTAAGCATGAGTTTATGCTGGACTTATGTTGGACAATTGAGGCGAATTCTCCTCTTCATTTTTTTTCCTTACTCTCTCTCTTCTTCTTTTTTCGGTATTGGCCATGGTTAATTACTAGGGAAAGTAGAAAGGGTAGTGTTGACCAGTTGGTGGTGATTTCTGATAGTTGGAGGTGGGGAGATGGGGCAGTGGTGATGATGGTCAAATCCTCTCATTCATTTTTTGTAAAAAATACATATTTCTCACATTTTTTAAACTAGAGTCTATGAGGATAAAACAATATACTCGGTAAAAAGATTAGGTCAATGTATAAATTGCTGCAAACTTCAGCATTTAATAGAAAAAAAACAAAAACCAATTGTGGGCTTTGAGTAGAGAGAGAGATTGATTGAGTACTGGGTAAAAATGAAGAGTGAAGCAAAGAACCGAAATATGTCCTTTTTTATTTTGTGCGTTGTGCCCACGGGCACGGGCATGTACTAGTATATATATAATACAAAGTGGAATTAGACACCTGCAACGTGGCGGTTCTGTGATTTTTCCCACTTTTCTATATTATATTTTTCTTTTCTTTTTTTCCTATTTTTCCTATCTCTGGAATTAATAAGACATACATGTAATCTCTCTCTCTCTCTCTCTCTCTCTCTCTCTCTCTCTCTCTCTCTCTCTCTAAACCATATCAAATCTCATCAATATCTAATCTATATAAATATACTAGAACATGCCCGTGCCCGTGGGAACACCGCACAAAATAAAAAAGGACATATATCGGTTCTTTGCTTCTTTCTTCATTTTAACCCAGTACTCGATCAATCTCTCTCTCTACTCAAAGCCAACAATTGGTTTTTGTTTTTCTTCTATTTGTTAGAATATATAAGAGAGAGGGAGAGAGTGAGACAACACTATGAATTGTGTATTGAATGGTGTAATTAAACCTTACAATGAGTAGCCTTTATATAGACCAAGAGAGAATCCTAAAAGGGAAAGAAAAGTACCTAGGCTAGTAGTACAACTGATAGTACAATATATCTACACAGTAAGTATAGTAAGATACAATAGGTACAAGAATGTAGACAAATATTCTAACATTATTCTAACAGCCCCCCTCAAACTCAAGGTGGTAGAATGGAAACCAACTTGAGTTTGGAAACTAAATCCTGAAGACGTCCCGGTGGATGAGCTTTGGTGAATACGTCAGCAGTCTGATCGGTGGAGGAGACTGATTTAAGTCGAATGGTACCACAAGAAAGATGATGACGAACAAAATGACAATCGATCTCAATGTATTTTGTACGTTCATGGAAGACATCATTGTGAGCAATTTGAATGGCACTTTGGTTGTCACAACTGATGGTTGTAGCAGTTGGATGATTTACCCCCATGTCCTCAAGTAACCAGCATAGCTAGAGAAGTTCCTAAGTGGTATCAGCAAGGGCACGATATTCAACTTCTGTACTAGATCGGGCAACAACAGTTTGCTTCTTACTACACCAGGAGATGAGAGAGTCACCCAAGAAGAAGTAATACCCAGTGGTGGAACGACAATCAGTAGGATCTCCTGCCCAGTCTGCATCTGAGTAGGCACGTAGCTCAAGAGATGAGTGAGCAGAGAAGTAGAGGTCATGAAATAATGTCCCTTTGATGTACCTGAGAATGCGGAGAACTGCTGCATAATGAGGAGATCGAGGAGCAGATAAAAATTGGCTTACGATATGGACAGCATAGGAGATATCAGGTCTAGTAACTGTCAGATAAACAAGACTCCCAACAAGTTGACGATATAGAGTAGGATCATCCAAGGGTACACCATCCATAGGAGTGAGCCTACAGTTAGGCTCGAGAGGAGTGGTACTTGTCTTGCTGTCTGTAAGTCCCGCCCGTGTAAGCAAGTCTGAGGCATACTTGGCTTGAGAGAGCTAATATCCGTCAGAACTAGAAGTGATCTCAAGGCCCCAGAAAATAATTAAGTTTGCCGAGATCTTTCATTTCGACATGTTGGCTGAGATGGGATTTGAGATCCAAGATTCCAGATGTATCATCTCTTGTGATAATCATGTCATCCACATAGAGGAAAGTAGAATAATGCCCCGGTCAGTTCTGCGGATGAAAAGAGCTGAATCATAAGAGCTGCCTGTGAACCCAAAGCGCTCAACAATGCTGCTGAACTTTGCAAACCAAGCTCGAGGAGCTTGCTTGAGACCATATAGAGCTCGGCGGAGCTTGCAAACTTGATGAGGATGATGATGATAACCAGGAGGAGGACGCATATAAACTTCTTCAGTGAGGTCACCGTTGAGGAAGGCATTTTTTACATCCATTTGGAATAAGTCCCAACGGTGAACTGCAGCAACTGCATTGAGACTGCGAACAGAGGTAAGACGGGCAACGGGGGAAAATGTTTCCTCATAATCAATCCCATACTCCTGAGTAAAGCCCTTGGCTACTAGGCGGGCTTTGTAGCGATCAATGGATCCATCTGATTGAGTTTTGATCTTGTAAACCCACTTGCATCCCATAGCATTCTTGCCACTTGGCAAGTCCACCAAATCCCATGTGTGATTTTGTTCAAGTGCTGTCAATTCATCATCCATTACTTTCTGCTAAAGAGGATTGGAATTGGACTCATGGTAAGATTGAGGCTCATGGTGAGAGAGAATTGTAGAAAAACAATGGTAATCCCGAAGATGAATCAGAGGAGTTTTTACTCGGTCACTACGTCTAGGAAGAGGGTTAGGGTTTGATGCAGACCCATTAGATGGAGCAGGCAGTTCAGTTGAGACTGTGGTAGACAAATCAGATGAAGAGTCTGTAGATATAGATGTGGGTAGAGGGGCATGCAAAGATGCTGATTCAGAGTGAGAACTTGTATCAGGGGTGTCAGGAAATAGATCTACTGAGGGGTCAGTGAAGTGGAAAGGAGTACTGGCAGGAGATAGATGAAACTGGGACATGGATGAGAACATTTTATGTTCCCAGAAGACAACATGACGAGACACACGAAGACGTTTGGAGTAAGGGTCCCAACATCTATAGCCTTTGTGTTCAATACCATACCCCAAGAAACAACATAAGCGAGCTCGAGATTCTAGTTTTGTGCGCTCATGTGGTTGTAGTAAGACAAAGCAGGCAGAACCAAAGACTTTAAGGGTAGTATAGTCAGGAGGGTGGTTATATAGACGCTCATATGGTGACTGGTTTTCAGTAGTGGGAGAAGGGACACGGTTCATGGTATAAATGGCAGTGAGGGCAGCCTCTCCCCAAAATTGTTCAGGACATGAAGCAGATGTGAGAAGAGCTCGAACAGTATTAAGAATATGTCTATGTTTACGCTTGGCTCTCCCATTTTGTTGGGAGGTGCCTGGACAGGAACGATGGGGAAGAGTGCCATACTGGCGAAGAAAATTTAGAACACCTTTTTCTTTGTATTCTTGGGTATTATCAGCTCGAAACACTTTGATATTGCAAGAAAATTGAGTTTTGATCATGTTAGCAAAATCAAAGTAAATCTGGGGTAATTCAGATCAATTTTTTATTAGATATAACCAAGTGTATCGTGAAAAATCATCGACAAAGATTACATAATATCTAGATCCTCCCATTATGACAGTTGGAGAGGGACCCCAAACATCAGAGTGAATTAGATCAAAAGGTGCAGAGGAAATAGAGTCACTGTTATTAAATGGTAAAGCTGGTTGTTTAGCAAGTTGACAAGGTAAACAGTCAACATTTTCGACTTTAATTGAACCTAATTGACCACTTGACGCTAAGAATTTTAACCGACTTAGCGAAACATGACCTAAACGAGAGTGCCAGAGGTGAAAAGGTGAGGTGGACGATACTGAAGCTGCAGTTTGAGTTGGTGAAATTAAATGTGATGGAATATGCAGATTGTTAAGTTCAAATAAATGTCCTATTTTACGACCTGTCCCAAGAGTCTGTCCCGTTTTTGGATCCTGTACTAGACATCCAGAATTAGAGAAAGAGACAGTAAGTCCGAGTTCGCACAATTAACCAACAGATATGAGATTTAATGTGAGTTTAGGAATGAGATAAGTGTCAGGGAGAGATGTGTGAGTGGTGGAGACTTGCCCTATGTGACTGACGTTCATACGAGAACCATCAGCTGTGTGTATGGATGGTGCATTAAGAGTAGAATGTTAGGTAGAGAATGTAGTAGGATCAGAGGTCATATGGTTACAGCAACCCGAGTCAAAGAACCAAGAAGATGTACCTGGGGCAACAGATAGAGCAGTAGGAGACATGTTACCAGAATGATCAAGAACTCTTTTGATGATGTTCACAAGGAAGGAAGCAGAGATGGATGAAGGGTTAGACGACTTAGAAGATGATGACCCCTTGGTAGAAATAGCAGTGGATGATGTTGAACAACCTCGGGACAGATTATCCTGTGAATATCTGGTAGGATTCTCATTGCAATCAGCAAGATAGTGCCCTGGTCCACGCTTGTGACAGAAAGTACACACTCTGATAGGACAATGCAATAGAATATGTCCTGGTTTGTGACAATATCTGTAGGAGGGATCTATGAGAGGCTCCATGATGTGTGACATGAGTCTGAGAGTGGTAGAATTGATCTGGGTGGCAGTGGTTGGGTGATGATCTGACGGAGGGAGCCTGGATGAAGAAGTGGCAGCTAGGCAATGGAGGCAGTTGGGTGGTGGTGACCGGCGGTAGAGATGGTAACCGAGCAGCGAAGGCGGTGACAGTGGCAGAACCCAAGTTGAGGCAGCGAGGTGACCGGAAGAAGGACGTCAGACAGAGTAGATGTGGATGGTGGTAGCCGGGCAGGGCTGAGGCAGCGCGATTATGAACTTGAGGCAACTACAAGAAGGATTTCTGATGTGGAGGATCCACTATTGTGGCAAGCACAGAGCATACTTTCCTTTTGAAAGGCCACTGGGAGGAAGAAAAAGCCATCAGGAGCTTATAGCTCTGATACCATGTTAGAATATATAAGAGAGAGGGAGAGAGGGAGACAATACTATGAATTGTGTATTGAATGGTGTAATTAAACCTTACAATGAGTAGCCTTTATATAGGCCAAGAGAGAATCCTAAAAGGGTAAGAAAAGTACCTAGGCTAGTAGTACAACTGATAGTACAATGTATCTACACAGTAAGTATAGTAAGATACAATAGGTACAAGAATGTAGACAAATATTCTAACATTATTCTAACACTATTGAATGCTGAAGTTTGCAACAATTGATGCATTGACCTAATCTTTTCACCGAGTATGTTGTTTTATCCTCATAGACTCTAGTTGAAAAAGAGTGAGAAATATGTATTTTTACAAAAATGAATGAGAGTTTGACCATCATCACCACTGCCCCATCTCCCCACCACCAACTATCAGAAATCACCACCAACTGGTCAACACTACCCTTTCTACTTCCCCTAGTAATTAACCATGGCCAATACCGAAAAAAGAAGAAGAGAGAGAGTAAGGAAAAAAAAGAAGAGGAGAATTCGCCTCAATTGTCCAACATGAGTCCAGCATAAACTCATGCTTAGCCCCATTCATAATCAAACAGCTAACTACGTAATAAACTTATGCTCGTCAGTCGTCTCCAATCATAATAAAATAGCTAACTAAGAAGGTATCCTTGAAAACTTTTAAAATTCATAAAATTAAAATTGTGGGTCCATCTCTCCAAGGCTCCAATTAACACAGAATTATAATGGATCATTATAGAATACTTTCCAAAATTGAAACAACTCACCAACCTAGCATAGAATTGATATTTTCCAATCAAGAAAGAGTATCTATTCATCACTTGGAACATGTGTCATTCTAATTACATCAAACTTTAATGTTACAACAATAGCATGAACATGCTAGAGTTTTCCATCACAGAGAAGGGGAAAAAAACTGTGGTAGAGATGATGGATCAAGGCTTTGGCATGTGTATGATGATCTTGTTCCTTCAAAAAAAGTAAAAAACACATCCATGGCCTGCCTTTTCGTTCCATCCATCCAGATTTGCTCATCTTGTTCACTCAATTGCTACAAATCAACAAATCAACGTCGTAAAATTTTCTTACTGAAATTAAGATTCAAAAATGTTTAACTAAATATTGATTGATAGATAGATTATAATTATACCATCTATTTCACTAAAAATCCAAGCATCTACATAATCCCTGCGGTTGTAATTCTAATAAAATCCAAATCAATCACCACCAGCCAGATTTTGGAAAATCCAAGCATCTCCATCCTACCATTTCCTTATAAAGATACCCAACATTCATAATCTTTGCTGCAAGAAAAAGAAAAAAAAAAAAAAAAGGATTCACGTAGTTGAGTCATTATTTTCAACACATGTGAGCTTAAGTTCTTAGGTTGAGAAAATTACTTTCTTTTTAATAATGCTATGGTTCCAAATTTGAATCCAAAATTTGTTTCCCAAATGCTTTGGCCACTTATATGACCTATAACATCTTCCAATGAACATTCAATGGACATACTACAATGAAATGTGGGAAGAATTAAAGTTCATTCAGTTTTTAGGCCAACTACAACAACTGATGAATCCGTTCTCGGGTTTGCCACAATGAGGAAGAAAAGCACTTCAAAAGCATCCATCAAACAAAAGAGAATTTGCCTAAGCCTCAAGTGTGCAGTAAACCTTGTTTTTAACCCCTAATCTAAGCCTCAATTAACCATCAATGTGTCACAAATTAATTTTCAAATAAACTGATATGAAGAAAATACAATGTTTGCACCAAGTCTATAGACATAATTACTAATCAACCTCCAAAGTCACATATTCTCAAATAATTAGAAACAATCTAAGTTCATTCAATAATTAGAAACAACACAAAATATCATGATCATTGTACTTAATTACAATAATAGGGTAAAAAAAATAGTCTTCATCTTTCGAGCCAATAAAAAAAAATCCTCTAACACATTCTCTAACCCAATGTTCATCTTCTCAGAACTCCGAATTGCCGCAGCATGCAAATACATTCAACATGAAAACAGTACTTATATATCCAAAACCGTGTTCAAGATTAGTCCCTAACCAAGTTCAATGTCACATCACATGAAATGAGGGACTTAAAAAGTTGGGAAAATTAAATTTCAGTCACCTTTTTTTGTGATAACTATGAGTCAGTCAATTCCTTTTTTTTTAGACTGATATCTATTTTAAGTGAATAAATCAAAACTTGTCGAAGCAACTCAGCACAGGTGTTGGGAGAAACTATACAAAAGTTAGGAGCAACTCACCAAAAGGTGTCGGGTATTCACTTAAAATAAATATCCGTCTAAAGTCAAAAAAGAATTGACTGACTCTTAGTTATCACACAAAAAGGTAAATTGAATTTTCCCTTAATAGATAAAGGGTAAGCTTTGAAAGTATCTAGTCCATGTACATTGAGTTTTCAAAGAGAAGGCTATAAATAAGACATTCCAAAATGGAAGGCAGGGCTCTTAATTTGGAATGGAGGAAGATTACTCCCTCGAAGTGTCTTTCTCAAAGAGGACTCTAACCGCCAAAATACAACAGAGGGAGAGAGAGAGAGAGAGAGAGAGAGAGATGAGAATTAGGGGACTTAATGATCAACACATAGAATAAAAATTCATCCTAATAATTATAAATTTATTCCACACAAAAGAAAAAGAAAAAGCATAAGAATGGAGAAGGGTCATGGAAGTAGTAATACCACCATCACAGGATGCTTCTAAAATCTCAGACCAAACCAATATTAGTACCAGAAAGTGGAAGCTGAGAAAACATTAGATTAGAGGCAAAACTAATGAAAAGCAATTGACCAATATTAGTCTTAGTTCTTTTGTGTTTCCTCATAAAATTTAGAACCATACACGGTGGTATATTTTAGTGATTCGACTCAGGTCTAATTCTCATTTCAGTTTTCCCTTCCAAAATTGCACTTTCTTAGCAACCAAACACTGCATATAAAAGCCACATTGGTAATTGGAGCGAATTATACCTCTATTTGAATTCATTCATGTTTGTAATGAGGCTCAACAACTTTGGTTTTATGGTAATCCAAAACATCAACACTAAACAAAGAATTATTAAGGGAAGGAGCATTTGCAGAGATTTTTTTTTCAAAAGAGGGCAAAGGTTAGAAAGAGATGAGAATAACCACCTATATAGATATAGACCAATAGCCCATGAGTATCACTTCCATTTTTTAAACCAATAAAGAGCAACCCTGCAACTTTTCAGAAACAGAACTCACGTAGGCAATATATCAAACACCTTCCATGCCCACGCAACCCTAGATAAAAAATAAAAATCCAAAAAAAAATTCAAATAAATTTGAACCTGAATGAGAATAATATTTCCATAACAGCAGTTGGGATCTTCAATCTTACCAATCTATGAAGCTTATAGACATAAGCAGAAACAAATGGGGTTCAACTTAATTTATAGCTTACTCAAGGTTCAATATAGATTCTTCCAAAAACCAAAACACAGGATTTACAAAACATAGAGAGGAAGTAAAGGGAGTTACCTACGGCTAGCTTCATTTCTAGTATGAAGATGTGACTTATCGTCGTCAATGTGGTCAGAGGCTACGTTGACCGCTTCTTCATCAATGGTGGCTTCCATTTCCTTCTAGTCCACCCTGAACATAAAACAAATTTAAGATTTGAACTTGAATATAGCACCGGAATAAGAAAGTAAAAAATGAAAAGAAAAATAAGAAATGATTGCTAGCTTTCATAAAAAATCAACATTGGTTATTGGCCATTAAAGACATTGGACTAATTTAGAGGCAGTGGAATACGAATAAATTTTGTTTCTAAAATAAATTTGGATAACGAAAAAAAAAAAAAAAAGAGAGAGAGAGAGAGAACTTCCGGTAAAGAAATAAGGCGAAGGAAAGACATGTTTCGATCCCTTCACAAATTATAAAATTTTGAAAGGATAAAGGTTTGTGGTAAAATTATACCAAGTGAAATTTACCTTCAACATGGGGATTTCCAGGGATTAATTCTCCAACAACCAAAAATATATCATTTAAAAAAAAAAAAGGTCTTCTCTTGAGAAATGAGAAATGACTGATGACTATTAAGCTTCTAAAATTACAATATCTAAACCAAACCAAACCAAACCAAACCAAATCAAAGCCGTGTGTCCCATTTTTTCATGGAAGAAAAATGAACACCAATAGCAGTAGTAAACCTACAAACTAAGACAGCTCAAGTGTCAAGATTTGGACTCACCATCTAAAGTCTTGTTGGATCGAAACAATCACACGCAAACAATATATGAAAAACAGAAAGATTAAAGAGACACAAAGAATTATCACGTGGTTCGGCAATGTGCCTACGTCCACACCGGAGAGCCTGAAATTTCCACTATCAAAAACGATTTAGGATTACATCATATATATCTCCTATAGGTACATGGCAAAATCTCCAAAATACCCATACCGTACCGCGGGGGGCTACGCCCCCATACCGCACATAACTCTTGTCAGCATTCCGGGAAGGCCCTGCTCCATGGCTACGCTTCGCTCGGCCATGGACCACAGGGCCCTCCTCTTGACTCTTGGGCCTAATGTTACGAACCCATTACAATATGAGCCACACCCAACAATCTCCACCTTGGCGAATATCAAGCCACCTTGAAGATCACAATTACATGCTCCACCTTGAACTAATATAGGGTAGGGGTACTCCTCATCTTCAACAAGAAGAGACATTGATCAAGTCCAAGCAATGCTTGAACTTTTCTGTAGTAACGGGCTTTGTCAACATATCAGCAGCATTGTCCATTGTATGAATCTTTTCCAAAAGAATATTCAAAACTAAAAGTAAGCCAATTAATAATTGAAACTAAAATAAGACATGAATTAGGAATAGTAAATAATTTACCCAAAAAGTAAAATATAAATGAAATGCATAAATTCCCTCCAAAAAAATATACAAATTGCATAAAAGATGAAGACAAAATGTACAACTATTGACAAAACTAATCAACTTGAACAATGGAACAATGGAATAATCAAGCATTTTTTTTAGCATCATTTAATCATAGGACATCTTGATAAACATACCCGGTGATGAAGCAAGCAATGGAGGCACAAACTAGTACAACAGTCCAGCCAAACACTGCATAATCCAAAAACAAATTCAATCAAAATAAAAGTCAAATCACGAAACATGATTTGCAAGAACAAACTCAGGCATTTCGTTAAACTAAACTAATTACTTTCTAATGGCTATCATCGTAGTATAGAGAAAGGGAAGTGATTTCATGCATTTGTTAACTCCTACTGTCACACCCCGATTTTTCGGACAACCAAATATTTAATCCAGAGCATGTATCCAGACTAATATTCAATTTCCAAAACACCGAGAGTGACACCCGGCCTCACACAGACTAAATGATAATTTATTGAAAACAATATGTAATACTCCTTCAATAAAGACATGTGATCTTGTGTTTAAAAGAAAACTCTTTCTTAATAAACCTGTATTCCCAAACATCCATTTCATTATAAAAGAACTAAAGTTCCATTATAAATATTATATCACTTTTCAATTTAAAAAAAAAATATCATTTTCGTAAATAAAATGTCCACGTACAGAGTTCAGCGGAAATAAAAATAAATAAGAACAAAATTTATACATCCATTGGTCAGAGTAACTACAACGTTCCCAATACCCAATATACCATATTTATTACAATTATACATACTGGCCCACAATGCCAGAAAATAAATACAATCAAGTACAACAAAAATAAGTACAATTCCAATAATAAACAACACAACGACCATCTCTTCACCCAAACAGAAGCTCCAACGAAAATCTCCAAAAAACTAAACCTGCACAAATACATTCGACTACGTTTCATATAGAAACGCCCCCGAATGTATAACACACTCGGGTCAGTCACATGACTGGTATGAGTTAAACAAAACAACAAGTCTTAGGGATCCAACTTGAACCCGTAGACAACAAATTACACTACAATACTCTTGGGTCAAGACAGGTAGTTCCACACACATATCTGGACAATAGAGTAGTTTCCATTTATGTGGTGGCAAGTAGTTTCTTGCCCAAAATCCAAAGTTACTACGAGTTTCATACTTACCCATTACTTATGGTGAGCCAAACCTGTAATACGTTAGTGGGCCCACCATCCTGCAAATTGAATGATCATAAACCAAGCAAACAATTCTGTATACAAACCGTCCACATTCTAACTCAAACATCGCATTCATTTTTTCACGCTTATCAATCTTATGAAATACTCCATTATCATTATTTATTAGCCTTTAATTTATCTTTGTGTTCCCTAGGTTCACCACTTGGCCACCCTCCATGGTACACCCACACATATATCCCATGTGTGCCCGGACATACTACTAACATCCACTCTGGTGCTAGTTTGGTTGGGGTATCAACCAAACTAGGTATACACACAGAAGGCCAGTCAATATGCCTAGACGTCTAACAAATAAGCCGAGCATAAGGCTTAGGCCAGCTTGATCACGAAGCCACTGGCAAAAGGGTACACTCAGCAAGTCGAGCTACCAAAAAAAAACATATCACACAACGGGAGTGGTGAACACTAAAGAACTATATTGCAATTATCACTTATCATTCGTATTATCCCAATAATTGTGAATTTCACATTTATCACATAGTTCCGTCTTATCATCCAATCACATCTCTAACTTTTAGATGTATTCCAATTTCTTACAATAAAGGGTTTTATCAATTAACCCATAACAATTCTTCCCTCAATAATTTCCAATCAAATTACAACATACCCAATATACTATTCAACGTATCTAATTTACTCATTTTTCTCAAAATGACCACAAAATAAGATCAGTTATTTTAGGTTCAATAATCTCAACCCAACATTCAATATTAGCATACATAAAGCACATAATAAGAAATCATATTCTCCAATTTGCAAGTTGAACTATATTGAAAACTGCTACTGTAATCTTAAATTTCTGCCCAAACGGTGCAGAATCAGGAAAAATACCATTAGACGAAAAACGTGCAGAATCACGTTTTACATGAGACACGCGGACAGAATGTTCAAATTCAAAGTCACGATTTTCTAATAATTTTCTAAAGTTTCTGCGACTGTGTGAATTACACATAAAACGAATTTCACATATATTTTCTTACAAACATGAATATTTCACCTATAGTTTTGATTAAACTAACGATTCACCTAACCCTTTCGAATACCCTAATGTCATGATCGCAAAATCACACGAAGGGAAAGAATGTATCTAAATTACTTCAACAATAGCAACGTGTATCCATCCATTACAAAGATTTGACCCTAACCATTAAATTTAACATGCACTAATTTACTCCCATACACATACATATATACATACGTGTATATATATACTCGGATATACAAAGTTTAACTCACCTAGTTCAATCCAAAATTGACAACCACGAATGCTCCGCGATTCCCCACGTGACCACGAACCCGGAATCCTTCTCCTTTCTCCTCCCTTTTCTTCTACTTCTTCTTCTTCTTCTTCTTCTCTCTCTCTCTCTCTCTCTCTCTCTCTCTCTCTCTCTCACACACACACACACACACACACACACACGTCTGTTCTTTCTTTTGGGTTGCTAGGGTTTTTAATATAAGATATATGTACACTACACACACAACACATGTAAATAAAACACACAAAAATATATAAATCCCATTTTTCTTCTTGTGGGCTCACAAAAGAGACCTATATGAGCCCAGAATGCAGTACAAAGTGTTAAAATGAGTAGCCCAATGGGTACCCATGACCCCGGTACTAAGTTTTAATGTTAATTACATTATTTAACACATTCGCGGGCCTGTAAACACTATATAACAAAAATACATATCAACCCTTCACTTTATTTTTTAACAAATATAAATTAATAAAATATAACTTCCAAACTAAACGTGCTCACTCATGATTTAATTTATATGTCCACCAAACACTTAAAATTTTCCAAACACGTGTCTTACATAGGCACACTCATATAATATTGCTAACTGAAAATAATAATTAAAATTATTTACATAGAAATTTTAGGGTTGTTACACCTACAAACAAAGAAAAAATGTTTTCCTTTCTTTTCCCTCACTTTCATTTCTAGTTCACCAAGAAAATTCTTGTGGGCTGGGAATTCAATTGAAACGGGCTGCTTGAGATCATCATTGTTTGCAACAAACAAAAACATTAAAAAATATATATATAAAAAAGTGGGGTCAAAAGCCCATCAAAGCTTCAGGGCAATATTTCCAAATGCAATAAGAAATAAGCAAAAATCATGTAATTGATAGTTCATATAATCCAGCCACTAATGTTGGGACACAAAAAAATGGAAATCCAAAAAAAATAACAATAATAATAAATTGTAAGTTCACCTCTACATTCATAAAATGGAAATCCCAAGCAATTAGGATTGATGTACTTGATAGTTTATATAATCCAGCCACTAATGTTAGGACACCAAAATTATGGAAATCCAACAAGAGAGAGAGATAGAGAGAGAGAGAGAGAGATTGTAAGTTCACCTCCACATTTGTAAATCGGAATCCCAGGCAATTAGCCTTGATAATGTCAAATATTTTGTCTCTGTGCATCCAACCCTGACAGTAAAGATTATATCATTAATTGGTCACCCTTGTAATTAATGAAAACATGTTCTAACATTGAAATTTCACTTAACCTTGATCTTGATTTAAGCCTGAGATGATACATGTTGAATAGAATGGCATGGACCCTCTAATAAGCCTTAGCATCAACAATGTACAACACATTGCAATATTAATGATATGGTTCAAAAATTTGAATCCCAAAGTGTTTCCCAAATCATTTGATAGTTGTACCATCTAAAAGAACTTCCACTGAAAATCCATTTCATTCCTCAAGACATAAAGATTCCTACTTATCTAATATATAGCATTGCAACTTATAATTAAAACTAACAAAATGAGCCAAGTTCTTTGCTTTCCAAAAGGAAGCTCAAAAAAAGGTTGATTACTTAATAGTCTGCTGACACGTTTAAAGGTGGTGGTGGTATACCACTGTAATTCTTTTGAAAAAGATAGTGAAAGATCTAGATGTGAACTCTGTTGACGCTAACTTGAGAGCAACCCAGTAGTCTGAAAAGGGCGTCCCAAAATGTTTAACTCCTCATATTATGAAGTGAAATAAAAGGAACAAAAGGGCAAGTTTTTTAGATGGATACTAAGAAACTGCAAGAAATAAATTGAAGTACCATTTGAACTGTTGGGTATTCCTGATTCTTGACACCCAAAAACAAAACAGGTAAAAAAAAATCAAAAGAAATCAACTTTTTCAAGTTTGTTGGCTCCACGAACCCAATAGGAAATGTTATATACTAAAGAATGATGCCGATTTTCGTTTCAAAGCCACAAATCCAATGAAGGACAGAGCAATTTGTGTAAGAGAAAGATAAATTCACAATTTGTGTGTGAACAAAAATCTGATAATTTTTTAAAACCCTAAAAACAGAGATATAGAGATGCCGAGATCAACATCTACAAGCCAATAGAATGTAAGGTTAGGGGGCAAAGTCTAGAATTTTTCAACTACAGAGTTAAAAATAAAATTTCTTATGCAGATTTTGCAAAAGAGTATGAAATAAAGAAACCGTAGATTGATTGGAACAAATTTCTTATGCAAATTTTGCAAAAGAGTATGAAACAAATGTACATACCTCGAATCGGTCGGGGCTCCGGTCGGTGGCGATGGTCGACGGTGGTCTGCGGTGGGAGAGAGAGAGAGAGAGAGAGAGAGAGAGAGAGAGAGACAGAGAGAGGAGTCGGTGAGATTGTGGGAGGAAAGGCGTGTTCGAGTAACTGAGAAATTTGGGGGTAGTTGATTGGGGCAAATTTTGAAACCAATTTCATCTTGGCCATTAGATCTAAGCCAAGAGTTATTCTCAGCCGTTCAAAACTAATTTGGTGTGTCTGCAGGTTACCATTTTGGTGGGCTAACGATTGGACAGTTTAAAATATCCAACTCTGTCTCAACGGTTGAGATTGAAAATTATTAACTTAGGAAGGACCCACACCGCTCTTCCTTATTATATAGATGATTTAAGTACAAATGCATCGTCAAATATAAAAATACATAGTTATGTATGGGAATACATAGTATGCATGTACACATACTATTTGATTTATTTGCTTTGAGTCCATGAATTTGAATGAGAAACTTTATCATATTTTTTCATATGTGATCATTCCTAATTTCTCATAAATAATATAATTGAGGGTTTATTTATTTAATGGACGTAACTTCCATTTTCCCAAATAGTCTCATTCAAAATGATGAATTTCTACATTGAAAAGCTTTACAAATTGTGAGTGAACCTATTCAGATATATGAGAGTAACAAACAATAAGAATATATGATAGCTTGCATGTTTGAATATATTCCAGTTTTTATGTATGCATGGCTGATTGTTCTACGGAGTATCTAGAGTGAACAAAAAATCGATGGGCTGAAGCAACCGAACGAACTAAGCAATTCAATCAATATATTTTTTTAAATTAGTTACAAATAAAAATCGAACTGAACTGACCGAAATCGACCAAAATGACAAACTCACCGAACCGACCACTTTGGACTGTTTTCAAAATATGTAAAAAAAATCGTAAAAAAAAACCGAATCGACAAATGTACACCCAGTTCTATCATCTATGCGCAACTTTTGAAATGTTGGGCAAAAGTCCACGTATGGACTGTATCTTCTATACGTGTCATTCAAGTGCAAATCTATGTAATTTCTTTTTGGGTTAATTACACTTTATCCCCCTGTGATTTGGTTCGATATCACTTTACTTCTCTGTGGTTTAAAAGTGACTATTTAACCCCTCTGTGCTTCGGTTAAAGTGTCACCACTAAAATTAGTATTAAGCTGACACTCTATTTCGAAGCACAGGGAGTTAAATTGTCATCGGGTAAAACTATAAGAGGATAAAGTATTATTAGATCAAACACAAAAAATAAAATAATCGCTTTTTAAACACTGAGATAAAATAATATCGAGCCAACTCACAGAGAATAAAAGTTTGATTAACCCTTTATTTTTTGCACTGTCCCGCTTTTCACCAGTCTCTCTCTCCCTCTCTCTCACCCCTAGATTCTCTTTTAATAGGCATAGACGCCTTTCTATCCATAGAATTAATTCTTACTGTCTTCTTCCGTTTCTTCAATTTTGCCTTTTTAGCAACACCCCTCAATTATTACCCGCATTGAATTCCGTACTCTGAACTATTTTGCTTGACAAATCGACCCCTTCAAGTATAACTATTCGACAATATGACCATTTATGTTAATTTTCCATGCAAACGTTTAACACACATAGGTCACGAGATAATCATGTGACCATTTTTAATTACTGTACTTCCATTTTTACTCTTTTGTTGAATTGTAAAGTTGTCTCTCTACAGTCACTTTTCTCTGATTAATCAATACGCCTACTATCGCCCCATCATCAGCCGCCAGGGCTCTCCAGGAATGAGGTTGTGGGGATAAAAAGATGGAAGGTATCAATGAAATATGAGCTCATAATGGTCCTGAGGCTTCTTCTGGGGTTCTTTGATGAAAAAAGAAATGATTGATAAGAGCATCTCCAATATTAGAGTTAAATCCATTATCAAAGTTAAAATTTGAGAAAGTTGCACAAAATGTGTACTCTAATGTAAGATCATTTGTGTTGTCAAAATTTGAGAAAGTCATTTTTAGAGGAATTGGCTTTTGCCAAATTTTAACCATTGTACTCTTTTCTTATTTTTTGTTCTTAGTGCACAACAACAATATAATGTATAACATTAATTGCCTTTGTATAAAAAAAATTTATTTTTTATTGGTTATGGCAAAACTAGTGTGCAAAACACACTGCCCAATTTACAAGATTAATAGCATTTGTGTCAAAAAATGACATTTTGGATGACTTTTTTTGCTTTGGAGCATAATTGTAAATTTATAGATTTTTGACACTGTAACATTACTAAAATATAAGTTTAAAAGATACAAAATAACTTTTTGAATTAGAGACTACAAATCTCAAATCCAAGTAACAGTGTACATCTTGGAAGTACAAAAGGAAAACGAGGAATTAATTGCCCTTTTGATAATGTAGAATGAATTTCCGAGCAGTGTCATGCATATATATATATATATATCATAAATGAAATAAAATGAATTATTGTCATTTTCTATAATGCCCATATGAAAAGAGGAAAAATGATACATATACGTGTAATTTAGGTATATCACGTTTGTTTCATTTAAGTGAAATCATTTATCATCAAATCTAACCAAAAGTGGTGAGATTTGTTTTTGGACTAAAACAAAAACGGATGATAATTGGTTAGAATTGAAAATCAATTGTCAAACTAAACAAAAGATTTGTCCCAAACAAGAGTTACAAGTCAATTTTTTTTTTTTTTATTTCTGACAAACCTAACGGACTCTTAGAAATTGGTCTCTCTCATCAAAGGTGGGGTTGGGAAAAAGTGCAATTCGACAGCGAGGGATGTGGAGATTGTGAGATGTCATTGGAGGAGGGTACAAGGAGAGATGCAATTGTTATTGTGGGGCTTGTGATGATAATACAGAGAGATGACCATGGTTGGTCTATGTTCCAAATTGGTGGAGAGAGAGAGAGAAGGTAACGGAGGGTTATAGTGGCGGCAATCTCAATTGTAGGTTGGTAGGGAGGGGGATTCAGAATTAGGAAGGGATAGGAATTATTTATGCAGAGCAAAAATGCTAGGTGTACAATAAATTGTACAACCAATTGTACAAACATACATCACAAGGTTAGACCTTATGCTATAAAGTGTGCACACTCAAAATTGGTCTTTTTATCTCTTTCGTCAACCAATAGTTCAATTGAAACAGATGAGGGGTGAAATTTTTCAACATTTTTATTTTGGGGATATAGTTATAGTTGGAGGACTGGTGTGGTAATGTAATGTACTCTTTCATTTTGTAGGTGGAATGCAGTTGGACATTTTGTTTTATTTGAAAGAGAAAATTAGATGCTGAACCTTTGAATACACTCAAAGTTTTATTCCTTTAGAGAGAGAAGTTGAACACAAGGTCTTATAAGAGAGGAACCCATATCTATATATATATATACTAGATCATAAGCAAAACTTTAAAAATGGACCTAAAAGACGGACATTGTAAAAAGTGATATTTCTCACAAAAAAAGTAAGAACATGTAAAAAGTAAGAAATTTAAAATGTGAGAATTTCTCACTTTTTTTGTGAGAAATTCTCACTTTTTACACGGTCCGTTTAGTCTGTTTAAGATCCAGACTGCATATATATATATATATATATATCTACATATTGTGGTATTCCATTTCCTTTCTCGATGGGGAGTCATGAAGCAGACCGTAGGGCAATTTCCAAGGTAAATACATTCGTCTGCTATTTTAATTCCAATTTCCTCTGCCTTGAGAGGTAATTAACAAACTAACATGCACATAGACATAATTTGCTTCAATAATTTATTAAAATAATCATCGCCGTTTGAAGTGCATACCTTGCTCCCGAAGTAGTTAATTTTTCGAATCGATTTATGCAAATCTTCGGGTTGGAGTTTCTATACAAAAAAATAAAAAATTAAAAATTAAAAATATTAAATTTTCCTTTGTGAGACTTTATGGTTGTTTTTTTAGAATCGAGAGGTTTGGTGTTTGCAATCTTTATTGCAGTGAATTTTCATCTTCCTCTCTCCCGACGATTTTATAGTTTCAACCTTGCATGCATTTTATATATATATTTTATTTATTTAATTTTTTTTCCTGTGTCGATAATAAGGGCTGGTCATTGAGTGCAATTTGTAAAGTTAGGACCGTTGGTAAAACAATTTAAATTGGGGCTTAACTTATAAACTTATAAGTAATATGCTGGGTCAAATATTTAGTGTGAACTGGATTATAATTGAGCTAATACATTACATATAATTATTTTTTTTCTCGAAAATATGGGATATCCTATATTAGAATTGGCCAACATGTTAGATGTATGTATATTTGGAGTACAGCCCACTCCAGCTTTGTAATGGTTCTTGAACAGATGCTATGAAATTATTACGTTTATTTGCATCCCTCCCCATCTAGGAATGGAAAGGTGATCATAAATGTTATAATCTTCTGTACATGGTGGATTTCATATACTTTGATTCTTGTTTTGAGGATGAGATATTCATATGTATGCAGGATCTTGAGAAGCAGGAAACTATATTCCATCCAAGAGGACTTAATATTGTCTGGGGCGATGATAGCCGGTATTGGACTCTTCCTAATCAAGAACAAAGGTTTAATACCTTGCACCTAGTTTTCATTGAAATTTTGAATTTTTTTTTCTTTTGCATAATGCTCATAGACAAGAGCTTAATTAAACATCTACCCTTATCTACATTAAAATAAATAAATAATCAAATTCTTTAATTCTGAGTAAGGCGAGCAACGAGTTAATCTAATTGACAAAAAATCTCATTATATTATGCTTATACTAGAGTTCGAACCATATCCCTCTCCTCCAGCCCTAACAATTACACCTTCCCACGATATCACTACACCAAAAATTTTTAAAAAATATATAATAATAAAATAAAATTTATGAGGAAGGTTATGTGGTGCCATATGAACTTTAAAAAACACTCTCTTAACACAATTTACATGATACAATTTAAACATACGGACCAGGTGAGCCCACTTATTTGACTAGCTTGAAAATCTCTATTTTTCTCTCTCTCTTCACGGGTCGAATCTCAGTCTCTCTCTTCATTGACATACATTTACTCATTTATCAGAAATGCTAGGCATATATTTTAAATCATACCCTAAATTATATCATTGCTTTAAATGTATATATTCTGTGCTGAGTAAGTGGTGCTCAGAAAAATATAAAAAATTCAAATAACACAAAGTACATACATTTAAAGCAAGGAGTGTGGTTTGGGGTATGGTTTGAGATATATGCCTAACATTACCCCCCATTTATCAGTTAATTTTTGGGCTCACCAATGGTACTTATTTATCTCTCTCGAGAATCCAGCAAACCCAATAATTTCTCTTGAGTAATGATTGGTGTCTCTATAGAAAAGACCATCAAATTCGAATTTGATGCTCTTTCTATAGGGAGTTCGAATGAAAGATATGAATCTAAGATTAGTTTTGTTTCTGTTGGATTGATATAGATGCTTTTCGCTGCAATTGTTTTGCTTTGGGTTCAGTTTGGGAATGTTTATTTTGTTGATATAATTTACTTGGCTGTTTGCTGTACTACAATGGGATTGGGTTAATGAGAGAGAGAAATTATTGTATCTACTGGGTTCTCGAGAGAGAGAAGTCATTACCATTGGGGTCCCATAAATTAACTAATAAATGAGTAAATGTATACTAGTGAAGAACATAATTTTTTACCCACCCCATCACTGTGGAACCAATTTATACACGAGCTATCACTATTTTAATTTATTTCCCAAATCCATCACTTTTTCAAAGTCGCTAGCTAGTTTAAGTAGCAACTTCAAAAAAATAAAAATCTGTATAAGTCGCTAGTCCAACTCCCAGCTTCTGGCCGCAACGAGAAGTCGCTAGTTGAACTAGCGACTTTTATTTTTCCATTCTTCCTACTTATTTCTTGGAGAGATTCTATTGTATATATATCAATAAAAGTCACTAGTTCAGCTAGCGACTTCTCGTTGCGTCCAGAAGTCGCGAGTTGAACCAACGATTTTTGTAGACTTTTTTTTTTTTGGTGAAGTCACTACATAAACTAGCGACTTTAAAAAAGCAATGGGTCGTGTATATATTAGTCCCACAGTGATAGGAAGGATAAAAAAATTCATGAAGAGAGAGACTGAGATACGGCCAGAGAGAGAGAGAGAGAGAAATCGAGTGAGAGAAAAAGAGAGGTTTCCAAGTTAATCAAATAGGTGGGCCCACCTGATCCGTAAGTTTTTTTGTTTTTTTGCTAGTGATCAAAGCACCCGCAGGCGCCACACACACTTGCAGTTATACTGCAAACAGCCAGGGGGGGCCACGAGCCCACAGCCCACCTCAAAGGGACTTCCTCCCATAGACGGCTGAGGGGTAAACAACACCCCCGATTCCCCACGAGGGGAATCGAACCCCTCACCTCCCACTTGGGAGAGATAGGGTAAGACCAACTGGGCTAGGCCCACTTAAATTAACGGACATCCGTCTAAGAGCCCTTCTGATGGTTAATAACTTTTACCACTTGTTTATAGTGCACTGTTGGCGTGCATGCATAAATTGAAGCTGGCTGAGGGCTTGGTACGAGGAGAAACCAAGAGATTGCACTTGGGATAAAGAGTTTACGGGGGGGATTGGGGGCATCCCTCGAGGCGGTTTTTTTTGTGATTCTATTGGTACATATTTTTCGTGTGATGTAATTAAGCTAATCCTATAAAAATTAGTATAAAACTAAAGCGATTATTTAGGGTCTATTTATACATATTTTTCGTTTAGATGAAATAATTAAGCTAATACTATAAAATTAATAAAAAAAACTCGAGAAATCTTCTCCATTATGTGATACATACATCTCAGTTACAACACTTTAGGACCTTTTACTAACAATTATAAACTTATAACTAACAACTAGAACTTAAAAGTAGTAAAGGGCACAATTAAAAAGTTATTACTGGTTGACACCAAAGATACAATAAAACGATACCTTATTGCTACAAATTGAAACCAAGAATTGGACGTATCATAATTGGTTGTGTTGTAGAGTTTTTTAAAACTGGGGAGTTTTTGAATTTGGGCAGTAAGGCTCAAAGGTAAAGGTATTTTCTTAGAGTATATATATGAAATGTTCATAAAATCAAGATGGGCCATCCCTTATTAAACACATCACTGACTATAGGATGGGTCTGAATGTGGAATTTTTACCCAATCCATCAAATGTACGTTGTTATTCACAACCCATCAACTCAAAGAGGCATGAAAACCTTGTGGTAGCCTATAAACTCAACCCATCAACCTCGTCTGAAATCTTGCGACTTCTCCCACTACCTCACATGTTATGACGTGCATGGTTCATTATAATTTCACTTAATATATGTTAAGTGAAATTTCACTTACAATATATTAAGCGAGATTTTAATATATTATATATTTTATTTTATTTTTTGTTAGGGATTGGAAGTCTTCTAAAAAAATTGAGACCTAGGCAGCGGCCTATCTCGCGAACGATGTGTCTAAATAGCTGGGTAGCCTATAAGTATATAAAAAAAAATTTAGTATATACATTATACTGGTCATTAATTTTTCTTTAATAAGGATGTTCATATGCATATTTATATATATTTATGTAGGGATATGACTGCAAAACTCTTAAGAGTGAATTGGTTTGAAGTTAGTGGTTCAATTGAGCTAGATTCCAACAAGAAGTACCAAATTGGGTTCAAGATATCATTGAATCCTGATGCATTTGGTTGGAAAGATTTTCCGGTATTCATTATGGCTAAGTGGGGAAAGAGGGGGAAACACAGTGTGAGAAAAGTATATTTATCGGCCTGTGAAGAGAGAGAAATTCCAGAGAATTTTGTGGTTGACATCCCTGACGCTCAACTACTTTTACATGATGAACAAAGGCTTTATATTGGTCTGTTTGAAATCTGGAGTGGGAAGTGGAAAGGAGGTCTGCTACTTCATCACGCATTTGTTAGAGAGGCAAATTAAACAGGCATACACACATGCGTGATTGTGTTCTTCGCGGCATGTTTCCTCTTTCCATCACCTTTCTCTGAGCTTTGTTTCATTTTCTTTGTAAGTTTCGATGTTTTCATCGTCTTCAATAACAAAAGGACACTTGTCTTCTATAAATTCAAGTGATTGAACAATGATTACTTTTGAGAAATCCGTGTCATTTGTCTGTAACTGGAAGTAAAATTTGTGTTCTTGTAACTTACATGAGCATAAATTTCTGTAAAACTTGGACTATTATTGTGAAGAAGTACCAATATTAGGAGATGTATCATTTATTTAATATTTATGTTATCTTAGACTATTTTATGCAAAAGTATTTTTGCGCGTTGTCTGTTCCATCTTCAGTTATGATTATTTTCTTATCGCATGCTTTGCACGCATCATACCATGGTTGGTCTTGGCTGTAAATTCTTTTAACAGTTGCTAGAAAGTAATACAACATATTTTGTATTTTTTTTTAAAATTAAAAAAGGTTAGTTTTGAATGTAATTGGAATATATACTTATTTTTTTTAAGTTATGGTAACATTACCTTTTGTAAAGATGGTGGGTTAAATAATAACTCCTCGACTTTGACTTCTATTGCATCATTCATATTGGGTTTGAATATCAGTAATTTTGAAATTTAAATTTTCAATTTTCTTGGAAGATTTCAACCTGATTTTTTATCAGAAAAAATTAAAGCATATATATATAAAGATTTAACTTTGTAATGTAAAAAATTTCGTTTAATCAAACATACATATTAAACATAAACTCGACAATCTTGATTATCCAATACTCAAAAGATTGAGTTGTGACCTAACTTGTGCAATGAGAACATGAATTACCCGAAATAATTCACTTCTCTATTAATAACCACCACTGACTGAGATGAATGATTAGAGTGATAATACATTACTGCTTTTTTAGTTCAAATTCTTTTTCAGTTAGATGCTTTTGTATTTTCGATTGGAATGAAGTTAAATTTGGAATTCACCAAGACATCACTTAAGATTTGTTTTATCATATATCTATGAGCATAAATACAACTTATGTACATACATATAGATATTTATCATCATTGTGAATTTATCTTTGTATTCTTGAAATTGTTGTAATTGGCTATTGAGCAACCAACTCCTCGAGGATTTGTCCCTCGTTAATTGCCATATTACTCCATGGATTCAGCGACACTGATTGCATACTCTACAATAAGTTATGTAGGTTTAAGCATATATTAAGGTAAACGCTTTTTAATAATTCATTTGATACTGTTTGCACCGAAAATATGCATTTTGTACATATGACCGATTGTTTAGAATATTTGGTCAAAGGTACTTGACAAATGTATCCCTAAAAATATTGGGAAGTGGCAACCATATTTGGTCCCAAAAGATATTAGAAATATTTGGACTGAATGGCTCATCGGACACATCACATGGCTGATCAGGATTTTACGCTGGAAAGTCATTCATCAGACCAAGACTTGGTCAAAGCTCATCATCAAACCATAAAGCATTTGTATGTCATTATGGTTCTTGTACATCACATGGCCACCATCCAATCAACATGATAGGTTGTGGGCCCAAGTAAATTACATGCCCATAGAAATTCACTTGAAGGCTATTTCCATTCAGCCTTGTACATTGGTTCGGCCAACATCAATCGGGCTAGGCACTTCTCTTGGCGGATTTATGACTCATACAGTCAAGTTGGTGGGCCCAAGTACATTTGGGGAGTTTCAATACATTGCACATGGGTAAATGTGAGTCCCAATAGACATGAGAAATGACAAAATGTTAGGCCCACGAAGACTTAGCATGAAAGCAAGAAGCCTTAGCTATTCCGTTATAAATACGTACATCTCCCAACAGATAAAAGCCTTCAGCAGCCCGAACCAAACACTCCTCAAAAGCATTCCTTTTTGTTTTTCTTTTAAGCATTCCAGTAGCATTTTCAGTAGTAGCTTCTCTTAATGTTTAACTATATTTCATTTGCTTCTTGATAATTTCATTTCCTTATATTTCCTATAATGCAATATATTTCCACTTTCAAAGTCTTACCTTATATTGTTTTCACCACTTTCAGCTTATACGCTTCAGTACTATTTGAGGATTTCTAGTAAGGGTAATTCCCTATTTACTTAACACAATTACCCGATCACTATTTTCATACATCGCACTTATAGGGATAAGTTTGGTATACACGTTTGGGTCTTTTGTACAAAGCAGTGAGCATGCCCAATCAACAGCACCATACCGATGATGCTATCAATATTTTCTGCCAAACAATTTGGCACACCTAGTGGGACTACCGAGCAGTGAGCAATGTTCTAAAAAACATGGCTACAATTCTACCACGATCAAATTCGTTGGTGGATTGAAGATATATGTAATACCTTGTATTTTCGTATGTATATTAATATATGAGACTTGATCTTATTCCTTGAGTACATGTATGAATCTTACCTTACTGTTGATGTATTTAGTTACCCAATCGATTGGACTATTGTACCAATCGATTGCCACACTTTGGATTCCCAATCGATGGGATCTTTCCCAATCGATTGAACTCATGCCGACATGAACCAATCGATTCCTCTTTACCAATCGATTGCCTTCATAAATATCTGAGTCCAATCGATTGCCACTGACACCAATCGATTAGATAGGAACTGAACTTGGTCTCCAAGTTTGCTCGACGTTTTGACATGTGGTACTCTCACTCTCTCTCTCTCTCTCTATATATATATATATGTTTCCATTTTCGTGGATGGGGGTATGCTTGACAGTTTTGGGTGAAAGAGAGTGATAGATATATATAAGCACTCACATACTCATATATATACATAAATGCACCCACATACATATATATATACACACACTTTGTTGGAGAAGCAGATGAAGAAGAAGAAAGACGAGAAAGAGAGATACAGAGGAGACATAGAAGAGAGAAGGAAAGAGGAGAGAAAAAGCTTCAAGCTTCCATAGCTCACACACACAAACACACACACCTAGGTGAGTTCTAAACTCACCCGGTTACTTAAATATGTAGTTTTGCATGTTTTAAAAGAAGGAAAAACATGTAAACCACGTCTTTTGAATTTTTGGATGCTAGACTGCTCTTCTCAGTGAAGAAGACAAAGTCCAAATCTATTGGGACTTTTCCCAATTGATTGCCAATGACGTGCACCCAATTGATTGGAATATTGTCCAATCGATTTTCACTGTTGTTTTCCCAATCGATTACCAAAGTTTTCAGTTGATTGGCATTGACTGTGACCCAATCAATTGGCACTTTACCCCAATCGATTGTTACTGCTTTTATCCTAATCGATATTTAACCTTTGTCCCAATTGATTGATACTTACAGATCACTGATATTCCCTGCTATTAATTATATGAACTATTTAGTTGTTTAAATACTGATTCATGTTCCCAATACAAGATATTGTTGATTAAAGAGATAATGCAACGCTATTATGAGATAATGTTTCGTAATGTTAGGAAATGTAGTAGTTGTGAACCGTTTGGGTTATCGCTTGTTTTATTCAATGTAGTGAGGCCACATGGGAATGTTTTGTATCAGTATTAGTATAGAACTTAGGTAGGTTTGATAAGTTCTAGGAATCGTGCGTGGTTTGGCGTTGGTCATGATATCTCCTTAAAAGCGGTGGGTCGTGTATATGTCCTTAAAAGTAGTGGGCTTGACCAAGTAGTCCTAAGATAGACCACGTGATCCATGCTATGTCTTTAAAATTTGGTGGGCTATGCATATGTCCTTACATGGTGGTGGGCTGGGATCACTGGTAGATATCGCTAAGTTATGGCAATAGATTGATATGCTTTGTTCAAACGTTGTATCCCTGACATGGTATAGGTTGTGTATATGTCCTCAAAAGCAGGGGATGGACTGACGTGGTAGCCATGACATGTGATGGGCTGTGAATATATCCTTAAAAGCAATGGACGGGATGATGGTATATCTATAGAGTTGAACTATTAAGTCTATTCTTCAAATCGGGAGTACATCATCAGTCTTCATGTAACAAGACGATGAAGTTCAGATATTGGGTTGGAATAAAGAGAAGATATAATTAGTAGCATTAATTATTATATCATTCCATAACTTGTAAATTACTTCATATCTTCAAGCGGGATGGTAAACCTCGTGATCTGGCTAGAGAACGGTGACTCGATCTTGGTGTTAACATGATCCTGAGTGGAGTTTTGGCCCAGCTCTTTGGCCATTCCATCGATCTATTTCTCTAAATCCTTGATACGGGCCACCACACCTTCCCGACCGGTATTCGGGATGTAGGTCGGGTCAGTAGAAGAGGCTTCCTCCTCATACCATGCTATCCTTTGGGACGAGGCTTGGCTATTACTCCGGTTGATCGTGTGCATAAGATCATGTCGGCTCCTGGCAGAGTGATCATAGGCCGATTCCCGGGTCATGCGTTCTCACCTCCTCTCTCTGGCAGCACGCCTATCATTGATGATATCTCCAGCATCCTCAACGTGGGTTGAGTTGGCTCAGGCATGTTTTCGGGTCCGTGTCGGTTCCCGACTATGCTCAGCATTCCGGGCTATGACCCAACCCGTGAAGGGTTATTCCGTTGGGCCAGCAGGGCTTCGATATACTACAGGGTTTGACGCTGGCCCTCCAAGAGCTGTGCGATGGTTGTGGTGATCTACTTCGGTGTCAGGAACGTCCCGGTTAGCCTACTGCGCAGCCTTCTTACCCTTCTTCTGAGGCATGACTATCAGTTAAGAGATTTAATTGTTGAGAAATCCGTCATTTCCCACAGACAATGCCAAGCTAATGATGCAATTTTTGGGTAAAATAAATTAGACCATATCAAGGAAAGAGAAATAGTGAGAGAGATAATGTACCGGGCATGTAGGTGGTTCAACCCTGTCAATGAAGGAACCTACGTCCATGTGTGTGTCTGAGCACTTCCACTATATGAAATAAAACTATTGCAGGGACCTTGGTGATCCAACAATGGTGACTGGAACTACCAAGGGTCGGTCGTGCAGGGTGTGCGTTTAGGGTTTTGTCATGCCCCAGAGCAACAAAAATAGAGAAAAATAAATTTCCTTTTTGGGTCCATAGGGAATGAAGGGTGAATGTCACTAATTTTCCACACCACGCAGTACTAGTCCAACTAAAAGCAACAGTGAACAACTGAATATAACAATTCTATCCACTACAATATCAAAGTAGTCCTCAAGATCACAACAAGTCTAGAGACAACATATGCCCAAGTACCCGTTAAACTAAATCAAGTCCAACAGTAATGTAAAGTAGTAATATAATACTATCTATCTTCAGGTCTTCAGCTGGCGTAAGGGTAGTCGTCAGCGTAGTAACCT
Source organism: Hydrangea macrophylla (assembly GCA_033977485.1). NCBI lineage: Eukaryota > Viridiplantae > Streptophyta > Magnoliopsida > Cornales > Hydrangeaceae > Hydrangea > Hydrangea macrophylla. The sequence goes on from CM066994.1 coordinate 61,209,702, forward strand.
TTCCCGACATACTCGTCATTAGTGGGCCGCCCTCTGCATATTCCCTTTGAGGATAGTAGCTATTGTCATAAGCTTCATCACCTACATTATTAAGGACAGAGTAGTTTGGATGGAGAATGTCCAGGCATAAATTCCGTTAGCGTACTTTAGCTGAGTGAATAGAAACTCCCACAGTATCATAGGTATAAAGTAATTACCACTTATGCACGATCTAAAGTAGTGATACTAATAATGTCTTTTCCTCTTTTTATTTAGAACGATTGCTATCCGATTCTTATCATCTTCCAACTCTAAGACTGACTATATCAAATTGATTATATCATCACGACATACTAGTGCTCTTGTTCACCGCTTTTAAGAACTCTTACGAGCACTATACATCATTCCAATATTATAAAAACTGGTCTTTGGACGCACCCATACTCTTGTTCACCGCTTTTAATAACTCTTACTGTTTACCGTTTTTAAGAACGCTTGCGACTACTGTACATACATAGCTCTGGCAGATACAAACTATGGGTGTGCCACTACTCTTGTTGACTACTTTTAAGAACTCTTACTGTTCACCGCTTTTAAGAATGCTTGCAAGTACTATACACCAATAGTTCCCATGCTCCTGGTCAAATACCTCTTACTCGCTTATCGAATTCAATCTGAGCAAATCATTCGCTCAACTAAACACCATATTGAAAAAAACCAATACCCCACTAACTCAGTCACTAGGTTATCCAATGTTACCCACCGTTATACCTCAAACTTTATCTTGTTATCGCGTCGTATCATTTCTACCGTTTCCAAACCCTACTACGTTACTCACCATATTATCTAAATCTCATTTTCGTATTCCATTACTTTCGTAATCCATACTATTGCATAATAGAAAACATGGAAAATTAATTAAATAGCTAAACATTATTAAAAACTTAAAGGAACAACCAAGTTCTATTTGGTTTGATCAATTGAAGTCATCTCAATCGCTTGAAGAAAGTTAAGGTTGATTGATTGAAGCATTCTCGATTGATTGAAGAGAAGGTGGTCTTGATCGATTGAAGTCATTTCGATCGATTGAGACTCAAAGTGTTCGATCGATTGAACCTAGTCTAGTCGCTCGAGAGTCGTCCTCTCTAGATTCTAGCAGTGAACATCCAGAAGTGATAGGGGGTGTTTGGGATCAATATTACATGTCCAAGACATGATACTAATGCTACTGAGTGAGTTTGGAACTCACCGAAACATCGTTAAGGGCGTGTTTGGCAAGCTTGAGCTTTTGGGCTTTAATGTCTTCTCCTCCTCCTCATCTTCCTCTCTCTCTCTCTCTCTCTCTCTCTCTCTCTCTCTCTCTCTCTCTCTCTCTCTCTCTTCTCTGACTCTGTCTCCTTCTTCATCTTTCTTTTCCTTATTCTCTATCCTTCTGACTGTCTGGGGATATCACATTTGGGCCCACTTTAAAATTATTTTTTAAATTAAATACAAAGAGTCGCCACTTAATTTTTAAAAGGAAAATTAAGAAACCATTAAAAGCAAACTGATCTCTTAGAAACTAGAGATTTCTAGGTCCGGAGATTATGGAATGAGAAAGGAAGGAGCCCGGCAGACTAAAACACCCCCTCTCATCCTATCTCGTGATAGGCCTTTACTCAACATCCTTTTATATCGAATTAATAATTTAAGCATACCCTCAACTAATACATATGTATAAATATACATTACAAAAGTATGTAGAAAGGGGTGCAAGATTGCTAACGATAAAACGGCATATAAAACCACATAATTTAATTACCAAGCAAAATGATACGCAATAGGAACAAGAAAACTTACCCGAGATCTAGATATAGAAACGTGCAATGCATACGAAAAGTAGAAATCCTAAGAAAAGGTCTCTAACACATATAAACACATGAGCTTCCTTAATCTTGAGCTTCCTTAAACCTGTCATTTGATTTCCAAGGCTATGAGTCCACTGATTATCTTAAGCTTCCTTAAACCCGTCGTTTGATTTCCAAGGCTCTGCGTCCGCCGATTATCTTGAGCTTCCTCAATCTTGAGCTTCCTCAAACATATCATTTGATTTCTAGGGCTCTACGTCTGCCGATTATCTTGAGCTTCCTTAATCTTGAGCTTCCTCCAACCTATTGTTTGATATCTAGGGCTCTGCATCGATCGGTTATCTTGAGCTTCCTCATTCATCGTCTGATATCTGGGGTTCTGCATCCGTCATATCTACAAAAAATTATAAGCCAAGTTCTTGAAAATTCAGGAGTTTGAATGAAGACCTAAGGTCTTCAAAACCTTAGTGTCCCTATCCAATTTAGCCACCACACTAGGGTCAATAAATTAGCACAACATAAGTCCACTAGGAGTGGCGCACGCATAGTACCAGCTCATGCTAGGGTCATCAACACTATAGAAAACACGCACAAAGCCCACTAAGAGTGGCAAATATACCACATTCATAATAGGACAATAAGCATCTTAGGACACAGCATCGGACGCGACTCAGTGCACCTCCATATCATGTCTATGCATTGTATAACATCCTCCAAGCATAGCATCTGCCTATTTATTATGCATGAGTGATTGGTTTATTTTTGCCCTAAACTACGTCCTGCTCTGATTCCCCTTGGGATACCTAGGTAGCTCACGCAAAGCGCGACTAGCACCAGCATCATCTTTATCCCTGAATCTTTGCAATGCTTTTATCCTAAATCTATAGCCACCAAAAGACCTATCTTTTTTGGCACTCGCTTGCGACATGCGTTGCCTCGCAAGTTCATGCTAAAGAGTGCGAAACTATAAACACCCCATTTTGTCGGCTATCAGATTTAGGAGACCCACAGCTTGGTGTTGGGTTTGTGCCCTCAAACTATTACCTTATGTATGAGACATCGACATTTCAATATCTGGATATCAGCTTTACATTTCATTATATATGTTTCTTTCATGAGATGATTGTTAATTCTTAAGTTTCATACTAAATAATTCGTGCATGTATGAGATACATACTAGTGAGATACAAATTACTATATATTCTTTGATACTTAGAATTTGTCACAATGGATGATGAGACTGGATATCTCATTAGGTTTACACTGTAGCATAATTAACTACCACATATTGGATGGAGTGATGAATCTCAATCACTATAGTTTAACTCTTAGTTAAAAATGCTAGTGCATATAGTGCATTGATGGACCTGAGCTTTCCTATTAACGCTAAAGATTGTCAATAGTCGATAGGAACTCATAACTTGTATAAGGTACATGTTCTCAATCTTGAGACAATTATGAATACAAATTGTGGATATGGCTACTTTGACTTACCAATCAGTGAGGTCTTGAAGATCAACACCTGGGTATCTTGGGTATATCATGTTCATAGGGTTGTGAACATATATTGTCAAGATAGAATCTACACTCTGATTCAGAGTAAGCATTCCCTTGAGAATGTCACCAAGTTGATTACTGAGAACTGCAGTCTTATTGATAAGTAGTTATCAACATGTGTGGTAATCATGAGAGGTGAATGGGACTCAAGGAATACAAGAACTGATCATGATCAGGTTGACGGTAACTGTCATCCAACTACTTGAATATGATTACGAATGCTGATGGTAGAGGAACATTTATACACCATACAAGTCTAGTTATCGCTTCGGATATGTTCTTTTGCATTGGAGTTCAATTATCATTTTATAGTGGAGTAAACGTTAACTGATCAGTCGATTATTTTACTGATCAAAGAGTTTGGTCATAGAAATTAACAAATTGGTCTGAGCCAACAATAAAGAGCCTAGGAGGTCCCACTCTTAGCTCTGCTAGGATGCTTGGAAAGGCATAAGAGGATCTTGTCAAGGTAGGTTCGATCGATGGAAAGAGTTTTGATCGATTGAAGTCAAGGTAAGTTCGATAGATGGAATGTAGTTCAATCGATCGAATGTTCGATCGATCGAAGCCACTTCGATCGGTCAAAGGCTTAAAGTCAATTTTGGAAATCTATAAATAGGGCAGCTGTGTACAGAGTTAATTAATCATGCTTTTTCTATACGAGAGCTACAGAGACTGTTTTAGGTTTTCCTTAGCCTTCTTATCCTCGCCGTTAGAGTTCCTACCAACTCTAGCCTCTCCGGTAGCATCCGTAGGAGTCATAAGGGTGAAAATAACCTAGTGGAGGCTGCTGCACCAACAAGGAGGTTGAAGATTTTAACATTGGGTTCAAGACACAAACGTATAACTATTGTCCCCTCTTATGCACATTTATACAGTTAACGAGTAGTAGATTAGGTTAATAATAAGTTTTTGTAACTTAATCTTTCCGCTGCACATTTAAATTAATAATTTTAAACCTTTCTTTTCTTTAATTGGTACCAGAGCCACGCTTGTTTGGATCTATAGATGCATTTTGGAACACTAGTTTCGATTTGTATGTTGATTTTGGGACTGGTTTTGAAACTACATAGATCTGTTTCTACAGTGTTTTCGTAACAGAATATAATTCTGTGATTGCATTAGATGCAAAGGCATTTTCGATCGATCGAAGTTGTTTCGATCAATTGAAACTCTGAGCTCTCAAGCGATCGAATAGTTTTCGATCGATCGAACGTTGTTTTGTTCGATCGATTGAACTGTGTTCGATCGATTGAGACCAATTCTCTGTCCAGGTGTTCTGTTCATAGTTTTTAAAAGATTTTAAAATTATTTAATTTAATTTGATATTATTCTATAAATTTTCAAAACATTCTGTGAAACTGAAAGTTTAATCGATTGAACTATGTTCAATCAATTGAAGGTTCGATCGATCGAATCGTTGTCGATCGATCGATCGAAGCGTGGCAGAGAACTGAGATAATATTTTAAGTTCTAAATTAGTATATAAAGAGTTTATGTACTGTATGATCCAATAGTTACATATATTTGTTACATATACATGGATGTGCATACGACTAACCCTTTTAAAGCAAGATTAGTCCACTATCTCCCATGACACCAAGACCTTTTAATTTTGTATTGAATTGTTTGAGATTGGTTTATATTGTATTTATTTTTGGTTTGGTTTAAGGCATGTGTAAAGGGTGCTGCGACTTCAATCCTACGAATAAAAAAGTGGCACTGGTTTCTCTAGCTTTTTATTTCATTGTTGTTTTCTATTCCTAGATAAATTGTAAGCTTTGAAAGAAGTATATGACCAATATAATAGAATAGAAAATCCGTGAAGATGGAGCGAGAAGCTGTTATCCATGAAGATGGAGCCGGAGTCAATCATACCAAGGAGGTTCTATGGAGATAGAGCCATGGGAGATGAAGGCATTGTTGAATGCATTTATTTTTCATTTTAGTTTTTTGTTTTACGTGCTTGGTTTGTGATTGGCATTTAATAATATTGCTACTACTTGCATGCACGTAAAACAAGTTTTCTAAAATAAAATTCAAAAACCATTTCAACGCCTTAGTAAATATTAGATGTTTATGGGCTTGTGTAGAAACAATTTTTTTTCCAAAAGCAAAATCCTTATTCATTAAATCTAGTGAGAGAGGGTCTTATTATAACACCCACGATATTCCATTGATGGTTCATTGTAAGATGAGTAGTACATTCTGTGTCACCTTGCCAGGGATGATCATTCCATACGGAGGGTACACTACTCATTGGTTACTAGATGTGAACTTTCAATGGATAGGATCAATCAGACGTGTTCGAGGGTGACAACCATAAGGAGGCACTACTTGAGGCAGTTGTGATTGGATCCTAGTTAATGGTACACACTAGCTAAGATAAGGATAAGGGATCCCACACGGGGTATTATTCAGAAATATAGAGATCAAATAGGTTCAGGAGTCATAACTTGTTTTGCAAGAGTTGCATAGCGGACAAGTCATGATAAATCGAAAGATCAAACATTGACCACCACACGGAGGATTTATTCTTTCGTTTCGATATTCAGGTGATTTTATTTTAAAATAAGAGTTTTAAGGATTCTTTTATTTCAAACTGTCAATTTCTGATATCTATATTTATTGTCTTTTGATTTTTCAGTAATCCTAATGTCTGGATCTGCATTTAGTCCACTTGCTACTATATCATTCAGAACAAGTTAACTGAAAATAACTACACAAAATGGAAATGGAAATGGAAACGTAACCTAGACATTGTTTTAACTGCGGAGAATCACATATATGTCCTCACCACCCCATGCCCTGAAGAACCCGCTACAAATCCTATGGCTGTTGCTAGACACGAGTTCAACAAATAGAAGAAGTCGAATATGGTGGCTCGTTGTTACATGTTGGCCTCTATGGCTAATGTGTTGCAACACCAATACCAGTTGAATGATTCTGTCAATGCCATTATCAAATCCCCAAATGAGATATTTAGGGATCATGGCAGACCTGCTAGACAGGTTGCCATGCAAAAGATAATGAGTGCTAAGATGTCGGAAGGGGCTCCAGTTAAAGAACATCTTTTAAAAATAATTGGTTATTTGAACGAACTGGAGACCCTAGAATCCAACATCGATGCACACACCCAAGTTGATATGATCCTCAATTTACTGTCGCCATCATTCACTCAATTCAAACTTAATTATAATATGAATTAAATGAATTTTTTAATGAGTGAATTAATGAGTTCTTTACTGGCAGCGGAAGGGGTAATCAAACCTGGGGGCAACGTTTTTGAATGTTGAGAAAAGCTCTTCCTCTTCACGATATGCACTAAAAGGTAAGAAAGGGAAGAAGAAGGCTAGCACTGGTGGTCTTAGTGTTAGACCGGTCCGTAAGATTGCAAAATCTAAAGGATAAAGTAAAGGCAAAGGGAAGGTGGGTGGCCAAGGCAAAGAAAAGTGTTTCCAATGCAACGAGAAGGGCCACTGGAAGAGGAACTGTCCAGAATTCTTAGCTACAAGAGTTCAAGGTATGATTGAATCACATATGGTTGAAGTAAGTTTTATAGTGAATACTTCAAACACTTGATGCATTGATTCTGGTGCGACTAACCATATCTGTAATTCATTCCAGGGGTTCAAATTAACCAGGAAATGCAGTGATGGAGAAATTGTGCTGACTCTGGGATATAGCGCAACCATTTCTATGGTAGCTATAGGAGTAGTAGCTTTAGAATTTTTAGACAATAAATTTTTGGTTTTATCAGATGTACTTTACGTCCCTTTAATGAGACATAATTTAATTTCAGTTTCTAATTTATCAAATAATGGTTATTCTATTCATTTTGGAACTGAAGTTGTGATCAAAAGAAATAGTTCTTTTGTGTGTTCTGGTGTTAAATCAAATGGTTTGTATGTGATTACTCCTAATGTTTCTAAAGACTCTTGTATAGAACTTTATAACTAAGTGGTAATTGTACTATCTAGAAGAAAGGAACCTTCCACTAATCCAACAAGGCTTTGGCATATGAGGCTTGGCCGTATCAATCTAAATAGGATTGTCATACTAGTTAAAGAAGGGGTCTTAGGCGATTTGGTTCTAGAACCAATAGAAGTCTGTGAGTCTTGTTTAGAGGCTAAGATGACCAAAAGGCCCTTTCCTACAAAGGGAAATAGGACCAGTGCATTATTAGAATTAGTTCATACTGATGTGGGTGGACCAATAAATATTAGAGCACGGGGAGGTTATGAGTATTTCATAACATTTACTGATGACCACTCTATGTATGGATGTGTACCTAATACAGCATAAGTCTGAAGCGTTTGAAAAGTTCAAAGAGTTTAGGGCTGAATTGGAGAAATAATTGGGCACATATATCAAGGCCATTCGATCTGATTGAGGTGGCAAATACCTCTCTAATGAGTTTATTGATCACCTCGTACATAATAGGATTCTGTCATAGTTGACTACACCTGATATACCTCAGCAGAATGGTGTAGCGAAGAGAAGGAATCAGACTCTTTTAGACATGACTAGGTAGATGATGAGTTATTCTGAGTTTCCATTATTCCTTTGGGGTTATGCTTTGGAAACTACTGCATACATACTAAATCTAGTACCAAGCAAATCTCGGAAGATATGGATCGGGCGCAAACCTTCTTTGCAACATCTTCGGATATGGGGGTGTCCTGCACATGTGCTGAAAGGAAAGATGAGCAAGTTGGATTCTAGATCGAAAGTATGTTAATTTGTGGGGTATCCAAAGGGTACTTATGGATGGTATTTTTATGATCCAAGAGAATAGAAAGTGTTTGTTAGTACCAATGCTATTTTCTTAGAGGATGATTATATCATGAACCATAAACATAAGGAATGATAGATCTTAGAGAGATAGAAAGAGAGCCCTCAGTCCTACCCGTAGTTGTTAATGATGTAAGACAAGAAAATACCACTTCTTTACCCATTTCCGCACCAGTACCTCATCATAGTGTGAGGATTATCAGCTAGCCTGATTGATATATGTTCGTAGAAGAAGTTTTTGAAGCTGTCTCTATAGAGTCTGAATCTGATTCTACCACATATGAAGAAGCAATGGCTGATGTTGATTCAGCTCATTGGGTTAAAGCTATGAAGGCTGAATTGGAATCTATGAATTCCAATTAGGTATATGATCTTGTAGAACTTCCAGCTAATATTAAACACATTGGCTGTAAGTGGGTCTATAAAAGGAAAAGAGGATCTCATGGAAAGGTTGAGACCTTTAAGGCAAGGCTTGTAGCGAAATGTTATACTCAGAAGGAGGGCATTGACTATGAGGAAACCTTCTCGCCGGTAGCCATGCTCAAGTCCATCAGAATACTCTTGTCCATTATTGCTGCCTAGATTATGAGATCTGGCAGATGGACGTCAAGACTACAATCTTGAATGGCAATCTTGAAGAGGACATCTATATGCAGTAACCAGGAGGGTTTATAGCTGGTCGGAAAGGTAACTTGGTATGCACGTTGCAAAAGTCCATTTATGGGCTCAAGCAAGCATCTAGGAGTTAGAACATACATTTTGACCAAGAAGTCAAGTCGTTTGGTTTCATACAGAATCTGGATGAGCCTTGTGTATACAAGAAGTGTGAAGGAAAAGTGGTGGCTTTTCTTATTCTTTACGTTGACAATATTCTACTTATTGGGAATGATGTAGTGGCAGTGTCAACGGTTAAGGTTTGGCTAGCTAGTACTTTCGATATGAAGGATCTAGGAGAGGCGAGCTATATCCTAAGGATAAAGCTCTTTCGAGATCACAAGTGAAAGATAATGGGATTATCTCAAGCTAGTTATATTGATAAAATGCTAACTAGGTTTTCGATGGATAATTCGAAGAAAGGTTTATTACCTTTCTGGCGTGGTTTATCGTTCTCCAAGAACCAGTGTCCAAAGACACAAGAGGAGAGGAATCGTATGGGAGGAGTTCCCTATGCTTTGGCAGTGGAAAGTCTTATGTATGCGATGTTATGCATATGACCAGATATTTGCTTTGCCGTTGGCATGGTCAGCAGGTATCAATCGAATCCAGGTCTAGTGCACTGGACAGCCGTTAAGCACATTCTTAAGTACTTGAGAAGGACTAAAGATTACATGCTTATATATGGCGGTAGTGAGTTAATTCCGATGGGATACACTGGCTTGGACTTTATGTCAGATAAGGATTCGAGGAAGCGACATTCGGACATCTCTTTACCTTAGGAGGTGGTGCTGTTAGTTGGTGGAGCATTAAGCAAAAATACATTGCAGATTCAACTACAAAAACTGAGTATATGGCTGCTTGTGAAGCCGCAAAGGAAGTTGTTTGGCCCAAGAAGTTCATTACGCTATACTGTGATAATAGTAGGGTAGTGGCTCAGTCTATGGAACCACGGAAAGGGAAAGCATGTAGAGCAGAAATATCATCTAATTCGAGATATTGTTCAATGTGAATATGTGATTGTCAGTAAGATTGCCACCTCTGACAATCTTGCGGATCCGTTTACAAAGGCCTTGGCACAGAAGATCTTTGATCGTCATCTAGATAGTTTACATCTTAGATGTAGTCTTGAATGGTTATGAATGCAAGTGGGGAGTTTGTTAGATTTGTGCCCTCAAACCACTACTTTATGCATGAGACATCGGCATTTTAATATATAAATATCAGCTTTACATTTAATTGTGTATGTTTCTTTCATGAGATGATTGTAATCCTTAAGTATCATAGTAAGCAATTCATGTATGTATGAGATACATATAAGTGAGATACGAATTACTATTTTTTGATACTTAGAATATGTCACAGTGGATGATGAGACTTGATATCTCATCAGGTTTACACTGTAGCATAATTAACTACCATTGGATGGAGTGATGAATCTCAATCACTAGAGTTTAAATCTTAGTTAAAAATGCTAGTGCTTATAGTGCATTGACGGACCTAAGCTTTCTTATTGACGCTAAAGGCTGTAGTCTATAGACACCCAACTTTGACCACACTGATAGGATTTAGGGTCGACAACGTCTTGGAGGATTCGATGATGAAAAGTGCCCGGTGGAAGGTACTGGATTCCACACAATCGAAAGATCAAATTTCAGAAAGTGACTTCAAGCTTAGAAAAGCCCTTTTTCCATGTATAAATCCCGATTTTGTCAAAATGGTCTCTCAGCCATATTTACCGAGTGTTATATGAACATTAAGTGTTCTAAACGCAGTACTCTAGGTATCCAGAGATTCAATTTCAGAGAAAAGTTCAAAATCGACGCACATTTAAAAGTAATTTTGGAAAAGACGTCGTTTGATTTCAAAAAGATGACAAAACTTCCGAAGGACTTTCAAACTTCAATTGGACTTCAATTTTCATTATAAAACTTCCTGGAATATTTTTATACTGAAAGTCAACTTGACAGCTTTCCAACAGTACGTAAACGGACGATTTCGGACACCAAAAAGCATTTTTACAAAAATCCAGAAAAGCAGTGAACGTAATATTTTAAACAGAGCTTAAAAGCAACTAGAGGAGGAGGAAAAGCAAGTGACGGGCCCCACAAGAGGGGTGGCAGGTCCCACCTAAGCTGCCACCCCACATGTGCCCCCTCCATCGAGTTTTTTTGGTTCCAAACCCTTCTAGAAGCCTCCCACTGCGAGGAAATTGCCTGGAAACTACGTTTAGGCACCGAAATGGCCATTTTAACACTTTTCTGCTCTCTAAAATCGTTGTTTTAACCCTATAACTTAAGGGTTAAGTTTTCAAAACTCTATATATAGATCCATATGAGATCATCTTGATATACTTGGAAGATCTAGTGAGCACCTAGAGCTTAGGTTATCTTGGAGTAGCTTTGAATATACTTGAAGATATACTTACTTTCAATTTAAGAGATTTCTAGAGAGAGAGAGAGAGAATTATGAATTGAAGTTTTATGAATTAATCTTTGGCTAATTAGATCTCAATTGAACATCATTTGCCTCCATTAACTTCCATGGATGAGTGCTTGAAGAGCTTAACGAATACTTGAAGAAGAAGATCTTCAAATCAACTTTGATTGCATAATTGAGAATTCTCCAAGAGGTAAACATCCAATTCATCTCTAATTCCTACTTTTATATATAGATCTATAAGACTTGGATCTAGTTTAGTTATATTTTCTTTGTTAGAACACTTATTTTCTTCCTCTCTTGTTCTTCACACACTCACATAGCTAGATCTAAGTCTTCATTAATTTTCATTGATAATTCATGATTAGAGATTGATTTTTATAATTGATTTTCAATTTTGATTTCTTCTTTCTACTTAGCTTTAATCCATGCATACATGATTATATATATGTATCTATTTTGAATTACATGATGGTTTGGAATCATGATCTATGAGAAGGATGATTCCTATGTTCATACCTATCTCTTGATTATTCCTATTACCTAGAATTCTTATTAAAATTCATCTCCAATAGGATATTTATAAGTCCCTTTGATCCATGATCTAAAGTTCTTCATAGAACTTCAGGGCTAAATTGATTGGGAATCATGTTAATTAAATAGATCTATGAGTTTGATCTCTCTAAATAAGCTTCAACCATCATCTAACATGTTTTTCTCACATTCTAAAATGAACTAGTTAAAATTTAGCAAAACAGATTGGTTTTGTCCCTAAGATTTGGTCCATTAAAACCCATAGTTTGATGGATTTCAAATTTTTTTGGTAAACTTTGATGAATTAGCTTTCATTCGATCCATTTTGAGAACTGTTAGGATCCATATGCTATTTTTAGAAATTGTTGAGATATCGGTTGACAGATTGAACATAGTCTCTTTGCGCTTGAATTTTAGAAAGTCTATAATAGTCATCGTTGTTCTGCTTTTTGGGGATGATTCCTAACTCATGTATCTATATGCCGATGTAAAATCGTGAGCATACGATCGAGTTAAGATCATTTTCTAAGCGTTTGAAGTTGATACTACTATTCTGGAATTTTCTAAGTTTAAATACAATTATGATTATGTACACAAAATGGTCATACCTTGATCGTTCAACAATAATTGATGAATAAAACTTGGTTTAAAAATCATCTAGGATAATTGGATGACATATCAAAAGCTTAGATCTACTTGTTTAATATGATTCATGAATTTCTATTATGATTCTATCATATTTTACATTCCTTTGTCAAATGATACCAAATTTCCAGAATAACAGAGTCTGTTTAAAACAACTTTTCAGAATCCTTAAGTTCATGACATGTCCATGGGATCATTTTTATCATATACTACAGTGAAATAGCTTTCGTTTGACACCAAATAGAGCTTCACATGATTTTTGTAGAATTAATTATGATTTTTACAAGAACAGTGGATAGTCCTGATCCACTGTTCCCAAAAATCTTATTTCTCAAACTTCAAAAATGGCAAAGAGGTTCTACAATTTGGAGAAGTTCCCTAAAACATGTATCTAACTTTCTGTAAAAGGATTTTAATCCAGCTCATGTTTAAGACCACTTTTGATAGGATTCATTAGAGGTTGCTGAATCTGGAAATTTGATTGATGATATGTTTTCTTTGTCTATCATGCATATCATTTCTTTCTTTGTATTTTTGCAATGCTTGGGTATTCTTTGGTGTCTTAGTGCAGAGAATTGAATGTCGTGGATTCGAACTTCGATTTGTTGGCTTGCCTCGTCTATATGTGGCTTAGTGCCTATGTATCGTGTACCTTCTCTATCCATTCTATTAGAATTTTTCTAAGTTTACAACTTTATCTTCAATGACACAATTCCTTTTAGGATAGTCTCCGTTTGTGTGTTTATTTGTTAGAGACATCTTATCTAGGATTGTTGCATGATTGAATTACATGTTTCCATTCTTTTTGCTTTTGCGACTCCGCTTGAGTCAACCCAATGTAAGTCTTCTTGTTCCCTCTTGCATATCATGATATGTTTTCTTTATTTGCATCGGTCCCGGGCGGGACTAGCCACTATGAGTATACCTCTCTTTCATATTGTATGTTCATCCAACTGCTATGTGATTTAATCTCTTGAAATGATTTTCATTAGATGTTCCCTTTTGACATGCATATATTGTATAGTATGTTTGAGGAAACAACACCAATTATGAATTAAAAACAAGGATATTTGATTCAAGGCCTACCATTCAGTAGGGTGAGGAGGGGGTGCTTTAGTCCTACTTGGGCTCCTTTCCTTCTCGTACCAAGACCCCCGAACCTAGTTTTTGGTAATGAAGGGCGAGTAACCTTATTCAATTTTGGGGCGAGTCAAAGTTGGGTTTCTTAATTCCTGATAAAAATCAGGTGGCAACTCTTTGTCTCTAGGATAGCGTAAGGAAGTTCTAGTTTTCCCTAAAGTGTGCTCCTTGGGATCCGTCCTGGGACACTATCGAGGGAAAACGCTAGAACCCCACCCCGTTCGCACATGTCCACAAAGGCTATCAATAGTCGATAGGAACTCATAACTTGTATGAGGTACGTGTTCTCAATCTTGAGACGATTATGAATACAGACTATGGATATGGCTGCTTTGACTTACCAATCGGTGAGGTCTTAAAGATCAACACCTGGGTATCTTGGGTATGTCATGTTCATAGGGTTGTGAACATATATTGTCAAGATAGAATCTATACTCTGATTCAGAGTAAGCATTCCCTTGAGAATGTCACCAAGTTGATTACTGAGAACTTTAGTCTTGTTGATAAGTAGTTATCAACATGTTTGGTAGTTATCAACATGTTTGGTAGTCATGAGAGGTGAATGGGACTTAAGGAATACAAGAAGAATTCATGATTCAGGTTCACAGTAACCATTATGCGACTACCTGAATATGATTATGAATGCTGATAGTAGAGGGACATTAGTACACCATGCAAGTCTAGTTATCACTTCAGATATGTTCTTTTGCGTTGGTGTTCAGTTATCGTTTTATAGTGGAGTGAACGCTATCTGATCAGTCGATTAATTTGCTGATCAAAGAGTTTGGTGATAGAAATTAATAACTGGTCTGAGCCAACAATAAAGAGCCTAGGAGTTCCCACTCTTAGCTCTGCTAGGATACTTGGAAAGGCACAAGAGGATCTTGTCAAGGAAGGTTCGATCGAATGAGGTGTTTCGATAGATTGAAGTCAAGGCAAGTTCGATCGATCGAATGTAGTTCAATCGATCGAAGCCACTTCGATCGGTCAAAGGCTTAAAGTCGGTTTTTGAAATCTATAAATAGGGCAGCTACGTACAGAGTTAATGAATCATCATTTTTCTATACAAGAGCTGCAGAGACTATTTTAGGTTTTCCTTAGCCTTCTTATCCTCATTGTTAGAGTCCCCACCAACTCTAGCCTCTCTGGTAGCATCCGTAGGAGTTCTAAGGGTGAAGACAACCTAATGGAGGCTGCTGCACCATCAAAGAGGTTGAAGATTTCAGAATTGGGTTTAGGACACAAAGGTATAACTTTAGTCCCCTCTTATGCACATCCATAGAGTTAATGAGTAGTTGATCCAGGCTACCAATAAGCTTTTGTAAATCTTTCTGCTGCGCGTTTAAATTAATAATTTTAAACCTTTTTTTTCTTTATTTGGTGGTTCACGATGATTAAAAAAGACACAGAAAGACTCCCGGAAGTCAGTTCTATCTCTCAGAATACTCAAAAAGTGGTACAAATGACCAAAATACCCCTCAAGTTAGAGTTGGATGCATTTTTTTTGTGAATTTTAGCCGAAATAGGGCATATTCGTGAATACTGGAACCTCTAGGGGATTAAACGAAAATAAAAGAAACGTCTGAGGAGCAGTGCTACCGGGGCACAGGCTCAGTGCCACCGCGACACTCTCCCCCTGACGGGTCCAATTTTGTAATTTTAATTTAGGGTCAATTTGGAGTAATTGAAAGCCAAAACGACGTAGTTGCATGTTTACAGAAGTTTTGGACCAATGGGAGGACTTTTTCAATCCCAAACTCCCCTCAATTTGGCCTATGTATACCCACCCTTGACTCATCATTTTGGGGGTAGCAAATGCAAGTTCCAGAGAAAATTATATAGAGAGAGATAGGAAGAGATAAGGTTTAGAAGGGATAAAGAGAGCTTCAAGCTACTGATTTTCTATAGAAAAGTGAGTTCCAAACTTGTTTTATTTGATTGCTCCTCTTTACACTTCACATTCAATACTCCCAACCACCATTTTTGAGTATTTATAAGCTAGGAATCTACTTCCATGTCCAAAGGTCACCAAATATGAGTGAAACACCAAGGTACAAGTCCAGTATCTCATTGATTATCATCTATTGATTGCAATTGCATAATCGTTTACTTTGATGTTGTCTCTTCCCATCTCATTTCTTCTTCTCTTTTCTTTGATTATTTACTTTCCTTTATCATCTAGCTGACATGTTGTTTGAGGAGGGTGAATCCTTATGGATAGTAGCTCTTGACTCAAAAGCATGTCAAATAGGTGATGATTCCAACCTCAATACTTTCCCATGTGTTCTTGAAGTTTTAATCTAAATAAAATACATTCTTTGCAAGATAACCTTGGAAATCCTTGATATGAGTTTGATGTTGATATTCCAAGTGGTTGTAAACTTTATTTAGTGCAAGAAATATTCTTTCAAAACCCGTGCTTCAAAACCCATCTAAAACCCTCACACTTTCATTTCAAGAAATAAACTTTGTTTTCTCAAAATCCCTCAAAACAGTGGGTTATTCAACTTGAAAATAGCATTGACTTCAATACTCAATGAATGATTATATTACCACTTGGAAAGTCTTTCTAACTCATTAGAGAGTACCCTTGATTTTTGGTTTGATTTTAAAACATGTGGAGGGGTTCCATTTTGACCCAAACATTCCTTCCAAACATTATGTTTTTTTTTTGTCATAACAGCTTCAATTAACTTTCAACTTGTTTTCCAGAACACTTTTCCACTAGGAGTGGTCTCAATTTATTTTTCCCTTAAACTTCAGTGTGTTAGGAAACTTTTGGTAATATGATCCACCAAAAGTTTTGTTTTCATTCTCAATGAGTTTTCTACATTTCAGTGATTCTATTTCTGAACAACCTCTCTTGTTTATATAATTTCTCTCAATCTGTAATTTCAATCTTGATTTGGCTTTTTCCCATGTGTTCTAGACTCAGTAGGGATGATCTCCAGAAAATTGTATGAATTTAGAGTGCTTGTTACCTCACTTTTCCATTTTTGCAAAATTAGTTCTCTATTCTGTCCACTATTGACAACAAGCATGTTTTAACTTTCATTCTTTGATTAGATGTTCATATGCATTCTAAATTAGCTCATATCTTAGGAAGTTGTTCATACTACTTTTGTATACATCCTACAATAACACTACTTCATGCATTCATTCATACTCTATGCATCTAAGTCACTTTAGAGAAATCCTTGAACACAAGCACACAACAAACTTGCACATTCTAGTATCATGCACTACATACATGTAATATTTGAAGTCTGTGTGACTTCTAATCTAAGAGGATTATAAGGAATGAGACTGAGCACACGTTCATGTTTCCCCTAAGATCAAATCTTCCTTTCTCGTCTATCCCGAGGATTAGGAAATCCTTCTCTTTCAAAAATCAACATGCATATATTCTAGCATGCTAAGCATTTTTGTTTTCTTTGTTTTTGTTTCAAGAACAATTCATGTCCCCTCTAGATTAGGAAAATTTGATTACTCGATATATGATTAGACAATTTTTCCTAGGTTTGTTGTGTGTAACCTTTCACTTTTGCATTATGTGATACTTGGCTTACATCTTATGACTGATATATATATCTTATCTTTTGATCTTCCAATTTAAGATTCTTATGCAATGTAGTATACCTATCTTAATATTAACTGTCGAACCAAACATAGTATAAGATGATTATTTGGCTGCTAATTGAGGCCCGTCGAGAGATTGGGCGAGTGGAGGGTATTTTAGTCTTTGCGAAGGCTCGTTCCTCTCTTAGACCAAAATCCTGAGTTGAGTTCTTTGGTTCTAAAGGGTAAGTGCCCTTCATCTATTTGGGTGAGTCAAATTGGGTTTTTTGGTTCCCTAAAGACTAAGTGGCGACTCTATATCTGTTGTCACAGACCACATTCAAAGAATTTTGAAAACCAATTTCAAAATATAGAAAATGCGGTGGACCCGAGACCGCATGTCCACAGTTGTCATATGTCAATAGGTACTCAAATTTGTATATGACATATGTTCTCAATCCTGAAATGACTGTGAACACAAGTTGTTGACTTGATTACTTTTTGACTTTTTAATCAGTGAGGTCTTCATAGACCAACACTTGGATATCTTGGGTAGTTAAGTGAACATTATTTTGAACACTTGTTGTCAAGATGGAATCTACCCTCTTTTGAAGAGTAAGTATTCCCTTGAGAATGTCACTGGGTTAATTACTTAGAACTGCAGTCTTGTCAGCAACTCCTTGTTGACATGTTCAGTAATTTAAGAGACATGACTGGAGCTCAAGGATTATAAGAAGTAATTAACTCTGAGTTGACAGTATAGTTGATACACTAATCCTGGAGATAATTACGAATATATTTGGTGAAGGAACATCACTGTATTTATTATGTAAATCTAGGTTTTTTCTTCGAGTAATTATGTCTATTAAACCCAGAGTTTAATTATTATCATATAGTGTTGTTGATAATAATTAATTAAAATTATTTCCTTAGCTTAAGAGTTAAGTTATATGAAAATTAGCTTTAATTTAGCCAGGTTAGTAGACCCTAGAAGTCCCATCTCTAGCTTAATAGGTATTTGGATGCAGGGATAAGGTGACTAGGGTAGAGATAGAGTTGTAACAAATTCTATATATATGAGGTATAAGGAGGTGGTTGGCCACTTGTTGGCTTTGGGAGCCCTAGCCGAAATCTCTCTCTCTCTCTCCCTCTCTCTCTCTCTCTCATCTCTATAGTCATCTTCTCCTTTAGGGTTGCCCACACAAACCCTAGCATTTAAGACAGCATCAAGAAGTCATAGAGGTGAAGATTGCTAGTGAAAGAAAACTCGAAGTGTTCTCATTTTAAGATTCAGATAATCTTCAATGGTGAAGTTTTTCTTTTTTCCTTCTCCATCAATCATACGTAATCGAATAAGCACTTAGATCCATTTTAAGATAGTTTTAAAACAGTTTTTATGTTGCAATTGGAAACTGTTTCCAACAATTGGTATATGAGCCTAACTAATTCCTTGTGTATGATTGTTTTATGGACTCTCAAAGTGATTTATCAACATGATTATGGATATAAGGAGTTTTGGCCATTAGGGTTGAACCCTAAGAGCTTCGGATCTCACCATCTCTTTTACATGCATGTTTTGATGCATGGTATTTTAATCCCAATATTTTTTTTTCCCAGCAATCATTTTTTATCTCAAAAAGAATTTTTTATATACCCATTGTTTGTGTTCTTTATATCAAAATACTAATTTTCAAAGGGTTTTGGCTCTAGTAATCTTCAAAGGCTTGCAAGAGTTGTAGGCATAGGGACAAAACCCATTAGGGTTTTGATTTCAAGGAGAAGTCACCCCACGGGCTATGCATGCACTATGCAGAGGCTGCGTGCGGTGGTCCTCGGGCTACTGGCAGTGCACAACCTACGCATGGTGGTTTGTGGACTGCTGGAAGCACAAGGCTGCGCGTTGTGGCCATCGGTGTGGTGGCCTACTACACAGGTAGTAGCCATGGTGGCTAGGTTTCTATCAAAAGTTACCATGACCGGTCACGAAACACAAGTAGGATCGGTCACGACCATGATCGGCCTCGAAACATGGGCATGACTGGTCGTGGTCATGACCGTCCCATAAACCAGCATGACCTGTCATGCTCTGTAGATTTTTATAAATACACAAAAAACCTAATTTTGTCATTTTTTAACATGTATATATAGACATATATATTTTATCTATGGTTATTTTAACTTGGACCCTAAATAAAATTACATGTAAATAAATATTCTTTGAATATTTGAAAGTAAATTTTTTTAAAAAAGGAAAGCTTGTTTTAAATTCTTGCCTTTTTAATTTTACGGAACATTTTTTCGTAATTCCATATGGAAGGAAAATGGATTAACTTTCATTACATTCCTTTAGAAGCTAGTACATCATCATGTTGGCCTAATCATGTTTATTAGTGCAAATTAGATTTGGAATTGTGGAAATGCAGCTCGGGTCTACCTCGGGGACCATTTAACCTCTTTTAGAAAGGAAGAGAGTGTTTTCTTTTCTATTTTCGAAATTTATTTTGCTTTTAAAATTCTTGAATGGCCTATGAAAATAGATACAGATTCGCCACTTGGTCTTTAGGAAACCAAAAAACCCAATTTGACTCACCAAAACAGATAAAAGGCACCGGTCCTTCATAACCAAAGAACTCAACTAGGAGTTTTGGTACGAGAGAGGAAGGAGCCTTCGCAAAGAATAAATAACCTCAACTCACCCCGTCTTTCAACGGGCCTCAATTAGCATCCAAATAATCATCTAGTACTAAGTTTGGTTCTACAACTAATATTATGATAAGTATATTACATCACAGAATAATCTTGAATTGGAAGATCAAAAGATAAGATATCATTCATAAGATCTAAGCCAAATATCACACAATGCAAAGTGAAAATCATGCGAGCTGAACCTAAGAAAAAGTTGACTAATCACATATCAAGTAATCAACTTTTCCTAATCTAGAGGGGACATGGATGTTTTTGAACAAATAATCAAAGAAAATGAAATATGCTTAGAAAACTAGAATGTATGCATGTTGATTCTTGAGAAAAAAAGGGACCTCTCAAACCCCAGGATGGACGAGAAAGGAAGATTTGATCTAGGGAGAGCATGATTGTGTGATCAACTTCATTCCTTATAATCCTCTTGGATTAGGAGTAACAAAGACTCCCAAATCTTGCATGGATGCAATGTATGATCCTAGAATGTGTAGGGTAGTGGTGTGTTTGTGTACATGAGGATTACTAAAGTGACTTGAAAGTATAGAATATGAATGAATGGATGACGAATGTTATTACAGGATATGTACAAAAGTGGTTTGATCAATTTCCTAGGACATGAACTAATTTAGAGTGCATGTATACATCTAATCAAAGAATTAAAATCAAAACAAGCTTGCTGTGAATAGTGGATAGAATGTTTGGACCATTTTGTAAAATATGAAAGT
This sequence comes from Hydrangea macrophylla, assembly GCA_033977485.1. Taxonomy (NCBI): domain Eukaryota; kingdom Viridiplantae; phylum Streptophyta; class Magnoliopsida; order Cornales; family Hydrangeaceae; genus Hydrangea; species Hydrangea macrophylla. Next base: position 61,230,274 of record CM066994.1, read on the forward strand.
GAGATTAGAAGCACTCTGAATTCATGAAATTTTATAGAAATCATCCCTACTGAGTCTAGAACTCACAGGAAAAACCGAAACTAAGATTGAAGTTATAGATTGAGAGAAATATATAAACAAGAGAGGTTACTCAGAAACAGAATCCGTACTTTTGACTGAAATGTAGAAAAAGCTTTGAAAATGAAAACAAAACATTTAGTTGCTTATAATACACAAAAAGTTCCCTAACATACTGGAGTTTAAGGAAAAATGGAGTTAGGACCATTTTTAGTGGAAAAGGTTTCTGGAAAAAGAGGTTCAAAGTCAATATAAGCTGTTGTGACAGAAAAATAGAATGTTTGGAGGGAATGTTTGGGTCAAACAGGAACCCTTCTACATATTTTAAAATCAAGCCAAATATCCTGGAAACTCTCGAATGAGTTGGAAAACTTTTCAAGTGGTATCACAATCATCCATTGAGTATTGAACTTTGAATGGTATTTCCAAGTTGAATGACTCACTATTTTGGGAGAGGGGGGGGAAGGGTTGAGGGGGGTTTGATGAAACAAACATTTATTCTTGGAGGTCAAAATGTGGAGGTTTTAGAGGGGTTTTAGAAAGGGGGTTTTGAGTATATTTCCATCACTAAATGGAGATTATGACCACTTGGAATATCCACTTCTAATTCATTTCAAGAGCCTCATAAATTATTTGCAAAGCATTGATTTATTTGGAAAATAACTTTAATTGGAAAGCATTAAAGCTAGAATCATCATCTATCAAATATGTTTTTGAGGTCAAGAGCTATTATCCTTAAGGATTCACCCTCCTCAAACACCATGTCATCACTTAGATGATCATAAACAAGAAATAATCAAAGGAAAATAAAAAAAAAACAAGCGAGGTAAGAAGAGATGAACATCAAAGTAAACAAGTAATAGCAATCAAAATATGACAATCATTGAGATTTTGGACTTGTAGCTTGGTGTTTCACATATATGTTGTGACATTTGGACATAGAAGTGGATTTCTAACTCATAAATACTGAAGAATGGAGGTTGGGTGTATTGAATGTGAAGTATAAGAAGAAGTAATGAAAGAAAATAAGTTTAGAACTCATTTTTCTATAGAAAAATAGTAGGAAAAAGCTCACTTTCTCTCCTCTAACCTTATCTCTATCTCTATCTTTCTACAACTTTCTCTAAACTGCGTATTTGCCAACCCCAAAATGAAGAGCAAGGGGGGGTTTATATAGGCCGAATTGGGGGGAGTTTGGGATTTAAGAAGTGTTCTCATTGGTCCAAAACTTCTATAAACAAGCAACTACGTCGGTTTGGCTTTCAATTATTCCAAATTGACCCCAAAATTAATGTACATAAATGGCCACATCTGGGGGAGAGTACCATAGCAGCACTACTCCTCACAAGCCCAAAAATTACATTTAGGCCCCCAGAGGTTTCAGTATTAGCAAAAAGGCCATATTTTGTCCGAAATTCACAAAAAATGCATACGAACCCCAAACTGAGCTTGTGATGAACTGTTTGAAAGGTAATGAAGCCTACTTTCCATAAAATAAAATAAAAAGTTCAGAGTCAGGTCACTTTGAAAAGTTTTATGGTATTCACGATAAAGTGTGTTTTGATCGCCTTTTTTACCATCGAAAATTCATAATAAATTCAATTTAAGTCCAAAAATTATGTGCGATATACCGTTGAAAATCTATTGACCTCTAGTATACATGAAAGTTATTTTAAAAATAATACGTGTAGACACCCCAATTTTGACCAAACGTCAAATCTAGGGATTGGTTACCTCTTAAAAGACCGATGATGACAATGGCCGGTTACATTCGAAGATTTTCCAGGAAATTCAAAATCTTCAATTGATTCTTCAAGACAAATTTCAAAATTAAAAATAGAAAATATAAAAAGGAGAAAGAAGAGAGAGAGTTTGGGTATTCGGGAGAAACCCGAACAATGAAGAACGTGTGAGAAACACAGTCTGGGAACCAGTTTTTAAGAGGATAAAATAAAAAATAAAAAATAAAAAAATAAAAAAAAGGATAAAATAAAAAAAATAAAAAAAAGTTCTTTTGAAAGAGATAGGAGGACAAAATAAAAAAATAAAAATCTTGGAAAAGGAGAAAATACAAAAAGAGAGAGTAGTATATTTAGATATATACCATGCACATATGTGATACCATGCACATGGGGGATCTTAATGCAAATATATATATACATGGAATAAAAAAAATTTGGTTTACACCAACATATCTTTTGAAAATTAAAAGTAGGGCAAAATTCAGTTAGCCCCGGCACCCGGAAAACCCGGCGGCACTCACTGAGTGCCTCCTGGCATTCAGCGAATGCCGCCCGGCATTCAGTGAGTGCCGCCCGGCACTCAGCGAGTGCCGCCGGACGCCGTCGTTTGCCGCTGGCTGTAACAGACTGCTTTTCTCACATGTTCTAGAAGAAATCTTTGCACATGGGTCTCCACCCGAATTTACCCATTTATCCTTGAGATAATGGTCTATATAAACAAACTTTCATCTTCATTTTTGATAGACTTGGAATATACTTGAATCAATACACACACATATACTAGAATTTAGAGAGAGATACAAGAATCATATAGAGAGAATTGAGAAGAAGAGAAGAATTTCTTGAAGAATTTGAAGAGTTTTTTAGAAGAATTTGAAGATCTTGGAAGAACTTCACAAGAAAGTTGAAGAAATCCTTGAGGTCATAGAGGTAACCTCTTAAATCCTTGATAGAATTAGGATAATTCAATCACAAGTTCATAGACCTAGGAACTTTTTCACATTTTCAAAACCTCTCTTCTTATCCCATTTCATCACACACTACCAAGAACTTGTGATTGAATCTCATGACATTTCATCAATTTGGATCTAATTAATGCTTTGAGTTTAAGACAAATTCAACTTTGAAGAGTTTGTGTTCTTAGTTTTCTAAGTAATCTTTGATTTTCCTTATTTCTATTTCATTCAAAAGGTTCATGAGGTCTTCCATATCTCATTGAACCGCTTTGAGTTTGATTCCTTAATTCCCTATGATCTTATGATCCATATGGAGATTAGAATGAATCATGTTCAATATTTTATACATAGTTGGTGAGATACTAATGTCAATTCATGACTAGCATCTCTTTACTATGAACCTTATGGAATTCATGCCATATTCCATGAAGATTAGAGTAGATTTGTTTTTTTTTAGTCTCCAATGACCATCAAATGGTAGGAGAAATATTTTAGTTTGAGTTTATCTCTATGGCTTAGAACTAATCTCTCCCTTGGGCTTTGAGAAGTTCTTCATACTTCATCTAAAACCTACATGTATGTGTGTCTTTGTCCTCCAATGACCACCAAGTGGTAGGGGTAATGACTTGAACTTAAGTTTTGATCCATGAGTTTGAGTTAATTGTTTGGGATTTTGTGAGGTTTATTTCCATACTTCATCAAAACTCCATGAGTCTAAAGATGTCCTTAGTCTTCAATGACCATTAAATGGTAGAAGAAGTGATTTGGTTTAAGCCCAACATCATGATTCAATAGTTGAGGCCATGCAATCAATAAAATGGAACTAGTAAAAATAAAAACAGTGGGTTCACAAACTGTTTTTGATCAAAGATTTTTAGTTCGAAATCTAACCGTTGAAATCAAGTGAAACCAACGGGAAAGTGTCAATAACACATTGTTTTACCACTGTGATTTTTGTTTTAGCACGATTTTGTGATTAGAAGGGTTTGATCATGGTTTTTGTGAGCTAATTACAATCTGTCCAGAGTTTTAGAATACTTTCAGAACAGTAAGTCCGTTTTGAAATTAATAAATCAGAACCTTAATTAAGTTTTTGGGGTCTCAAATAATTTTTTATAAGTACCTTAATGTGTTAGGAAGGTACCCTAAAAAGATCTAAGTGTTTCTCATTTTTTTACTATTGTTAGAAAATCATACAAAATCTCTGGACAGAGAGTTGCAAAATCCTGAGTGAGGTCTAGTATTCTCCATATTCCCGGAGATCTAACCGTTGAAATCTCAATTTTATTTTTGGGTTAGAAACTAGACTCACAGAGGCATAACATATCCAAAAATCAGTGAGATCCAACCGTTGAAAGTATTTTATTCCTATTTTTGAATGTTGGGTCTGCTCTCTGTAATTCATAAAAAACTGCTACTGTTTTTGTCTAATCTTATTTATTTTAACTCAAATGGTCTCCTAATGTCTTGAGACCCAAACCATGTTTTGAATAATGATAATTTAGATTAAATCCAGAAGCTTAGTGATCCAAATTAGTGAATAAATTCATGTCCCATCCTTGTTCGTATTCATGCATTCATTCATACATATCAAATTCTATAAGTAGGACTTATCTCTTGTCTAAGATATATCTAATTGAACATGACTTAGGATTTATTTATTTATGATATTATATCTTGCCTAAGGCATGTGTACTAACCTTTGTTTTGTAGCGCATTTGAGGTACAATTCCTCAACTCTTCCCTTAGTTTAATTCATTTCTTTGATTTTGAATTGATTTTCGACTCCATGTGCGACACCGTAGCTTAGGTTTTGCCTTATGTGAATATGTGAATTAGAGACCTTTCCTTAGGCTTTGAAATTTGTGTGTGCATTGCACGTTTCCATATTCGCGGCCGGATCCCGGGTATGTTTTCTAGTTCTCTATTGCATATCATGTTGTTTGCTACTTGAGTTATATGGCTTATGAATGATATTTTACGTTAGCAATTTTGCACCCTTTCAACATGCTTGTGTGATGTATATGTATATATGTATTAATTGAGGGCATGCTTAGATTAATAATTTGATTAAAAAGGATGTTGAGTAGAGGCCTATCGTGAGATAGGATGAAAGGGGGTGTTTTAGTCCGCCGGGCTCCTTCCCCTTTCATTCCATAATCCCCGGACCCAGTTTATCTTTGGTTTCGCAAAAGATCAGTTTCCTTTTAAATGGTTTCTTAATTTTCCTTTTTAAAAAATTAAGTGGCGACTCTTTGAATTTGAAAATTGTTTTAAAAGTGGGTAAAATTTGAAAAACCTGCGATATCCACAATCTGGCGACTCTGCTGGGGATCAAACCCAGAATCTCTGGTTTCGCAGACCAGAATTTCTGATTTTGGGTTCACTCGAGGATTAGACTTGAAAGCATCCTTTTAATCGAATTAATTAATTTTTGTGTGCCTGTTGCATTGCACTTGCATGTCTCGCCAGTCGATTGCACGGAACTATGACCTTGGAGGCTCGGGGCAACCCGGTCGGTCAAGCCATCATGGGGCCGTGTGATCACCCTTGATCTCGTACCATGTTTTGGTATATGAAGCATCCTATCGGGTGTGTGTCAAGGGTCCCTTATTTGACCAAAACCCGGCCTTTGCATGGTAGCTTCCATAGAACCTTTCGATCTTAGGAAATTAATTCTTGATTAGGATTATGTGCTAGGGAGTTTTGTATGCCCGAAAGGGATTATTTGAGATGATGACGATGCTTGCTTGATAAAAGATGTGTAACCCTCTAATCACCTTTTAGCAATTCCTTCTCATGTCCCACGACATTTGGGAACATGCTGGATCTTGATTATGTGATTACATCTCTTACATCTCGCTAAGCTAAGCATCATTGACCTTGTATGCATCCGAATTCATGAAGAGTATGACAACAATCCGATCATGTGATCCTCCTACCCAAAGCATCTTAAATACATTTTTGGAAGCAAAGGGATTTTTGGTATTTTACTCCAAAGCATTCAATCACTCTTTCAAAATTTTAGAGTTCATTTTTGGATTAAAATTTCAAATCAACCATATTCGAAGGAAGAACCTAAAATTCTTGGAACCCAAAATTCTTGAAAGAGTTTGAAGAGTTTTACCAACTAAAGAAATGTTTTTCAAAGCAAAATTTGGACCCAATCACCTTTTTGTTAAGGAATATAATCCAAGAAATCTTTGAAATTAAAGAAATCATTTTCAAATAAATTTCAAAAGTAAAGTTTCAACCCAATCATCTTTTGTTTAGAAATGTTGTTGTCTTTAAAGGAAAGCTTCTTAAGGAATTTTGAAAAGATCCCATCATCTAGGGGAAATACTGGTCAAAAGAATTTCAAAAATTCTAAGTTTTTAAAACCTTGAAGGGGTGAAGAGGATCACAATGAAAGGAGAAATTAGCACACTCAACATGGACAAGGATCTTATGTGCTTATGTGTTTATATGCTAGGACTAGGATTTTCTTTTCTTTGACATATAGAATAGGCACACATACACACACATGCATCACGTCAGCATGACATATGATCCATTCATAAAGAATTTTTACCAAGCATTTTTTTCAAAAAAAATAAAGTTGTTTGAAAATTGATTAAAAATAAAAATGGTTGTAGGCAAGATAGCATTGAACGCCGGGACAGTTTGGGTCAGGGATTCGAGTGCAAGGTTAGTACGAAGAGAGCTAGAGACAGAAGGAGAAATGGACCAGGATCAGCATGCTGCAGAGATAGCACAGTTAAAAGAGAGAATGGACCAAATGATGGCCATGTTGGAAACATTGACCCGTCAGAGGCCGGTAATTGATCCACCGATAATCGACCCTCCTCCTCCACCTTTTCGGGGTGAAGAAGACGAATGGTTTGAGGATCTGGAACCGCCAAGAGTTGATATACCTAGGGTAGAGAGAGAGAAAATTGAGAAAGCTGAGAAAGAGCGTATTGAGATGAAAGAGAAGGTGGAAAAGCTAGAGAAAGTTGTCCGCAAGTCTAATGGGGTTGATAGCTACCTGCTAGAGCTAGAGGGTTTGTTTGATGGAGCTCAAGAAAAATTGCCAACTGGTTTCAAGATGCCTGAGATAGATAAGTTTGATGGTTCTGGCAACCCTAGAAACCACGTGAGGATGTGCATCGGGGCCTTTCAGCCAAGTAGTCTGAATCCTGCCATGATGGCCATGCTGTTTCAACAAACTTTGACTGAGGCAGCTTTATCCTGGTATTTCACATTAGAGCCAAGCAAGAGTCGCATATGGGAAGAAGTGGTGAAGGCTTTTGTCACCCAGTATGAATACAATCAAGAGCTTGATATAATTGTGAGGGATCTAGAAACGACTACGCAAGAGAATAGAGAATCATTTGCTGAATTTCTATCTCGCTGGAGGGGAAAGGCTGCAAAAATGACCCAACGGCCATCAGAGAAGGAACAGATCCGGATTGTAATCAAAAATCTCCAGAGCATCTATCAGGAGAAACTCATGTACCAGTGCATTCATACCTTTGCAGAATTATTTGAAATTGGAACCAGGATCGAGGACGCAATCAAGGATGGAAGGATTAAGAGGGAGGAACCTCAGGGGAACCGCTCTAGTAGACCATTCTATGGGGGGAATGCTGGAAATCAGGTAGCAACTGATGTTAATGTTCTAAGCCAGTCGGAAGAAGGGCAGAATTTTGCGAGAAAAGGGGGTGCATCGAGACCAAAGTTGGAAGGACAGCTTCGTCGCTTCACGGATTTAGGGGTTTCTCTAACCACCATTCTCAATCGATTAAAGGAAAAAGGATATCTCAAGCCCCTAGATCCAAAACCAATGCCTGATCCACTTCCATCAGGCTTCAATACAAGCCTCTATTGTGAGTTTCACCAAGCTCATGGCCATACGACTGACCGATGTATGAGGTTAAGGCATGAAGTACAAGATTTGATTGATAATAAGACCATTTCCTCTCGGCCTATCAATCGACCGCATGTGACCCGGAACCCGCTCCCTAATCATCATGCTGTACCACCACCACAGAACATCAATCTCTTAGATGTTGGGGAGGAAGTCTTCGATCCGTCTGTATTGATTGTACCAGTAGGACAGGCTACCAAAGCTTATAAATTCCCAGAAGATCAGAGGATATGCCAACACTTGCTTCTGCTGGTGGCTAAGGATTTGACATGGAGGATGATGATCAACTACCACTCATGGACTTATGTTGCTTTGAAATAAAATCAACAGTTGTTATAAGATTTATATAGCCTACTAACGAATTAAGGTCAACAGCCACTCATGGACTTATGTTGTATGGAGCAAGGTGATCAACAGCCACTCATTGACTTATGTTGCGTGGAAGAAGATCAACTGCCACTCATGGACTTATGTTGCTTGAACTAAAGAAGACCATCAATAGCCACTCATGGACTTTTGTTGCTCGAACAAAAGAAGATTATCAACAGTCACTCATGGACTTATGTTGTTTGAACAAAGAAAGATGATCAACAGCCACTCATGGACTTATGTTGCATGAACAAAAGGAGACACTCAACTACCACTCATGGACTTAAATTGCTAGGAGATGATGGTCAACTCTTGGTGGTTTGAAAAGGGATGAAATTTGCCTTTGTCCCAAGTTTGGATGCTTCTCATGCTGACACCTTGACTAGTGAAGTAATGGTGTTTGGTACTTCTACTTGTATTGTCTTTGGAATGCTCTTAAAAATTTACAACTTAATTTGGAATATCCATTATTAGCCACTGTCAATTCACGAATTTGAGACTACTACATACTCGACAACTTGCAAACATTGACACACGAGGATGACACATTCGATGCCAAAATCAAATAAGCTCGACTTGCTAAAACTTGATGTGCTCTTGTCATAAATGATGCACCATTTTTCTTATCTTAAGATGGTAGAACTTTGCTATTAGTTCTTATTTTTGAAAATTCTTCCTAAGGTCTAACCAACTATTTGCTTATCCAAAGTGTGCTTTGAATTTGTGCCCTAACTTTGAGAATAAAAAATGCTCCATTTAATTATTTTCAAAACAACTTGGCAACTTGAAACTTACCTTGGTGTGAAGGGATTGTGCGGCAAACGAAATTCGCCCCTAGTTTGAAGTGTTGGAAGTGGAATTCATATGTAAATAAGGTAGGTGACTGACGACATCCTATTGACGCGTTTTCTTATCACACCAAAGTGTTGGTGATTGTACAAGTAATAAAGTTCTGGAAGTCCAGGTCGAACTCACAGGGAACGGGAAAATAAGATAGGCAATAACTATTTTGTCACATAAAAGAAAATAAAAGATGATGGATTTTTATGGGGTTTTACTAAACTACTAATTTTTATAGTTTTGCAAAAAAAGCAATTAAAAGCAATTTTTTTCTTAACAGTTTATGGTAAAGATTTTAACAGTACAAAATAAATTAACTAACATACTAGTAAGAAAAGGAAGAAAAATAAATAAAAGCGAACTTTTTGTGAGATAAACTTTTTGGATTTAATAATAGCGAAAGATAGAAATAATACAGATATTTAAGCAAAGTTATTAAAAACAAGAAATATTAATTAAGTTGGAAGGAATGATTTAAAGAAATTGGGAATATGCAAACCAACACTAGATCCCACAACTTTTGTGCATTTGAAAAGCATTTGGCATTTAAGACCGCAGAGTCATTTTTTATTTAAAAATAAACTTTCACTAGTCAGATTCATATCAAGTGTGTCAGGTTTGATATGAAACAACGTCGTTTGGTTTAAAGAAAAATAAGAAGGCAATTGGGCAGTAGCCAGGTTCGAACCGTGCCCTGCCGTGGACGTGGGTTATTCGGCGTCCAGTCCCCACCACTCTGCCACTACACAATTGCCTGTCCATTAGTGGATAGAAATATATATAAACACATATTTGAAATATAAACTTTGTCATGTGAGTTGTTTGAGTATGCTAGGTGTATTTTATGACAAAAGACATAGTTTGACAATCCACATAATTAGGCTTTTTATTTTAAATTTGTACTCTTTTGAGCCCAATATAGCCATAATATATAAACATGTTAAATTGTCATAAACTATAGATACATAGATATTTATGGCCATAAATGGAAAAACAACTCATCTAGATAAATTTGCCCATTTAAGATTAGTTCACAGAAACTGTGGTTTCTAAGTTTTTATTGCATATCCCCAATTAAAGTTTTAGCCTACCATTTTAGAATTGAAACTGTCTTCCAAATAAAATTTAAAGATAAATTAAATAGATGCACGCAATCACCGTCCAATTAAAATTAAAGTTGTAAAACCAAGGTAAGGGTAAAAACTAATGTTATTATATTATTTTCTCCACTTAACATGAGTTGGGATTGAATTTGTGGAATCTGCAAAATAGCAAAGTTTAGTACAACTAAGCTAATAAAATATACATAAATGGAAATACTGAATTAATTCTAAAATACTAAACCTTTAACTTTGGATTCTTGTGGGGTCACAGTGGTTGAACTCCAATAACACAAATAAGGCCAAACCAAATCCTAATCTACTTTTGGAGTGAGATATGAATATGGTGTGCTTGGGGCTTTGGTAGGTGATTACAACAACTACGTGGCTAAGAAATCTGGCATTTAATCACAAAATCTGTCTTCTAGTGAATGGAAATATTACTATAAAAACTGGAAATTTTTGGGTTTCAAACTATTTTAGGGGGCAACTATAAGTACTACTAGACTAGAAATATTTAATCTAATTTTAAATAGGAATATTTTACTACTACAAATTGACAAAGGTCATACAAGAAAACAAATATTTTAAATTTAAGAAATACAGTACACAAAGTTTTGCTACATATTTTTGAACATGGAATCATCAATTACATAAAAGTAAAATTTTACAACTACTAGAACTAGAAAAGACAAAGAAAAACTAAAGTTTCCTATTTCTAGGAACAATATAAAGTGCTCACATGTTAACCTTCCTTTACAATTATCTCCCTAACAGTGATTGTTGTGCTTGTGTTGGCTGTGGAGCTTTTTGTTGTTCTCTGAATGAATTTCTCCTCGTTTGTTTCGTCTGTTTTATAGATGAATTCTATGATACATTTCATCACTGCGTTCGTCATTTGCCATTTTTTTTCCTTGCGCGATCGTTCAGTTTTCTTCAGCTCTAACAGTTGATCCTGCAAAGAGAGAAAAAGAGGAAAAGTAAACATTGTCAATTCAATGGTTTTGTTTACTTTTTATTTTTTTATTATTTTTTATTTGTTTTTTTAGTTCTTTTGTCTATTTGCATTTTTGGATTGTTTTATTATTTTTTTATGATTCTTCCTTTGTTTCATTTGATTTCGTTCGTAAGTTTTACAGTAACTTTACTGTGCAACTTTTAGACTAACATTTTATGAGAAATGTTTCGGTGTGGTTGCTACTTCTTTCATTCCCTTTATTTCGTCATTTCACCTAAACATATAAAATATGTAAAAACACATAATTACACGCATGTGAGTGACATCACCATTAAATTATATTAATTCAAATATGCGTGTAAAACTAGAAATTTGGGGGATTAAATGAGCACAATATCTATTATATTGGCACATGAATGTGCAAAATCAGTGTTTGTCACACCCCTCAACTAGCTTATTGCTAGTCCCTAGCAATGAAGTGAAAGAGAAATTGTTCTAAAAGTTTTATTAAAAGGTAGGAGTAGACTAAGGAAAACAAAGTTACCTAACTCACTGTCGCAGGAATCGCGATTGCATTTAGCGTATGCAACAAACCGTTAAACCCCTAGGTTACCCCTAGTGGACGAGTGTTGTCTCGTGAGGGTTTGCAGTGAATATACCCATAAAATTCAAAAAAAAAAATTTAAAGTAAAAATAAAGTAAAATAAAAATAAAGGTAGATTTTCTCCTTTTACAACAGATAAGATTAAATTTTGCAATAAAATGAAATTTTCAAGTATGTAATAGTAATGCAGCACATATACTCACAGTTTGTCAATAGTAGCATATTTTATACTCTTTAAACTTACAGTGTGTACTTGAAAAATCAAGCAACTGATCTTAACTTCAAAGTTTACATAACTATTAACAGTCATAAAATTTGTAGTTTTAACTCAAATCTCACTGGGATTTCACTCTTTTAAGGAGAAACTCTCATAAACCGGTGTAGAGAACATCTCACTTGGTAGGGAAGCGAAGAGAGAAAAGTTGCTTCCAATTTTTTTGATGACTCAATATATAGGCATTTGGAGTACAATAAGTCTCATGAAAGAATACTTAGCATTAGAAGAGCGATCTACCGTGGAGAACATCCTTATCACTTAAATTTAAAAATCAATTTCTTTTAAATCATTAGGACTTTGACTGGTAGGTTAGAAATTAAGATGAGTAGGAGATTTGGGGTGTATTTGTTCTAAGCATGTGATTGGAGTGTTTGCGCAATTCATTCCAACCTCTTCTTTTTCTTCTCCTTTTTATTATATGTACATCTCTTTTTTTCGTTTTTTTTTTTTTTTAAATCAACTCCTTTATTTCTTTACCACTTTGTGCAATATCAATACAGTCCAATCACATACCTGGTTATAGAAGTGACGTTTATACTCCCAGGTGGAGCAAGGCATGATTTGGAGAGAATTGAGAATAAGGTAATATAAGGTGAAGGGGGGTGCATTTGAAAGAAAAGATAGCCTAAATCATTTTAAAAATAGATTGACTTTGTTCATTCAAGTAATTTAGAAGTTCTAATGGTAAATCATGAACGTTCTCTTCTAATGATCAGTCAAAAGGAAAAAATAATGAGACTTTCAACGAGTGGTATAATAAAGAGAATAAAATGAGACTGAAAAGAAATAGTAACCCTCATAAAGAAAGATTGGCACAAAAGCTCACATGGGTTAATTAGTTTCCACTACTTGTCTTTATACTGCATAGTATATGCTTACTCATCCATTTAGATTCAGTAAATATTTTCACACTATTTCAAAAAGATTTAAAGTCTAAAGAGTTTCTAACATTTGAAAATAGTAAAACATGTGACAATGTGTTATATGCTATTAACATACCCAAAATAACATTAACGTGTCAAATTTATCTTATATAGAGTAAAAGAAAAACTTCTGAAAAATCCTAAGCATATCCACTAGTTTGGATACATATATAGTGCGACTAGTATCCTCTGCACCTATACAAAAGAGGCTACGCAATCCGGAGCGTCCAAGTTGTCATGATAGTCCATCCACCTCTAGTAAAAGAGATGGGTCTAGAATCACTGGCAAGCTAAAAACATCAGTAAGAGGCTAGGGAGATAACTCTGGCTTTACCTAGTTTTTCGCTACCTCTAGAGTCATTCACCGCACTAGACATATCTGGTGATATTGGGATCATGCAAATTACTCCTATCGAACCAGCTAATGAAAGCCAGATGTACACGTAGAATCATTTTAAAGTATGACCTGACTAAAACTTATTATATGTACTGAAAATAAATTTAAAAAAAATAATAAAAAGAAAAGAGGGATGGGAAAACAAAATTTATTTGGGTATCAAAGGATCCAGTCCTCTTTCTCAACCAAAATTTTCTTTTGTTTTGATTTGAATTGTCTTTTGTAGCAATAGTAAACTTTAAAAGATGTGTCATTATGAGCAATTAAACCAGGACATTCTTCTCTATAACAATTCAAACACCATCCTAACCTTTTAGCTTTCCTTTTGATGGCATAAAGGCTAGTGCCAGCAAAGGGTTTCTTCTGCTCAGAAACAAGTGAGCGACCCATTAACGTCTGGTCATCGACTATTAGATCCATTTTTTAGACTCTCAGCTAACAAGAGAGGCTAGACTCAACCCTTCCACTCCTTCCAACTATCAACTAAGATCTAATTAAAGAGAGCTTAGAGGGGGTGGGTGGGAATTTTATTTAAAAACTAAAAATATTTATATTAAGAAAAATATATACATTCAGAAACTAAAAAGAAAACATATATTTTTTTTTTCTTTTTATCATTATTTTTTTTAACAAAAAACACTTAAAACACACAAAAAGAAAAACTACATTTCTATATATATATAAATAAATAAATAAAACAGAAAACTAGAAACTACATTTTTTTCTCTCTTTTTTGTTTTTTTTAGAAAAGTCCAAGACATCGTATCATTACAATAACAATAATAAGGAAAATTATGGTATAAACTTCAAAAATCATAAGAGCGGTGATGTGTTCGTCATCCATTTTTTTTAAACACAAAACTTGGATTTTTTTTTAACAAGGGCAACGCAGCATTATCATAGCAAGAACTAAGATAAAAATAACATAAAGTTCAAAATTCATAAGGCCGATAGCTATCGCGTCGTCCATTTTTTTTTTTTTTTTTTTATTTTACAAAGAAATGGAAAAATATCACTTATCACTTGAAAATCTGAAAACCTGGTAGGGTCGTGGATCGAGTGATATTTCCAAGCTTCTTTGATGAGTGGGTACCTACAACTTATGCAGTTAAATAATGGATAAGAGAGAAAATAAAAATCTAAAATAAAAACTAAGCCGAAATTGAAAAAATAGAGAATAAAATCAAAATCAAGCTTTTCTCTGGATTATAGATCTTACCTTTAATGATCAGTAGAGTGGATCTTGATTTTGGATTGAAGAAAATTAAAAAAAATGAGAGATTGAGAGAGATCGAGAGATTAGGGGAAGAGAGTGAGAGAGTTGCAGAGAGTGAGAGAGATATCGCGGCGAGAGAGTGAGAGGAAGAAGAAAAAGAAAGGAAAAAGAGAGATAGGGAAAAGTTTTTAGGGTTCAAAGCCCTATATAAAGCCATTTTCTCTTTTTCAGTGTATCTCTCTATAAAAAGATTAATTTTTTTTATTTTTATTTTTTTATGAAATAAAATAAACAAATAGGTGTTAATTGTGAAACCGTCCCCCCAACTGAGTCGGACATTGTCCTCAATGAGTGAGATGAGAAAAAGAAGCTAAGGATAACACCTGTAAAGAAATACAAAAAGAAATGATAGAATAATAATGACCAAATTAACTTATATATAAAAAGTTATCTAATTAAGAGTAAAAGACTTATGAAAATATAAATACTCTGATACACTATGTCCTATACCAATTATGTTTTAAGAGATTAAGGAGCATTATAGTTGGGGTCCTCCAAAGGAATGGACTCCAACTCAGGTTCAAATCCTTCTAAAAATGGCTTTAATCTATATCCATTAACTTTAAATGTACTTCCATCTTTAGGGTCCTCAATCTCGACAGTTCCATAAGGTTATACATTTTTTACAATATATGGACCAGTCCATCGAGATTTCATCTTTCCTCTAAAAAGAGGTAGTCTTAAGTCATATAATAGAACTTTTTGCGCGAGGGTAAATCTTTTGCGCAAAAGATTCTTATTATGATATATTTTAGTTCTTGCTTGATGAATTCGAGCATTATCATATGCGTCTTTACGTATTTCTTCAAGCTCACTTAATTGTAATTTTCTTAAAATTTCTCCCTCTTCAATATTACAATTTAAAGTTCTAGTAGCCCAATATGCCTTATGTTCTAATTCTACTGGTATGTGACAAGCTTTTCCATAGACAATTCTGTATGGAGACATCCTCAAATGGGTCTTATAAGTAGTTCTATATGCCTACAAAGCATCTGTTAATTTTGAAGACCAGTCTTTACGATTAGAATCAACAGTTTTTTCGAGAATATGCTTAATTTGCCTATTAGCTAATTCAGCTTGTCCATTTGTTTGTGGATGGTATGCAGTTGACACCTTATGGGTCACTCCATATCTTTTCATTAATTTTTCAAATGGCTTGTTACAGAAAATGAGTTCCTTGATCACTTATTATTGCTTTTGGAGTTCTGAATCGAGAAAGTATATTATCTTTTAAAAATGCAATAATTGTACGGTGATCATTCTTTCTTGTAGGAATAGCTTCTACCCATTTTGAAACATATTCGACTGCTAATAAAATATATTCATATTGGCAAGATGGAGGAAAAGGTCTCATAAAGTCAATGCCCCAACAATCAAAGATTTCAATTGTAATTATAGGGGTCATTGGCATTTGATTTCTTTTCGTAATACTGCCCAACATTTGGCAGCGGTTACAAGCCTTACAATATCAATATGAATCTTTAAATAGAGTTGGCCAATATAAACCGCTTTGTAAAATTTTCATGGCAGTTACTCGAGATGAAAAATGTCCTCCACAAAAGGACGAATGACACATGGAAAGTACATTTTCGATTTCTTCATTAGGAACACATTTCCTAATTACCTGATCGGCACAATATTTAAACAGATATGGGTCATCGAAATAGAAATGCCTAGCAATAGCTAGGAATCTCTTTTTATCTGATGATGACCAATTGCTTGGAATTTTTCCAATTACTAAATAATTAACAAGATCAGCGTACCATGGCAGGGAAGTCACATAAAATAACTGTTCATCAGGAAAAGAGTCTTGAATAGGTAAGGGTTCACTAGTATTGTCTTCAAAAGTGAGGCAGGATAAGTGATCAGCTACCACATTTTATACTCCATTTTTGTCTTTCATTATTAAATTAAATTCCTGTAGTAGGAGTATCCACCTAATAAGCCTAGGCTTACTGTCTTTCTTTTAAAGAAGATATTTAAGAGCTGAGTGGTCAGTAAAACTGACGATAGGGGAACTAATCAAGTATTGCCTAAATTTATTAAGTGCGAATACCATGGCTAGTAATTATTTTTCAGTAGTTGAATAGTTCATTTGAGCACTATCCAGAGTTCTACTGGCGTAGTACATAACTGATGCCTTTATATCCTTTCTCTGCCCTAGGACAGCTCCAATGGCAAAGTCGCTAGCATCACACATTAATTCAAATGGTAAACTCCAATCAGGAGATTGCATAATAGGTGCAGTAGTGAGATGCTCTTTTAATTGCTCAAAGGAGTTTTGACGTTCTTTAGTCCATTCAAAACGTGTGTCTTTGGCCAATAATTGACATAAAGGCCTAGAAATAGTACTAAAATTATTTATGAATCGGCGATAAAAACCTGCATGTCCTAAGAATGAACGGATGTCTTTTACAGTCTTGGGAATAGGTAAATTAGCGATAAGATCTATTTTGGCTTTGTCTACCTATATTCCATTTTCAGAAATAATGTGTCCTAAGACAATTCCTTTAGTGACCATAAAATGACATTTTTCCCAATTTAAAACTAAGCTTTTTCTTCACATCTCTGGAGAACTTTCTGAAGATTGCTAAGCCAATCATCATAGGATTTGCCAAAAATTGAAAAATCATTCATAAAAACTTCTAAATTCTTTTCTACCATATCACTGAAAATACTTAGCATACACATTTGAAAGGTCGCAGGTGCGTTGCAAAGACCAAAGAGCATTCGACGATAGGCATAAGTTCCAAATGGACATATGAAAGTAGTTTTTTCTTGATCTTCTAGTACGATCTCTATTTGATTGTAACCACTATAACCATCTAGAAAATAGTAATACTTATGGCCCGCTATTCTTTCTAACATTTGATCCATAAAAGGTAAAGGAAAGTGATCCTTGCGGGTTACAGCATTGAGTTTTCTGTAGTCTATGCATATATTCCATCCAATAGTGACACAAGTGGGAATTAATTCTCCCTTTGAATTCGGAACAACTGTAATTCCTGTTTTCTTTGGCACAACCTGTGTTGGACTTACCCATTTACTATTGGATATTGAATATATAATGCCCATGTCGAGTAGCTTGAGAAGTTCCTTCTTAACTACTTCCTGCATAATAGGATTAAGTCTTCTTTGCATTTCTCTTGAGGTTTTAGCATTATCTTCAAGATATATATTGTGAGTGCATATTGAAGGACTTATTCCTTTTAAATCTACTATACTCCAACCAATGACACTTTTATGCTTCTGAAGCATACTAATGAGTTTATTTTCTTGACTAGAGTCTAGAAGAGATGATATTATTACGGGATAAGTATTATTATTATTAAGGAAAGAATATTTAAGCTCTTTAGGGAGTTCATTTAATTCCAACTGTGGAGTTTGTAAATTAGATGGAAGTGTTAATGTAATCTTTGGTGGTAAAGGTTCAAAATATGTGGTCCACATTGCTTCTTGAATTATTTCTTCTGTTGAATCTTCATTAAAACATACTTGACTCATAAGATGTTCTTGTAGATTATTACTGTCTAGCTTCTGAATAGAGTTATTAATAACAGATTCTACTAGATCATTGTAACAAGTCAAGTTAAAATATTCTCGTGATAGAGATTCAATAGCATGAACTTCTTCAATATTCTCATCTTCTTCTTGATGTTGTGGATTAGAAAAAACTTTAATATTTAAAGTCATATTTTCAAATACTACCGTCACCATACCACTGCGGATTCGAATAGTGGCATCAATGGTAGCCAAGAAGGGCCTTCAAAAAATGACTAGTATTTGCACATTAGCATCTAATACTGGTTCTGTATCAAGGATGACAAAATCTACTGGAAAAATAAATTTGTCAACTTTGACAAGAACATCTTCCAAAATTCCTCGCGGGTATTTTGTAGATCTATCAGCAAGTTGTAATACCATGCGAGTAGGCTTTAACTCACCTAATCCAAGTTCTTGATAAACAGAATAAGGAAGCAAGTTCACACTAGCTCCTAAGTCAAGGAGTGCGTGATTAATTTTGTGATTTCCAATAATACACGATATTGTTGGTGTACCTGGGTCTTTAAATTTTGTTGGTAAATTATGTTATACGATGGAATTAATTTCTTCAACGAAGTCAGCAGAATACGCATCCTTTCGTACATTTTGCTTACGTTTTACAGTACATAAATCTTTTAAGAATTTTGCATAAGCAGGTACTTGATTAATTGCATCTAAGAGAGGAATATTAATATGACTTGTTTAAATAATTCTAAATATTCCTGATTCTTATCATTTTGGTGTTTTCTTAAACGTTGTGGATAAGGAATTTGAGGAAAATATTCAGGAGTTTCCTCTGTTTCTTTTTCCACTGGTAAATCAGATGTTTCATTTTCTTGAGAAATTTGTTGTTTTTCAAGGGTTTCACTTCAACTTCATCAATAATTTTATCTTCATTTATTTCTTCCTCGATTTCTATCATATTATCTTCCTTATTTGTATGCTCAATTTCTTCTAAAGAAGGTGAAATTTCTTGTCCAACAGCCTTACCACTTCTTAGTACAGTTATAGCTTTTACTTGTTCATGTTGATTATTACCCGAAGTTGAGGGATCACCTTGTGGTTGTCCCCTTGGATTCGGTTGTGGTTGGGCAGGAAAAATGCATTTTCCTTTAGAATCGTGTTGATTATTAATCCTATCCACAGATGTTCGTAGTTTCCCCATGATTTGTATGAATTGTTGCATCATAGACTGTAAAGGCTCTTCTTGTACTTTTTTGTGAGGAGGCACATAACATTAGAATTTTGCTGTGTATTAGGATATGTATTTTGTGTTTGTTGAAATTGAGGCGGAGGAGGTAAATATTGATTATTTTGAGGAGGTTGGTATTGAGTTTGAAATTGTAGAATACCCTCTTTTGTATACATATGATTTGGAGGATTTCTCCAGTTAGATTGGTATGAATTACCATGGGTGTTTTGGGGACCCCTATAATTATTCACAGCGTTTATCTCTGCTGGAGCTGTTTCCTGACAGTTTGAACTATTAGGACATTCATTCGCAGAGTGTCCTAAAGTATGACAACTGTCACAAAGTTCTCTTTTTTTCTTAGGCGGGTTATTTTTTTCTACTGTTATAGCTTCTACTTTACGTGCTAATTCTTCATATTTCAGTGTTAATTCATCTTCTGATTGTAGTTGGTATAAACTTTTAGCTTTTTCCGTTCTACTAATTTCTTCTTTTTCCCATTGGGAAGCATTTTCGCTAAGCCAATCAAAATATGATTCAGCTTCGTCGGCAGTTTTACTCAAAAATTCTCCTTGACACATAGTTTCAACCAATTTCTTTGATTTTGGTTCTAATCCTTCATAAAAGAAATTAATTAGACGCCATTTTTCAAATCCATGATGTGGACAAGCTAGTAGTAGATCTTTAAAACGTTCCCAAACTTCAGGGAATGGTTCCTTTTCTTTTTGAGTAAAAAGTTCAATTTGACGCATCATGCTATTAGTTAAGTTTTTTGGATAGAATTGTTTTAGAAATGCTTCATTCATATCATGCCATGAAGTTATAGATCCAGGACGGAGTGACAAAAGCCAAGCTTTAGCTTTAGCTTTATCTTTTAAAGAAAAAGGAAAAAGCTTAAGACGAATTATTTTAGTAGGACAGCTTTGATCAGAGAACGTACTACAAACTTTTTCAAATTCACGAATATGAAGATAAGCACGTTCTGACCCCATTCCATGGAAAGTTGGTAAGAGTGGAATCATGCCATGTCTAAAGTGAAAATTTCATGTATGTCTAGGTAGAGTGATGCAAGAAGGAGTGATGTTTCTTTCTGGGATAAATAAATCACGTAAAGGACGTTGTTCACGTTCTGGTAAAACAAATTGTGGTATATTTTCCCCCTGCTCACTATGAGCATCATCAACGATTCCTTCTAGTCCTACGATTTCTGCCATTATTCTAGGAAATTGTATACTAGATGAATCAGTGGAAATATTAGAATTATGTGGTACTTGATATAAAGCCTCAGTAGTATCTAAGGACATAAGAAGTAAGTGAAAACTAACTGATAATAATATTATTATGATTATTATTATTATTATTAGCTAAGTAAAAATAATACTCTTTTTTTTTATTTTATAATTTTTATAATAATAGGTTTTTTTTTTTTAGAAGATAGGCTTATATATGTATATAAATGCTTTCTCTTTTTTTTTTTAGAAGATGCACAAGTACATATCTATAAATATATATTTATATATATTTCACAAGGAAAGATTATATATAGTTTTTTATTTTTTTATTTTTCTTATGTTATCATTTTTTTAAAAAAGAAAACTAGAATATTTATAAAGTAGAATAGACATATATATAGTAAGATAAATAGTTTTAGACCTAATTTTTTTAATTTTTATTTTCATTAACCGTTCCCCGGCAATGGCGCCAAAAACTTGACAACATCCTATTGACGCGTTTTCTTATCATACCCAAGTGTAGGTGATCGTACAAGTAATAAACTTTTGGAAGTCCAGGTGGAACCCATAGAGAACGGGAAAATAAGATAGGCAATAACTATTTTATCACGTAAAAGAAAATAAAAGATGATGGATTTTTGTAGGATTTTACTAAACTACTAATTTTTATAGTTTTGCAATAAAAGTAATTAAAAGCCATTTTTTTCTTAACAGTTTATGGTAAAGATTTTAACAGTGCAAAATAAATTAACTAACATACTAGTAAGAAAAGGAAGAAAAATAAATTAAAGCAAATTTTTTGTGAGATAAACTTTTTGGATTTAATAATAGCGAAAGATAGAAATAATACAGATATTTAAGCAAAGTTATTAAAAACAAGAAATATTAATTACGTTGGAAGAAATGATTTAAAGAAATTGGGAATATGCAAACCAACACTAGATCCCACAACTTTTGTGCATTTGAAAAGCATTTGGCATTTAAGACCGCAGAGTCATTCTTTATTTAAAAATAAACTTTCACTAATCAGGTTCATATCAAGTGTGTCAGGTTTGATATGAAACGACGTCGTTCGGTTTAAAGAAAAATAAGAAGGCAATTGGGCAGTAGCCAGGTTCGAACCGTGCCCCGCCGCGGACGTGGGTTATTCGGCGTCCAGTCCCCACTACTCTGTCACTACACAATTGCCTGTCCATTAGTGGATAGAAAAGTATATATAAACACATATTTGAAATATAAACTTTGTCATGTGAGTTGTTTGAGTATGCTAGGTGTTTTTTATGACAAAACGCATAGTTTGACAATCCACATAATTAGGCTTTTTATTTCAAATTTGTACTCTTTTAAGCCCAATATAGCCATGGTATATAAACATGCTAAATGGTCATAAACTATAGATGCATAGATATTTTTGACCATAAATGGAAAACAACCCATCTAGATAAATTTGCCCATTTAAGATTAGTGCACAGAAATTGTGGTTTCTAAGTTTTTATTGCATATCCCCAATTAAAGTTTTAGCCTACCATTTTAGAATTGAAACTGTCTTCCAAATAAAATTTAAAGATAAATTAAATAGATGCACGCAATCACCGTCCAATTAAAATTAAAGTTGTAAAACCAAGGTAAGGGTAAAAACTAATGTTATTATATTATTTTCTCCACTTAACATGAGTTGGGATTGAATTTGTGGAATCTGCAAAATAACAAAGTTTAGTACAACTAAGCTAATAAAATATACATAAATGAAAATACTGAATTAATTCTAAAATACTAAACCTTTGACTTTGGATTCTTGTGGGGTCACAGTGGTTGAACTCCAATAACACAAATAAGGCCAAACCAAATCCTAATCTACTTTTGGAGTGAGATATGAATATGGTGTGCTTGGGGCTTTAGTAGGTGATTAAAACAACTACGTGGGTAAGAAATCTGGCATTTAATCGCAAAATCTGTCTTCTAGTGAATGGAAATATTGCTATAAAAACTGGAAATTTTGGGATTTCAAACTATTTTAGGGGGCAACTATAAGTACTACTAGACTAGAAATGTTAAATCTAATTTTAAATAGGAATATTTTACTACTACAAATTGCCAAAGATCATACAAGAAAACAAATATTTTAAATTTAAGAAATACAGTACACAAAATTTTGCTACATTTTTTTGAACATGGAATTATCAATTACATAAAAGTAAAATTTTACAACTACTAGAACTAGAAAAGGCAAAGAAAAGCTAAAGTTTCCTATTTCTAAGGACAATATAAAGTGCTCACATGATAACCTTCCTATACTATTCTCTCCCTAACAGTGATTGTTGTGCTTGTGTTCGCTGTGGAGCTTTTTGTTGTTCTCTGAATGAATTTCTCCTCATTTGCTTCATCCATTTTATAGATGAATTCTATGATACATTTCATCACTGCGTTCGTCATCTGCCACTTTTTTTCCTTGTGAAATTGTTCAGTTTTCTTCAGCTCTGACAGTTGATCCTGCAAAGAGAGAAAAAGAGGGAAAGTAAACATTGCCAATTCAATGTTTTTGGCTACTTTTTATTTTTTTTATTATTTTCAATTTTTTTTTAGTTCTTTTGTCTCTTTGCATTTTTGGATTGTTTTATTATTTTTTTATGATTCTTCCTTTGTTTCATTTGATTTCGTTAGTAAGTTTTACAGTAACTCTACTGTGCAACTTTTAGACTAACATTTTATGAGAAATGTTTCAGTGTGGTTGCTACTTCTTTCATTCCCTTTATTTCATCATTTCACCTAAACATATAAAATATGTAAAAACACATAATTACACGCATGTGAGTGACATCACCATTAAATATATTAATTCAAATATGCGTGTAAAACTAGAAATTTGGGGGATTAAATGAGCACAATGTCTATTATATTGGCACATGAATGTGCAATATTCAGTGTTTGTCAGTGACCGAATTCATTGGAGGTTATAGGCAAACGAGATAGGTGACCGAAGTTTGTTCCTCGTATGAAGGGTAGATAGTAAAATCCAGGCAAACGAGGCGGGTAGCCGAAATTTTCCCCTAGTATGGAAGGTGATTTCTGGCTTGAGGTAAGGACCGTAGCTTTAGTCTCTGAGATACTTATAACTTTTGCTGATGCACTAGTGAAGTGACTTAACGAGCTCTTTTTCTCCCTTTTGTTATTGTTCACTCTAGATTTAGCTCTAAGTTGTTCCTAGGTGCCCTTTCGGGTTTTCGACCTAGCGAGCCATTGTTCTTTTCTTTTGAAAGTTTCCCCACACCAAGCGGGGATTAGGTCCAACGTAGTTCGGACCAAGGCTTTAAAAGAAGAGGGGTTGATTATGATGGTGCCGACAGTACCAGTGTGGTTGCCTATGTA
Organism: Hydrangea macrophylla; assembly: GCA_033977485.1. NCBI lineage: Eukaryota > Viridiplantae > Streptophyta > Magnoliopsida > Cornales > Hydrangeaceae > Hydrangea > Hydrangea macrophylla. The sequence goes on from CM066994.1 coordinate 61,254,012, forward strand.
TCCCCAAGTGGGAATCAGGTCGAGCGTAGTTCAAGGTCAATAGTTATGTAAAGGTCAAGGTATGAGGTTTTTTTAAATCAATCGTCAAAGAAGTTTAAACTTGGGTCACTTACGATAGCCTGGAATAAGAGGATTAGATTTTGATCTCCCTTTCTTTTCTTTCTTTCTTTGTTTCGTTTTGAGATATTGTGAGCTTCCTCACTCCCTTGTCAAAAAAATGTGAGCCCCCTTACCTACCCATCAACTATTGTGAGCTTTCTCGCTTGTCGGTTATCACAAAATCCTTCTCCGATTGGCTATCTTGAACTTCCTCATCCATCATCCATCGCTTGGTATCCAGGACTTCCGTGTCCGTCGATTATATTTAAATGTCATCCTCAAGGACCCCACATCCGATTCTATTCACTCGCAAAGCACACTTCCTATAATTTGAAAATTTTGTCCCGAGGCCTAGAGTCTTCAAAATACTTTGATATCTTTATCAGAATCGATCGCTGCTTAAGAGTCAGATGAACTCTAGCACAACACCAGCCCACTCGGAGTGGCACAACTCACAGCACCTACTCATACTAGGATCAGAACACTAGACATGATAGAACTCATGACACAACTCATATCATGTCCATGAACTGCATATTATCCTCATAGCATAGCATCCGTATGTCTTGTTGTGCATGTGTGATTTGTTCTTTTGTGCCCCCGAACTACGTCCTGGTCTGATTCCCCTTGGGATATGTAGGCAGCTCACGAAGAGCATGACCAGCACTAACCTCAGCATCATGTTTTTCATCATTGCATCTTTTGCAACGCTTTTATCCTAAATCTATAGCCTCCAAAAAGACATATCTCTTCAAAGCTTTAGCACTCGCTTGCGACATGCGTTGCCTCGCAAGTTCATGCCAAAGAGGGGCAAACCGTAGACACCCCATTTTGTCGGCTACCAGATTAAGGAGACCCATAGCTTGGTGGTTCACAATGATCAAAAAAAGACTCAAAAGGACTCCTGGAAGTTAGTTCTATCTCTCAAAATGCTCAAAATGACCAAAAAGCCCCTGAAAGCCCAAACACTCCCAGATTTGGACCGAAAGTTCTGGAAACATGTTGTGCCATAAGTAAAGTCATAAAATGAGTTTTTAAGCAAAATCATATGAAATTGTCAGCTTCCAGAGACCCCAGAAAGTCCCGAAAATTCTCAGAAAGTCCCCGTTGACCGGTTTGACCAAGGATTGACCAAATTTGACCAAGGTTTGACCAAGGTTTGACAAAAATTGTCCAAATTCACTAAAAAGCTCTGAGATCATTCTAGATCATGTGGAAAGTACTAAAACAAGTTTAAAAGAAAATCATACAAAAAAGTCAGCTCTCGGGAGCTCCCAGAGGTTCCCAGAACTTCTTGGAAGTCCCTAGTTTGACCAGTTTGACAAAAAATTGACTTTAAAACCGGAGCACCATATCATTTTTCAAAAAATTTTTATGGATACTAGATGTCAATATCTTTCCAATGGTTTATCGCATATAATTCCAGGATTTAAAACGAATTTATTATGAATTTTCGGAGGTGAAAAAGGCGATCAAATTGGCTTTTATCGCGAATACCGCAAAATTTTTCAAAGTGACCTATCTCTGAACCATTTTTTTATGTATATTAGACTCCATTACCTTTCCAACGGTATATCACAATTTCATTTTGGAGTTCATATGCATTTTTTTTGTGAATTTCGAACGAAATAGGACCTTTTCGCGAATACCGGAACCTCTGGGGGCCTAAAAGTAAATTTTTGGGGGTCTGAGGAGCAGTGCCACGGCGGCATTGGGCTACTACTATGATGGCACATGGACAGTGCCGCGGCGGCACTCAACCACCGCAGAGTCCATTTTTTTAAATTTATTTTGGGGGCCCAAATTGAATAATTGAAGGCCAATACGATGTAGTTTTAAGTTCACAGATGTTTGGGACCAATGGGAGCACTTTCTAAATCCCAAAACCACCCCAAATTGACGTATATAAACCCCTCTTTGCTCTTGATTTTGACGGGGGGCCAAGTGCAAAGTTTGAGAAAGTTGTAGAGAGAAAGAGAGATAGAGATAGGTTTAGAAGAGAGAAAGGTAGCTTCTCCCACTGATTTTCTATAAGAAAGTGAGTTCTAATCTTGTTTTCTTCCGTAATCTCTCATATACTTCACATTCAAATACCCCCCCCCCCCCCCCCCTCCCCAATCACCATTCTTGAGCATTCTTGAGTTTCGGAAGCTACTTCCATGTCCAAATGTCAATATCTGTGAGTGAAACACCAAGTTACAAGTCCAATATCTCAATGATCATCATCTATTGATTGCTTATTTGATTGTTTACATATAATGTTCATCTTTCCTTACCTCATTTCTTTTTTATTTTTCTTTATTTACTTACTAGTTCATCATCATCTAGATGATGACATGGTGTTTGAGGTGAGTGAATCTTTATGGATAGTAGCTCTTAACTGCAAAAACATGTTTGATAGATGATGACTCCAACTTCAATACTTCCAAAGTATTCTTGAAGTCATATTCTCAAACAAAACAATGTCCTCCAACAATCTTGGAGGTTCTTGATATGATGTTTCAAGTGGTTATAACTTTCATTTAGATGTTGAAAATTCACTTTCAAAACCCCTATTTCAAAACCCCTCTAAAACCTGCAATAGTTGGATTCCAAGAAATAAGCTTTGTTTTACCAAAAATCTTCAAAATAGTGAATGATCTGAGTTCAAAGATTTCTCTAGAACTCAATAATCAAGGTATGATCATGAGACCACTTGGAAAGTCTTCTTAACTCATTATATAACATCCATGATTTTTGGCTTAGCTTGAAAATATTTGGAATGGTTCCATTTTGACCCAAACATTCCATCTAGACATTCTGTTTTTGCTTTCACAGTAGCTAGGTCCACTTTCAACTTATTTTCCAGAAAACGTTTCCAAAGAGATTGGTCCCAACTAATTTTTCTCTTGAACTTCAGTGTCTTAGGGAATGTTTTGTATAATATGGGCCTCTACATCATTTGTTTTCATTTTCTAAGATCTTTTCAACATTTTAGTCGACAGTACGGACTCTGTTTCTGAGTAACCTCTATTGTTTATATGATTTCTCTCAATCTGTAATAGTTATTGAAGATTGTCTTTTTGATATATGTTCTAGATACAATAAGGATGATCTCTATAAAAAAATCGTGCATTAAAAACAATCCTAACCCTACTCTTCAATTTCCCCAAGATCAACTCACTATTCTATCTACTATTCACAGCAAAGCATACTTTTACTTTCATTCTTTGATTTGATGCACACATGCACTCCAAATTAGTTCATCTCTTAGGAAGTAGTTCATACTATATTTATACATATCCCACGATGTTTTTTTTATGCATTCATGTATACTTTAGACTTCTAACTCACTTTAGAAAGTCCATGTACACAAACACACTACAACCTTTGCACATTTTAGGATCATGCTGATTTGATTCTACCCCGGGTACATGCTGATTTGATTATACCCCGAGTAAGCATCCATGAATGAGAGGAGTGCATGTCCGGCTATGGAGTCAACAAGGAGGTCTATCCTGGCCAATGGATAGTAATCCTTGGGGCAGGCCTGATTCAGGTCAGTGAAATCCACACAGACTTTCCAATTCCCGTTGCTTTTCTTAACCAGAACCACGTTTGCTAACCAGTCGGGGTAATGGACCGCTCAGATGGAATTCGCTTTTAGGAGCTTCTCAACTTCTTCACATACTACCGCCTGTCTTTTGGCTGCCATACCCCTCCTCTTTTGCTTGACCAACCGGGAGTCCGGGTTGATGTTGAGACGGTGAGACATGACCCGAGGATCTATCCCAGGCATGTCTTCATGGCTCTAGGAAAAGACGTCCTGGCTCTACTACAGGAATTGGATCAACTTCTCCTTGAGGCCTGGCTCCAAGAAAGTGCTAATGCTAACGCACCAATCGGGAAACTTCAGGTCTAGCACCACTTGCTCTAGTTCTTCCACCGGACCTACTCGATTGCTTTGGTCCCTCGGGTTCATTTCTTGAATGTTCAATGTTTCAGTGACGGCCTCTCCTTGTAGGGAGCTGATGTAGCATCTCCGAATGGTCGCTTGGTCTCCCCGCAAGCTTCCTGGCCATTGGGGGGTTAGAAACTTGACCACCAGGCTATATGTTGACACAACTGCCTTAGCTTTGTTGAGAGTTGGTCTTCCGAGGATGACGTTGTACGCGGACGGAGCTTCTATAACTACAAAGTTTGCCAGTACAGATGTCTGCTAGGGGAAAGTCCCCATAAGAACTAAGAGCTCGATGGTACCGAGTGGTTGTGTGTTGGACCCATTGAAGCCTACCAAGAGAGTGGCCACTAGTCAGAGCCGATCCCTGAATATCCCAAGCTGATCGAATGTTGAGACGAACATGATATCAGAGGAGTTGCCCGTGTCCACCAACACCCTTCTAACCATATATTTTGCTATGGAAAGCGTCACCACCAGCAGATCATCATGGGGGCAGTGCAGGCCTAGCATATCCTTAGATGAGAATGTTAACACATCGATTGGGGGGAGTTGCTGGATTGGACATGCTAGACATCTGATCGGGATGCTCGAGCAAGCCTATTCCTGGCCGATTGTGAATCCCCTCTGCCCGAAGTTCCTCCGAAGATTACATTGATTTACCCAAGGGGCCGCAGATGCTTGGAAGCTCGGGCGTCTTGCCGAGGTCGTCTGTCTGCCGCTATGAACTCGGCTAGATGGCCCTGCTCAATCAGCTTCTCAGTGGCGATCTTAAGCTTGAAGCAATCCTCTGTGTCATGTCTGTGGTCTTTGTGGAAGCTACAAAACTTATCCTGGTTTCTCTTACCGGGAGGGCTTTTCAGCTTCGCTGGATGCTGGAGTAGCCTTGGGTCTCAATAGCATCCATGACCTCGTGGATAGGCCGAAAAAGTGGCGTGAAGGTAATCGGGGCCTGGTCCCAACCGCCTCTCTGCTGATCTTGCCTAGGCTTCTTTCCTGGACCATTCTTAGAGCCCTCACGTTTCCATTTAGCTTTTAAGGACTCGTCTCCCGTGAAGCTAGTATGCTTGGACTTCAGAAACTCCTCTGTGTCGATGTACTTTTTGACCCTCTCTGAGAGTTCCACTAGGGTTGACGGTCGGTCATGATGAAACGATGTAGAGACTTTGGTGTGTTGAATTCCCGAGCAGAAGGCCATGATAGCAGTCATTTCGTTTAAGTGGTGAATTTGAAGCCTCTATTGACTGAAATAGTCCACTTAGTCCTTTAGGGATTCCCCCTTATGTTGCTTGGCGGTCAGTAGATGGGTGTCCAATTATGACCGATCAAGCATCCCTACAAACTGGCTGATGACAAGCTTGCATAGTGTCTTGAAGTCATCAATCGTTCGAGGTTTAAGAGCGTTGAACCACTGCGCGGTTGGCCCCTTGAGAGTACTGGGAAAGGCCAGGCACAATAACTTGTCGACGATGGTGACTAACGCCATCTGGGCCTTGTAGGTACGAATGTGATTCACTGGGCTCCCTGTCCCATCATAAGAGTTGAGATGCGGTGGCTTAAACTTCCGCAGGATGGGAAATTTGGTGATCTGAATGGTGTAGGGCGACTTGATCTCTGTGTTGGTATGATAATGGCACTGCTTGCGGTTCAGTTGCTCGATCTGCTTCTGCAAGTCCTGAATTTAGGCCCTCACACCTTTTCGCTCGGTCTTCCTTTCTATGTCCGAGTGGTAGGTCGGATCAGATGACGAGGCCTCTTCTTCGAAGTGTGCTATCTTTGGGGATAGGACCCGGCTCTGGCTCCGGGTGATCGTGTGCCGAAGATCTCCCCGGCTCTTGGCCGGGGGGTCCTCGGCCGATTCCCGGGCCGTTTGTCCTTGCCCCTCCTTTCTGGCAGCACACCTGCTGTTGATAATATTTTGGGCGTCCCCTGTCCGGCGCGGGCGCCCTCGGGCCCGTTACTGGGTCTGCTTGGGAGCCTGGCTAAGCTCATTATTCCCGAGCCTTCCCCTAATCGACGGGGACAATGGCTCAGTGTTGGCACGCCTTTGGGGTCTGATCTGCTCCTGATCGAGCGCGTTTTCTCAGGCTGATCCTCGATCAGCGACAGCTTTTCCTGTCGGGCCAACAGTGCTTCGATCTATTGCTGGATTTGTTGCTGGCCCTCCAAGAGTTACACAAGAGCCACGATAATCTGCTCAGGGGTCAGGGAGGCAGCCGGATTGGACTACGAGTCCTCCTGACCCCTCGGGGCAGCGTTCTTCTTACCTTTCTTCGGCGGCATGATGATTAGTCAGAGATTTGTTGACGAGAAAATTGTCATTTTCCCGCAGACGGTGCCAAACTGATGATGCCAAAATTTGGGTAAGAGTAATTACAAGAGATAGATGGACACAAAGAACTTTTGATGTGGTTCGGCCCCGTTAATGAGGTGACCTACGTCCACGAGTGCGTTGGTGCACTTTCACTAACAGATCATCGGCTGCTATTGGTGAGCCAACAGAGTGGGCGGCACTACCAGAGAACCGACCGAGTATACATATAATAGTGAGTTATTTATATGCTGCTCTTTAGAGTCAAAATGCGATCCCCCTCAATGGGGATGGGTGTGGTCTCTTTTATAGGTGCAAGAGACCGGCCATACAAGGTAAGTGTGCAGATTAGGAAGCTTAATCTGACTACAATCGATTTACATGAATTTAGGAGAGTTTCCTAAGTGGTTTAGGAAACCACTTGCTCCGTCCATTTAGCCTTCTAGCTGGGATGGGAAACTGTCTGGTTGCTCGCTGGACAAGCTACCATGCCTTCTGGAGGTGCGCCCATGTGGGGCTAGTCTGGAGTGAACGCCCGGGCTTTTGACCGAACCGGGCAGTTTTGTGTGGCGGCCCGGGATGGCCAAGTAGTCAGCCTAGATTCAAGGTGACTTGGCTTCTCTTTGCTAAGGTGACGAGGCTTGACTTTTACCCGATATTTTTGTACATATCATATTCAATTTCAAATATTGAGTGAAACAAAAAAAAATATTTTAGAGGAAAATTACACGTGATGCTGAGGTGGCAAAACTAAAATCTTTTGTTTTCATGTATATATATTAGATTAGATGCGCAATAGCAGCAACAAGTTGTCTTCATCTGTCATTCTTATCAATACAGAGTAACTCCACAATCATAATCTCTAACAGTCATTGTCTTTCAGCCTTCATTTCTTATACTAGTTACTCCATTTTGAGTTTGGTTGATTAGGGCCAGGTGGTAGTTGGCTAGGCATTTATGGCTATTTCTCTCTCCTGCATAAACTCTATAAGAAATGAATTGTGGGCATTTTGATCCCTTCTTCTCAATTTTGTTTGTGAAATTTCTTATGAAGTTGTGTGAATTTTCAAATTGGAATGTTTTGATGAAAAAAAGTCTGTGTGAAATTTCTTAGAAAGTTATGTGAAATTTCACCTAACTAGTTATATGAAAAAAGTAATATGAAATTTCATGTTCCAAAAATTTGTGTGAAATTTCATATAACCATTAGAAAAACAAAAGTAGGTTAATTTGGGCTTTGGTTGGGAGTATTTTTTGGGCTTTGCTGGTTGTGTTTATTATGTAAAATAAAAAGTTGTGTGAAATTTCACATAATAAATTCTGGAAAAATGCCACTCTCTCTCTCTTACACTCTCTTTTTTGGAATGAAATTTCACATTAATAAAATTGTGTGAAATTTTCACCTGATTATTCTAGAGAAACGCTGAGACTACACCCTCTCTCTCTCTCTCTCTCTCTCTCTCTCTCTGGAATGAAAAAAGTTATGTAAGATTTCACACAGAAAAAGTTGTGTGAAATTTCACATAACTTTTTTCAGTGTGAAATTTTACATACTTTTTTTCTTCCAGATTTTCATAGCGACAATGATACTTATTTGATAGATCTCGTCGAGTAGGTTCCAAAAATATTAATTTTACAAAAAAATGATTTCATGATCAAAAGTTATGGATTTTTAAAGTTTGGAATTTTTTTGAAAAGTTTGTCAGGAAAGTCACGTTGCAACAGCTTGCTCAAAATGAAGGAGCGAGCCTGAGTTTCACGAATTGAGCAATTTTGTCCAAAAAATTATATAGAGTTTTCACTAAATTGATTTGTTGATTGGATCTAACACTAAAAAAGTTCCTAAACAAGGAATTTCGACTAAATCTCCCAAAATAATACTAATAATAATAGAACAAGCACCACAACCAGTATGATCAAGTGCAGGTCAAACATCCTTGCTGGTTGTTTCAATTGTACTTATTTCCCAAATTCGTTTTATTCAGAGCACTTAAATACACTCCTAACTCATCGTAGTTTGGCAGCTTTGGAAGAAATGTGGAGAAGGGCATTTTAAATTAGTGGGCTCTAAAATGGGTTCCAATTAGATCTTAGAAGGAATAGGCAGTGATACAGCCAAATAAAATAGGGTAGTTTGGGATGTATGGTGCGGCTCATCCAAGGGCTAAGAGATGTGTGTTCAGGCCCATCCAACGGTTGGGATTAATCCATAAAGGCAAAGCTGACTTCTAGACAGCACAGCTGGGCACATTAAATGCGCAGTTAATGCGCTATTGACTAGTAGAGCTGGTCACGTTCATTCTTGCTGTTGTAAATGTTGTTCCTATGTAATAAAAGTTGTTCCTGTATTAATAAGACTTGTTTCTGTATAAGGAAAAGTTGTTCCTGGGGCCAATTTTTGGACACACTTGTACCTAATGTAGCCAATGTGGTACCATACCAGTTTTCCTTTGTAGAATTTAAGTGACACACTTGTACACACTTGTATCTAATTAATGTAACCAATGTAGTACCATACCAATGTTCGTTTGTAGAATTTAAGGTTGTTATTAAATAACAACACACCAACCACACAAATCCTAAGATAACACACTAACCACACTAATCCTAGGATTATTTTGAAACACTTCACTTTTCCAAACCAATTCAACTGTAGCCATTTCTTGGAGAAAGAAGATTTATTTTGGAGCATAAGAGAGAAGACAGTGGTTTGTTGTTAAAAAAAATAGATGTGAAGGTTAAAAGTTTTTTTTGGAGCACAAGAGAGAAGACAATAATATAGTTTGTTGTTTAAAAAAAAGAGGTGAAGGTTTTTTTTTTGGGGCACAAGAGAGAAGACAATTGGTTGTTGTGAAAAAAAAAAAAACAACATTTGTATGTTCTTACTTTATCATATTTATTTATTTTTATTGTAAGGTTCGTAGAAATACGAGTGTTTCTTACTTTATTTGTGATAAAAATAAATATTAGTGAAGTAAAAATAAATATGAGTTTTCTTACTTAATTTGTGAAAAAAATTAATGTTAGTGAATAAGAGTGTTCTTTATTAGTATAAAAAAATTTAGTTAAGTGAAAATAAATAAGATACACCATTGAATTACATTTTGAAATGTATTTTCTTACAAACATTTATATCTTCTTACTTTATTGGCTGGAAAAAAGGGTACATGTTTTGTTAGTGTAGTGAAAATAAGACGAAAACAGTAACGAAACAAGAAGGAAATAATATTCCTTAATCATGAAATAACTAGGGTACAGAAAGGGTACATAATATCTTAATCATGGAACAACAATGGAACAATATTTGTTTAATGTATCTACAAATTTTTTTAGGAATAAGAGTGTTCTTACTTTGTTGGTACAAAAAAAAAGTGAAGAAGATTAGTGAATTGAAAATACGAAAACAGTAAGGGAACAAGAAGGAAACAAAATTTCTTCATTATGGAACAAGTAGGGTACACAATTTATTAATCATGAAACAGTTATGGTACTATATTTCTTAATCATGAAACAGCTAGGGTACAATAATTTTTAATCATGCAACAATAAGGGTACATAAAGGGTACATAGTTTCTTAATCATGGAACATTAAGAAAGCAATACTTCTTAATCATAGAATTCATAACATCATTCAAAAAGGATGTCCAAACCATATAGATCGCCATAGTATTCATAACAACAGAAAGATTGTCCATCATCTCTGATTAGACACCCAGGAAGAAAACGTTAGAAATCCCCATCAACATCATCTTCACTATAATTCAGTAGATTGGGATATACATCAGTGTAACATGGATCATCTTCAATATCTTGTATGGAAAAGACTGGTAGGTTGTAGTACTTTTTTGCATCTTTGATTGCGTGAAAACGATGCAATCATCGTTTCATCTGTCGAATCTCTTGCTTCAACAAACGTATGACTCGATCGTCATCCCTATTTGGATTTTGCATCAAATCAGCAGCACGAGAAATTGGTACTGGCAACCCGTGCCAACGAGAATATACTTTGCATTCACACCTTATGATGAACAATTTTGTCCATTGTAGATCATCTCCAATAAGAACTGTATTGTTTGATAGTCGAGTGTGAGCGTCACCAATGATTATGTGGCCAACATTGGAGAAAGAGAAATTATAAGGTATTAAGGTGTTGACAAAAGGACGTCTTTTTCCATACCAAGTTTGCCCTTTAGGATCTATGTAAGAGCAATATATATGCCATACATCGATAATTGAAGGAGCATTACTAGCCCTTCTTCCCCTTCCTCCACTTCTGCCTCCACCTCTACCGCTTCTCATCCTAGGGAGATTTGAGGATACAGTATAGAGTATGAATTGTGTTGTTGCTTGCAATCCCTATTGCTTTTTATAGAGTATGAATTGTGATGTTGCTTGAACCTGAAAATGACTACTACTATCACTAAGGATTTCATAGAAGGGACAGTACTATGAATGGTATATGATGGACAGTTCTAGTGAGTTGTCCCATCACTTAAAAAATCTCTGAGTTGTAATTTCACGGACAGTTCTAGTGAGTTGTTGACATCTCTCAATCACTTAGAAAGTTGAAAGTTTAGTCACATTACTAATAAAGCTGTCATTTTATGAAACGCTACAATAGGATCTGGACAGTTCCAGTGTATTGTCCCATCACTTGAAAAATCTCACTTTTATCGTTTTTGTAACAATAATTGACAATAATATTGTGGAACAATATTAGAACAACAATTACTTATTGTTAATCAAGAAGAATCAATAAGGGTACAGAATTTCTTAATCATGAAATAGCAAGAGTACAGAATTTCTTAATCAAGAAACAACAAGTTTACAAAAATTTCTTAATTAAGAAACAATAAAGGTACAGAATTTATTAATCAAGAAACAACAAGGGTACAGAATTTCTTAATTATGAAACAATAAGGGGACATAATTTCTTAATCAAAAAATAACAAGGGTACAGAATTTCTTAATTATGAAACAATAAGGATACAAAATTTCTTAATCAAGAAACAACAAGGATACAGAATATCTTAATCATGAAACAACAATGGCACAATATTTCTTAATCTTGGAACAATAAGGGTACAGAAACAATAATTTCTTATATACATACTTTACATTTATTAATTGTTGTTTGTTTTGTAACAGGGTAAATTTCAATGGATGGAATGCGGAGATCTAAGGGAAGGTCAGTGTCCATAGAGATCAATGAAGAAACATGTTTGGGAAATGATTAAGATGATGAAAGCAAATTGGAATACACATATTATATTCATAATGGGGTTGGCAGTAATGATCCACAAGCTGAACAAAGTAATGTCGTCCAACAAACCTTCGAATGTGCTTCGGACCAAGCTTTGTATGAATTGACCGTAGATGAAGTCTTACGCATAACATTTAAATCCATGGCTGAAGCCAAAAAATTTTACAACAGTTACATGAAGGTGGTGGGTTTTAGTGTATGGAAGGATTCAATGAAATACGAAAGGGACAAATTAGAGTTATCGAGACGTTGGGTGTGTTCTAAAGAAGGGGAAAGGTCCCAAAAATATTTAGATCGTGAAGATAGATTGAGGGAGCCCAAACCCTAACTAGAGTTGGATGTGGTGCACACCACTGTATCAAATTACAAAGACCTTCTTAGCAATATTATGTTATGTTATGTACTCCTCAATGTGTGCCTTTCCTCCGGTCGTACAGGGAAGTCAAGACTATAGACAAAGCTTAAATTTGTTCAATGCGGAGTGTTGGTATCAGACCTAGTAAGATAATGGACTACATGGTACATCAACCAGGTTCGTACAAGAAGGTTGGGTTCATTTAGAAGGACTTGTACAACTACATTGAAGCTGAACGTACATCAAAACTTGTAGATGGTGATGCTGTGGGAGCACTAGCGTATTTATGTTCTAAAGGTAAGAGCGATCTAGATTTTTATTATAAGTTTGATGTGGATGAGCAGCATCAATTGTCTAGGTTGTTTTGGACAGATGCATATCCCGAATCGACTACGAAAGATTTGGCGATGTCCTAGAATTTTATACAACCTATCGAACAAATGCCTATATGAAACCGTTTGTCATACTTGTAGGTGTCAATAATCATTTCCAAACTACAATTTTTGGTTGCTCATTATTGGTCGATGAAACCATAGATACCTACATTTGGGTTTTGGAGACCTTACTTGAAGCAATGAAGGGTAAGGCTCCGACTTCTGTACTAACTGATGGAGATAAGGCAATGCGGCAGGCAATTCTTTGCATTCTTCCTAACTCATCACATCGGTTGATCCAATGTCACATACAACGGAATGCCGTTACAAACATCCGTGTCGCAGGGTTTGGTAAAGATTTTGACAAATGCATGAAGAGAAATTGCAGGGTGAAGAGTTTGAAGAATCATGGCAAGAGTTACTTGACAAGTATGGGCAACACCGTAACAAATGGATGACAGAGATGTATGAAAAGCGTTCGATTTGGGCTGAGGCATACTTGAGGGGCCAATTTTTTGCTGGTATGAAGAGCAAGCAAAGGTGCAAAGGGATTAATTCTTTTTTAAAAGGCTTTCTTAAAATTCGAATGTGCCTTTACGAGTTTGTTGATAGAGCACTTAGACGGCTTCGCCACAATGAAACAAAGGTGCACAATGATACAGAACAACATATCCAGTTATGTCTACAAACTTGAGACCCATTGAGGAGCAGGCTGCCAACATATTCACTAGATCAATTTTTATCATGTTTAGTGGTGAAATTAAGCATGAGACTAAGTACTTTGTCGTGGAAAGGATGAATGGGATGACGTACGTTAATTTTTACCTGTCCAAATATCCACAGCCCACTTCATGATGGAATGTTATTTTAGATCACCATGAGGGGACAATTACGTGCAGTTTGAGTATGTTGGAATACCTTGCTGCCATATGATATGTGTAATGAAAAATGAATACATGCAGGAAATCCCTCTTAGTTGTATCACACCAAGATGGTTGAAAAGTAGCCCGGAATGGGCGAAAACGGCAAAATGCACGTCTCTGAAAGGGAATAATTTTCAACACACTCAAAGTCAAATTACACGTCTCGATTTGTTCAATTCGAGGTGCGAAGACATGGGACACTATGCTGTCTTAACGGAGGAAGGATGGGCCGATGCAAATGATATAGTCACAGAACTAACATGCCGTTTGACGGACCTATGGAAGAAGAAGAAGGGGACCGCAGAGTTTAAGACGTGTTTTGGTGTAAAAGACCCAGCCCCAGTCGAAACAAAGGAAAGTAAAGGGGCAGATAGCAGCAAACAAAATTTAAAGCACTGTGGTTATTGCAGGTAATTTCTTATACACAACTTCTATTTACCTAAAATTCACATGCATATCAAAGGCACAATATTTCTTACAGTTGGCACAATAAGGGTACAAAAATACTTACCACAGAAACATAATGGCTACAAAAAAACTTATCACAGAAACATAATGGCTACAAAAAAACTTATCACAGAAACATAATGGCTACAAAAAACTTATCACAGAACATAATGGGTACAAAAAATCTGATCACAGAAATATAATGGGAACAAAAAGTCTTATCACAAAACATAATGGGTACAAAAAATCTGATCACATAAACATAATGGGTACAACATTTGTTTTCAGTTTGTTATCACAGAAACAAAATTGTTTTAACAGTTTGTTATCACCAAAAATAAAAGGTTACACAGTTTTTGTTATTACTGTACTATTACACAACTGAAAACCAATTAACTTGAGATGGTTAGTAGATCACAACCCCAAACCAATTTGACTAAAATTGATGACCCGTTCCAAAACCAAATAAATCCTGCACAAACCAAAAAAAAAAAAAACATGTCAAAAAAACAACATTACAATTTATAAGTAGAATGGAAATAAAACAGTAAATAGATTATCATTTTCATCTTCTATGTTCTATACAAATAAACATTGATGTTTATAGATGCGTTGGCACACAAGAACAATATGCCCAAAAAATCAACCAAACCGGTCCACTGTATAAGATGATACTGAACTTGAAGGTGGTGGACGGGCTACTGTTAGTCAAAGAAAGAGCTTATTTAGTAGCCCAAATACTAAAAGAACTACATCCACAGACTGTGGGATGCATACTCCTTCCAAAAATGATACACACATACACACACCAAATATGAACAATATGTTCAACGACACTCCAAAGTCTAAGACTTTAGGATACTTATACATTAGTGTCGATGACGAAGCAACTACAATAAACACTCCATCCACTACAAGATTCGACTTAAATAGTATCGACGAGGTAGGAAATATCATTACTCATATTATTTGGAATTGTACACTTCTGTCTTAGTTTTTTCTTTATAAATCTTGTCAATGATTCCTTGTAGCCCAACAATAATTGCACATGGGTTTTTGAGTTCAATGGTGGAGCAACTACAATGACCAATCCATCAACTACAATGAATACTCTATCCACTACAAGATTCGACTTAAATAGTATCGATGAGGTAGGCAACAATAATGTACATGGGGTTTTGAGTTTGATGAAAACTGATTGTTCAGAAGTAAGATGTGATGGAGTGTGTTCAAACCCATTGCAGACGGAAAGAAGTAAGGCACGTGTTATTAACTTTTTTAATGACTTTTTGTTAAACAATAATATCATATATTTGATAACAATCATATCATCTTGGCTAATCATGTCATATATCGGAGTTCATATTCTATTTCCTAAATTCCATGTAAGTATCTAATTTTGTACATAAAAATCAGTAGTACATAAAAATGTGAGGAAGGAAATAACTCACTTTGGGCTATACTGTACATGCTGCAAATTTTTTGAATACCACTACCCATTTACTGTTATGCTCAGATTGGACTAGGTCCAGAATTGTTCTTGCACGGGCTTCAGCGGACCCAAACTACAAAGTTGTTATAAGTTAGAACTATTCTATCCCAATTACTATGGTAGTTAAACAATAATCTAATGAATAATATTTACCTTGAATTGAATTTCTGGCCCAAGATCAAGAATTTGCATGTACAGAATAACAAATAGGCTGCAATCATCACTATTACAAAATTATAGAATTAATTAGTATATGGTTGGTTGTGAAAAGTGGACGGGTGTCAATAAATTTTGAAGTGAATACTTGCCCATTTGGTTTCCAATCTCTTGATTGGAAATTTTATGATATTTATATTATATTCATAACCATAGTACTGCACCAAGCACTTATCCAAATGTTTTACCTGGACAAACCATATGATATAGAAATCCTTAAACACCTATGTACAAAATATTTAGGCATAACAATGTTGTATAGTCAGAACTTTTACTTACAATTGTTGAAACCTTGTTCCACCAGTTTAAATTGAACTTAGGACTCGGCAATGGATCTAAAATGAAAGTTCACCTAACAACCATGTCAGTGACACAAAGAAACCAATGCGCACCATTGTCATTGATAGGTAAAAAAATCTGCATGTCAAATATAAGCAATTGATGTCATCCTTAAAAACATATCTTAGATAAACCCACACACTCCATAATATTAACATACCTTACTAACAGTCTGAAAACTGGTAGTATATTGGGTGGGGCCGATGTATCCCCTGGTAAGCATGCTAACCGATGTCGATTTCGTTCCCACGATAAGTGTCTGTAATGGAAACATATATGTCAACCCACTGAATATATGCTAAATGAAATAGGAAAATATAGGGACTTACTGAGAAGTAGGTAGGCAAATACCATCGACCAGTTTTGTCCTTTGAAGGCCTACTTCTCTCCTCAATTGTCAATTTTGCCACCATGACATTTACAGCATACACAATTTGTAGCATGTTAAATTTGTGATTATATGTGGAATGGTGAGGTTTTTACCCAAAAACATCAAATATCTAAAATACTTACGAGGTCAGCAATCCATTGGCCCGGCACTAATGATCGCAATGTCTCAGGAGAGAGAGCTTTTTACGATTGTATCCCTAAATGGTATAAAACCAATTAGTTGATGATGGACTGCTTTATACATTACTAAAAAACAGCCCCACAAAATAAAACAAACAACAAAAGCATAAATCAAAAAAATTTATCATAACCAACATACTTTTGGGGCAATTGTTTGTCGAGAACGAAGTCCACAAGATTTCTTTCGTCCTTGGTCAGAGGTTGAAGTCTATGTTCCCAAGTAGGCATATCCTTCAATGGTTCGCGCTCCCAAGCAACCAACTTTTTTGTCTTTGCCTTTATGCCTATGTAAGGAGAACGCTTATACTTTTTTTTTTTTCGAAAAACGGTAAATTAATTTCAAAAAGGATGTACAATTGTACAATGGGCATACTCCAGGATAAAACAACAAAGCGCAAAGCAAGAGGACAAGTGGTAAAACCATGGACTACAAGAAACAAACAAACTAACTAATCAAGGGAAACACAACCCAAACAACCAGAGAACATCTATGTCCATAAAGAAGCATAAAATTCAAGTTGGGAATGATGTTTCCACTGTCCTAATCTGGAGATTAATTTGATAGACCAAATTTTGCAGCAATTGTTCCTTAGGAGCAGAATAACCACGAAAAGTTCGATTGACTTTCCCTCCAAAGGCCATAGATTGTAACCCCAAGGCAAAGTTTCAAAATAGTATGATGGAAGCTCTTCCCCTTCCAATATTGTGCCATCCAAAGTAGAGCGTTTATACTTGTTAGGCACTCTTTCTAACGTTAATCGTGTTTTGGTCTTAGACGTTCTGGAATGTCCCTCATCTGTTACAAGGCCTGCTTTGCGAGGGGATTTTCTAAGTGTTATGGGTTTATTTTGGGTACGGTATTTTCTTTTCCTAACCTCTTATCTGTCTTCCTTCGGTAGGAGTATCTTTCTATTCTTCACTTCTTATGGGGGAATGAGAGGGGATTTATGTTAAAACTTGGGGTGAGGGTACAACTTCATTCTCTCTTCTGGACTAAGAGTAGAAGGGGAGGGGTAGAATTTTCTTTTTTCTGGTGGAGTCATAGGAGAGGAGGAAACCTTCACAATATTGGTGGGTGGAGACGATCCATGATCTGACAATCTTGGACTGTGTAAAATGGGAGTCTCTCTTTTTTCCTCCACTGACTTGAATGTCGATGGGTCAACGACATCATCAGGTCAGAACCGTTCATCATCCCATCTATCATATCAAAATGAAGGCGGCCTCTTTTTTTTTTCAGGAGACGCTCACCCCAATCTTGTTGTTGTTGTTGTTATTGTTGTTGTTGTTGTTGTTGTCCTCCACTTGACATAAACTCTTTTAATACCTTCACACTACCAACAACCTCATCTTTCAATGAGAGCACCACGTCTTTCAACTCTGTAATTTTCTTTCTCATCTTCTTAACTTCAAACTCAACATTATCCAGCCGAGTTGCTTCTCCTTTTGGTTGAAAGGGCAGGGTTTCATTTCGTGGTTCAGCATCGGCTGTTATGTCTTCCTTGGCTAGCTCCATCTCAATCTGCATTTGAAAAGAAAATTTTAGTAACAAGTTTCGATTGGATCACATAAATTACCCATATATTGGTTCATTTATATACCTTTTGCTTCGTGTACAAACTCTTCCTTACAAGGAATCTCACTCGCGCGTTAATGTCATCATTCCCCCACCAACCAATCGAGGGGTACGTACCACTTTTGGTAGATGACATGGGCAGCCCATATGGAATATATTTGTCAAAGTAGAACAACTAAAAAAAATATTCAATATTTTTACTTGAAGTTGGTTGGTTTCCATTTAAATCGCAAAGAAGTACATGTATACTGTCTTATCACCAAAAAGAGCAAGCAACAACTAACACTCCAACTTGCTTTTTTTCCTTCTGATTGTGGATACTATTTGCTAGGTAGCTCAACACTAACTTGGCCCAATTCATCTTCGAAAGAGCAGATACATCCTTCGATCCGTATAGAAAGTAACGATTGATGCTTGGCTTCAAGCTGGGGCAATAGATGCATCCCAAGGCTAGCAAGGCAAATCTGACCTTGAACTCCTCTCCAACCTCTTCCATGGCTTGTATATCTTCCTTCAAGTCTTTTATTTGCAGAAGTCCATCTTGAAAGCCATACTTATCACACATTTTAGAAATATCGCTGGATGGCCCTTCTCAACTAAAATCAAGACCGCTGGAACTAATGCCCATAATTCTCTCTACATCCTCGGTGGTCACCTTACATTTCCTGTCATGTGTAGTCAATGAATAATTAGCGGGATCGAACCTTTTTACAAGCCAAGCACAGAGGTGGTGATCAATTCTTGTGCAATGCAAGTCTATGAGGGCACCGATACCAATAGATCTTACTACTTCCATTTGGTCCAGCGAAAATTTAGAACTGCACTCAACTAAAGTGCGAAGTGCCATTCTTGTTTCAATCGATGGTTTTTTCTATTAAACAAGCAATTAAAGATGTTGTTAGTGTCACATAAATGCATTGTCCAAATTATGTGAAAATAAACTAGTTACCTTTTCAGTAGGCATCTTCTCCTTATACACCGTTGACGCCTCTTTTGCCTTTTCAACATAAGACTGTCTCTCCTCTTTTACCATTTCTTTCCACATTCATCCACATTCTCATAGTATCTGCAAGACTAGGGCATTAGATTGGACACCTTCTATTTATCTTTCTTTGGTCGATAGAGAAATACGAGGAGGACAAATTCCCAGTTGACTAATGCCAATAAATGTTCCAACTACCCTACCTGAACGGGTGAAAGGCCCTTCCGAAGTTTTAACCATTGACACCTAAACATGTTGTTACCTATACAATTAAAATAAATTGTTACATTTTGCAGATACCTCATTTTGTTGCTTCTTTTCTCCACCTTCAACTTTCAACTGCTTACATCTTTCATGACTACATTAACAAACATATACAACATTTGTATGATACATCGATGTATAGGTTTTCAAAACCAACACTTAGCTTTTAAAACTACTTTTACTTACTAAAATAGCATGTATGCTATAGGAGGCTTCTTTGGTATAGGAGACTTCATTGGTATTACATCCCCTTGTACGACATTACTCTTTCTCGCCCTCTGCTTCCTACATTAACAAAATTAGAGACGAATTAGTAAAGTAATGTGAACCAAATTCATTCGACAATAATGTGGGATTCAATGTCGTTGCTACCTCATACTAAGCAATTTGAGAATGACTCATCCACGCAAGGATTTACATAAATCCAGTAACATAAACAAGGATTTACATTACATTTAAATAAGGAACATAAAAGTATACACAAGGAACATAAACTTTAACAGTAGAAACAACTAGGGAACACATTCTTATACAGAAGGAACAGACCATTTTAGACAAGGAACATAATATTTGACACAAAGAACACAATGGGAATACAAACTTTTTACACAAGGAAACTAACACTTTAGACTTGCTTGCTAAACTTGTATATGAACATATTACAAAAGGAACACAACATTTTACACAAGGAACATAAACTTTTACAATGGGAATATAATATTTTATACTTGTACATGAACATATTACCAAGGAACAGAACTTTACACAGAAGGAACACAACATTTTACACAAGGAGCATAACAAATTACACAAGGAAAATAAACTTTTACAATGAGAACATTTTACACAAGGAACATAACATTTTACACTTGGAACAAAACATTATACACTTGCATATGAACATATTACACAAGAAACAGGACTTTACATAGAAGGAACATAATATTTTACACAAGGACATAACACTTTACCATGGGAACAAAATATTTTATACTTGGAACACAACATTTTACATTTGTATACGAACGTGTTACACAAGGAACATGACTTAACACAGAAGGAACACAATATTTTACACAAGAAACATAAACTTTTACAATGAGAACAGAACATTTCATGTTTCACTTAAACACAACATTTTACACTTGGATATGAACATATTACACAAGGAACAGGACTTTACACAAAGGAACACAATATTTTACACAAGGAACATAAACTTTTACAATAGAAACACAACATTTTACACTTGGAACATAATCTTTTACACTTGCATATGAACAAATTACACAAGGCACATCACTTTACACAGAAGGAACATAACATTTTACATAAGGAACGTAAAATTTTACAATGAGAACAGAACATTTTACACATGAACATAAACCTTAACAGTGGGAACAACAAGGAACAAATTCTTATACAAAAGGGACATAACATTTTACATTGGGAACAAAAAAGGAACAAAATATTTTACACTAGAAACCAAACATTTAAACAAGAAACAAAAACATTTACATTGGGAACAAGAAAGGAACAAAATATTTTACACCAGAAACAAATCATTTTAAACAAGAAACAAAAACTTTTACATTGGGAACAAGAAATTAAGAAACAAAAAATTCTACTCCAGAAACACAACATTTTAAACAAGAATCACAAACTTTTACTTCGGGATTTTTTCATATTTAGCTTAGTTCTATATCACCATTATCATTAACTTTATGCCACCATCATCATAATGTAGTTTTGCAAAATAAAAATAAAAATAAAAAACAAAACAAAAAAACAAAAAAACAAAAAAAACATCATATTTCTGCGAATTTCAAAAACAAAACTCCCAATTCAAATAGAAACAAAAGCCTCCTTTGGAAATGGAGTCAGAGATGCGAGAGAAATATCCTTTTCTGTTTTGTACCTAGATAAGCTCTGATTTCGAGGACGAAATCCTTTAATAGATGGTGGAAGATGTAACACCTGTAATTTTCTTTCATTGATAATATCAGTTTTTGAATTTCTGTATTGGACTGACTATATTATTATATAATTATTTTAATTATCTGACGGTACAGCCGGTAGTAACCGTACCGACTCGGCCGTAATAAGATTTAACTTAGTCCCGTACTCAGACCCGGACATTTGAAATAATACTCGGTTGCACGTAAATCGAGACCGACACGTATATCGAGGAACTTATGCAAGCAAACCGAGGAAGTGGCACAAAACCCGAGGTGGGCTCCACATGGTCGGCCACATGGAAGCTACATGCAACCCCACTGACACATGTCACCACCCTATGTGACACTTGTCCACATGTGGGACACTTGTCATTGCATGTGCACATGCAAACATGCATGAAGACACCTCCCCCTCCACCATCTCTATATAACCATGCATATACTCATGCATTTCATTTTCTTTGGCCTAAAAATCTGCACATAGAGAGAAGGCTAGGAGATTAGAGATACATAGAGAGATAAAAGAGAAGTTAGGAGGAAAATCAAGAGTTGATCCTCCATTTCCTTGTGAGCACCTTCATATACACACTCATATACTTACATCCACATCACCATGGGGACTTAGGAGCTATGATTATAAGTCTTAGAAGTCCAAGAAGATTCCTAGAAGAAAGAAAAGTCAAGAAGATAAGAAGAAGAAGGAGTTCATCCTTGAAGTTTGAAGTTCAAGCTCTATTAAGCTCAAAAACAACATCCAAGCTCAATTTCAAGCTTTGGTGAGTAATTGTGAGTAATCTAACTCAATTTAGAACACATATAATATGTACTAATGTTTAGTAGAAGTTTGATGTTGTTGTGTTGAAGTTTTCATGAAATGCAAGACAAATCTATAAATCTGAGAAACTGAAACTCTCAGCAGAACATAGTTTAGTAAAATGAATGTTTTGTGCAGCTTAAAAAACCGAATTAAGCTAGGTTTTTTTTGTGGTAAAAGCTAACTCATATATCTACAAATAACTCTTCTATAGCTCAGTCTAGAAATCAATCCTTCATGGGTGAAATGCATGTAAAACGCAGTGTTATAAACCTTGGAAAAACAGAAACTTCCAGCAGAATATAGTTTAGTAAAATGGATGTTTTGAGGAGCTCAAAAATCAGAATTAAGCTAGGTGTTTTTGTGATAAAATCTAACTCATTTATCTACAAATAACTCTTCTATAGCTCAGTCTAGAAACCAATCCTTCATGGGTGAAATGCATGTACAACGCTGTGTTATAAATCTGAGAAACTGAAACTTTCAGCAGAACATAGTTTAGTAAAATGAATGTTTTGTAAATGAGAATTGTGCTAGGTTTTTTTGTGAAGACAGATAACGTATTTATCTACAAATACCCCTTCTATAGCTCAGTCTAAAAACCCCTCCTTCATAGGTGAAATTTACGTACAATACAGTACTATAAATCTGGGACAGAACAGTCCGAGATATAAGAAATGTCTTGTAAAATAAATAGTTTGAGTAGCTCAAAAATGTAATTGAAGCTAGATTTTTTTGTACATGAAGATATTCCTATTATCTATAATGTTTTAGTTTTGAGTTTGATCTACAAAGCAATTTATCATGCCCAAATAAATCATGTTAATTCAGTCAACACAGTAAAAATGTATCTTGGCAGATTGTACAACGTTTTGTATAATGTTTTGTTTATGCATGGTGTTGATTGTTGATGCTAGTTTTTCGGTACATGTGTTGTTATGAAAGTCTCGTGCTATGGTAGTGCTATCGCGTAGATGAGTATGTCAAGGGTTTCGTCTATGTGTTTATTGGTATTAAATTCACGTTATGAATCCATGAGCTACGTGCTATGTTTTCTATTGTTATGAATATATTCTAATGACCGTTGAAAGTTCATACCCAAACTATAAGTATATTGTATGGCACGATTATTGCGTTAATAAGTGATCGGGAAAGTTTCCATCGTAAGTATATTGAGAGGAAAACGGAATGTAGGACGTATAGCGAAATATTAACGGTTATAAATGGATGATATTAAAGAACTAAACTACGAAACGTGCGAACGCGTAAAATAATGATAAAACCTTCGATAACAGATTTAATGTGAATAAGGGACATTGGGCCTCGTTTCTAGTCGTGTGTCTACTGGTCAAAGTTGATTCGTGAACTTTTGTGTCGTGTTTGGATAATTCTTGCAAAGTTGGTCTCTCGATTATTCCATGGAGTCGATTGGTGAGTTATGTTTTGTTCCTTGATCTGAGGATCGGCATGACGTGTTCGGTCAAGTGCGGATGACCTGAGGATCATCGTGACGTGTTCGATCAAGTGGTTGATTATTTTTCCGCACCCTTGGACTGAGGATCGGCATGACGTGTTCAGTTATGTACGGGTGACCTAAGGATCGGCATGACGTGTTCGGTAACGTGCGGGTGACCTGAGGATCGGCATGACGTGTTCGACCAAGATATTGTTAATGTCCCGCACACTTATGCCATTTGGGCGACAGTTTGAATGCCAGTTGGGCGATAGTTTGAATGCCATTTGGGCGACAAATTGAGTGCCAGTTGGGCGACAGTTAACTATTCATTGTTGAGTGTTGTTCTTTCTTGACCAGTAAATGTGTTTGGAGTTAAGTCTTCTTTCAGTCAATGTCATTGGTCAGTTCAGTTCTGGGTTAAGTTTCAAAGGGAATGATTGGGTTTAAATAAGACATGGGTTTGAGAATGAGAAAAGACGAACAAGGCATAGTATCGAGAATAAGAAATGATGAACGAGATATGGCTTCGAGGAATAAGAATAGATGAAGAATAACTTACCTTAAGTGGTGGTAACCTTAAGGGGACCCTCACTTAGCTTAACCGCTAACGGCTTTTCATGCCGCTCGACCTTTCACGTCCAGCCTTTGTAGGTCCAGACGGAGCCGACTGCTATCAAGATGCTGACTTTACTACTGAAGACTATGCTAGTGAAGATTACTACGAGGACGGCTACAATTTCGCCAGCTGAAGACTTTGGAGCTTTTCTTTTGTTGTAGTTATGTTATTATTATGTTAGTGATGTAATAGTTTAGCTGGTCTTGTAATATTTATCTTTTGGATATCTTTTTGGCCTGTAATATACTACTGATGTAAGACTTGGATGTTTTAAATTTCTGCATCCGCTGAACTTAGTCACTTTCCCATATCACATTATTGTTATAAGCATGCTTGGACAATCAGGTGACACTCACAACCAGTCACGTGTCTACGAACCCATAAAGGAAATTTATTTTTCCCTATTTTTGGTACTTCGGGGCGTGACACTTCTTCCTTGGTGTTGGTTTTAGAGAAAGAAAGAGAAAGAGAGATAGAGAAGGGGGGAAGTTAGAATAAAAATCTTTGCAATGTCGCTCGTTCGGTGGTTGCTCGATCGGGCAGTCATTTTTAACTTAAAGCTTCAAAAACCTAGAAAATATAAAATATGATTAATAACAATAAATAATTAAATAAAGGGGACTACTAAAGCAAAAAAGTGGGGGGGTGAACTATTCAACCAAGGAGCATACATACAGAGCATTTTTTTCACCATTCATATAGTTTCTTTTCAGTTTCTGGGAAAGAAAAGGAAATCCCATGTTTTGGTTTCTTGTTATCTATGCCAAATTTCATGCTACAACTTCCCTCCTCCCCCCCCCCCCCCCCCCTTCACATCATCAGCTGAAAATCACTCGAAAGTTTTAATTTCATTCGTTTGCTTCCCACAATGGAATTTCCAAATCCCCTTTTTCATCATTTGCACGTATGTAACATTGATTTTCCAATCTGCATCAATTGGCCATTTTGATCCAAAGCAACACATTTCTCTACTCTTTCTTGAATATACAAGTTTTGGTTCTCTTCCAATGCAATCTTCTTGTTGTAATACTCTCGGGTGTGTTCATCGAATAAATATTCAATAAGACTGTGAGGTACTTCATCGGTATTACCGCACTAATATACATGACGTATAATGCTTGCGTGGAGTGGAAAGGCATTACCCATTGTTGCATTCAAATGGAAACAATTAAAGAAAAAGACAATCATTTACATATTTAGAGCTATCTTGCTCTTACCCTCATTCTGAAACTGACATTTCTCTATATTAAAACTAACAATTACCCTTACCATATATGAATGTTATGATGACAATCTTCATAATGATTATTTTCGACAAGAGGATAATGTAATAATAACTGTTGAGAATGCATTTCAAACAATTTATTCAACAAAAAAAAACACCCTAAATGTCAATCAAAGAAGGCCAATGGCCATATCTTCAAATTTTGACTTCTATTCACAAGATGAGATAGATGGATTCACTTTCAAAAGGATATTCCTGTTTTCACTTCCATCGTATCAATTCAGGGAGTTCTCAATGTCGATCACAAATCGATACTTCACGTCCCTGTTTATCATCCTCTCAAGTGCTTCATTTGCGTACTGAATGGGAACTATTTCAATCTCTGGGTAAATTTTCTGGGCAGCACAGAAGTCCAACATTTCTTGTGTCAGTTTTGTACCTCCGGTTACACTTCCAGATATGGTCTTCATACCTGCCAAAATCCCAATTCGGGCAGTTCAAAATAATTCCTAGCTAGTTAATATTCTTCCACACGAAGAGCAACAAGAACACAACTAAAGCTGACCTACATGAATATACTAAGATTGCATTGAAATCTTCTGAGTACGTAAAAGTTAAATGTCAAACACTATACCCAGAATAAGACTCGCTGGACTCAATTTAACTTCACTCGGGAAACCGACCAAGACTAGAACACCAGCAGTCTTCAATAGAGACATGTATGGATCAAATGGAATATCCCCTGATGCTGTATTAATTATGAAGTCAAGTGATTTAGCTAGGGCCTGCAGCAAGATATGAATCATCAATTTTACAAAACCAAAAGGATTTAAAACATCATCATTGGGCCATGTCTGGTTCATTGATTTAGTGAAGGAAAGGAAAACAGTTAGGAAAACACTTTTCTTTGCCTGGTAATAAGGAAAATAATGAGGAAAATAGGAAGAAAAAAGAAATATGGTTAGAAATAAATTGAAAGTTCAAAATTTTGCGAGTCACTTCCATTCCATTTTTCTTAAGTCGCAACTATTTTCCGGAACATATTTTATTTTTGAATTTATCTAAGCATGGAGAAAAATACAAGGGAACTAGCTTTCCTTCCCTTTTTCTTTTCCTTCTCGAAATCCACAAACCAAATAGAGCACTAATATTTTGGAAACTTACATTCATCTCCTGGTCATCAGATGACACCACAAAGTGGTCTGCTCCAAGCAGACTCAAGGCTTCCTCTTTCTTGGATATACTTGTGCTGAAAACTGTTACATTCAATCCAAAAGCCTTCCCAAACTTCACTGCCAAGTGACCAAGACCACCCAGTCCAATCACGCCCAGAGACTTGCCAGGTTGGTTCATGTGATGGCGCATCATGGGAGTGTAAACAGTAATTCCAGCACATAGCAAAGGTGCTGCCAAAGCTGGCGGGTAGTTCTCAGGTATCGTAAAGCAGTATCTGTAGAATCGTGTAGACTGTCATAACTTGTTTTGTGCATTTCGTTATATCTGTCTTACTTCTTTTTCTCATAATGGGTATTCCTCATATGTCTTTCTTATCTTATTTTTCAAGCCGATTAATTAGGTCGATGTAACACAGGCACTTTCAATTTGTTGTCGTTTTGGACACCTACCAGACACCGACATGGCATGGTGGTTCCTTTCAAAATGTTTTAAAATTTTGAGGTTAAGTCTTAAGATAACAAAGTGGGAGATAAGTAGCAGCACAGTATGTTGTTTCATTAACTGGAAAAAAAAATGAAAATTTATATTTGTTGTGTCCTACATTTTAAAGATTTGCCGTGTCGATCTGTGTGTTTCGTGTTGTATCTTGTTTTGTGTCTGAATTCGTGCCACATAGATTTAGGAAAGGTGTGCTGAGTCAGCATCTATCGCGACAAACTCGCAAAAAGAAAAAGATCGATGATAGAAAAATGAAGCAAAACGAAACTCTAACCTTTCATGAACAACAATGTAACTAGAATATCCTCCTTTAGTGATCGTACCATCTACATCAATACCATCAAAGGTGAAGATTGCTCCCTTTGAGCAATGAACTTCTAACCGATCGTTACAGTACTCACACTCTCTGCATGAGTTGACATAAGTTCCCACTCCAACAGTGTCACCAACTTTGAAATGTTGAACATTGGAACCAACATCTCTTACAATCCCAACAATCTCATGTCTGCCAAAAGGTTTGAATGAAAATTAATAATCGGACGTTAAATAGTTAGTAATATGCAATTGAACCACATACCCGGGCACTAAAGGATACTTTGAGTGTCCTAGTTTATTCCTAGTCCAGGCAACATCAGCGTAGCAAACTCCACAGTGTGTAATACTTAACGAAACATCATCACTTCCAACAACCCTGTGAGAAATTTCCCATTCAATTCGGTAAATAACTCTTACAAATACTAGTATACTAATCTAATACTTCAATCAAGAGGGGAAAAAGAATTTAACAAAATGCTCAACAAAGTTGGAAGTTTCTCAATTGTAAGGTCTAAAACAAAGAGACTGATCAAGTAAGTTATTGGTGGCAAAAATATTGACACCAATATCTACTCGAGTACAACAAAAGCTCCTTCTAACAAAGCTCAACAAATTTTTAAGATCTTTTTACTCCAAAAATATGGGAGAAACTCTTCACGATAACTAGCATACACTCCTCTCCATTTTGGGTCAATATATTTCCGTCCACATATATCTTTAACAATGAATGTTCACCACCAGAACCCACTGATAGTAAAAAATTATTCTAAAGAAAATGGAACTGAACATTATTCTTCTAGAGGAACATTAGTCTTCTAGACGATTAAGTATAATCATAACCAGAACCGTACTGGACCATATTAACCTTACTGATCCTCAAGAGACGTTGGGTTGCACATACCTACGACTAAATTTGTAAGGTGACAGAACTCCAGATGGATCTCTTGCTGCCCATCCAATACAGTTTTCATTTTCACTTGTGGAACTCATGTTTTACTATCTGTCAATAATAAAGCAGCAAGGAATTATTTTCACATGTAGGACAAAACAAAAGAACATGAATCTACTAATATCATGGATAAACATGCCTCTTCATGCATTTGTCGTCTTTACAATATTTAAGTGATGTTTTTGAGTAATTCACGATGAATATCGTGTGTAGCCCACCTATAGCTCAAAAAGAAACACTTACATAAGATGTCCAATAGTGGAGATTGATTTAAGTTGTGTTTGAAAAGGCCAGTGGATTTAAAATTAAAATCCAGCCCCTTATAGCATGAAAGTCAACTCATTGGCTTTGGTGTAAAAAAAAAAGTGGTTACGACTTGCAAGTATGGGTAGAAATAAAGTCAATTCCTTCAATCGATTTCCATAGAGAATTTGGAGCAAGTTTGATAATTCACTGTCACAAACTTCCTTACTTTCTAAATTCTCCAACCTATTCCCGCAATACTCAACATAACAAGACTGATAAACCTTAATTTTCCTAGTTAAGTGAGGTATGTCTCTTTCCGAACCACCACAATGCAGACTTCAATAGCAGAACAATTTAAATGGAATTACCATAGTTAGCCTAAGAAAGAAAGGGAATAACCACCCGCATGATAGAACAACTTGAATGCACTGTCAGAATAGTGATTACATCCTACCATCTTAAGAAGATACCACCAAAGAAATAGAGAAAATAGAGAACGGAAAAAAATAAACGAACTGGTCCCTGTCACTTGGACAAAACTATGGTACGAACCATCGGTGACCCAGGAATTGGCCTAGTGGGGGAGTGTCTTTACCTATAACTATAAGGTTTTACTAACCTTTAGGTATTTGAAAACTTTCTTAGTAGCCTTTTTCTATATTAACATAAGAATATGGAACGAATACTTCAAACTTCGATATTCCATTGATACAATTTTTCTAGTACATTGTGGCGAGTTTTTAGACATTGAAACCATTGCATGATAGACTCCAAAACCGTTCCAAAAGATTATTCCTGTCATCCATCATCCATCAATCTAACTTGATCACCTATTCTCCATCTAAATCAACCTTCAGCACTCAAAAGACGACCAAAATTCAATTACAGATTACCCCTCTGCAACCACAGGTAAGAGTAAATCTCACAACAAAATATGATGATTTCAAATGAAAAAATACGTCTCTGCAGTCACAGGCAGAGAGTAAAAGAAAGAAGAATATTAATTCGGATGGATGTCAAATGAAAGAGCAACTCTCAGCAATCACAAGCATAGGAGAAAGAAGAACATTATCCACATCAACTTTTAAATGGAACCTTTTTGCCGGACCAGCGATCAGGGCATTGTTTCAAAGCTACAGACTCAGTTAACAAAATGGACGTATCATATACTAAAATTTTAACATCGAAACACTGGATGCGCGTGTAAACACCATAAATTCCTTCATTTTAAAATAGTGGGTCCCATCGTGGGTCCCATCGTGGTACATCTACTATTTGTACTCTAAAGTTTCTTATTTCATCCACATTCTATGGATTCCATCTTGGTACATCCCTATTTAGACTCTTAAGTTTCTTCCTTCTTCCACATTTATTATTTTACATTACAAATTTACAACAGTACTACGATGACTATTTGCAGAGAAAGTAAATTACTGTTTTTGTTGTTTCTGATTGCAATTTTTACGGGTAAATTTTGTTTTTATTTTTTCTGATTGCTATTTTTACGGTTACAGGGCTAATATGACTACATCTTTCAATGCCAGTTCTACCTTCTTGTCACACCCAAATTTCCCTATAGTCGGATGACCGTAGCTTTACACAGTACCCAATCTTGCTAGGTCAACCTTCTATACTGTCTGCAGAAGAATTAGTTAAGACACAAAATGTACAAAAAAATTCTACCTGCTGTTACATTCATTTAACATCTATACTACGGAGTATTATAAAGGGAAAGGGAGGGGTACCAACAACATTTTTCCTACACCCTATATTTACAATTAAACCAAGTATGTTTTACTAAGAAAATTTAAATAAAAGGGTACTAATTTGTCATAGAAATTATCAAAACAAAACCAATTAGAAACTGCCCAAAAAAAAACTACCAAACACTACTACCAAAAAATAAAAACCTCCCAAATTTCTATCTTCTTCCATTTTTTTCTCTCCACCTACAGAGTGAGTGGACCCCTACTAGTAGCATTATATAGTAATACTCTATTTAGCTACTATGTTGTATGATTAGCAACATAGCATGATAAGTTGATATTTTTAGGTAATGCTCACAAGGAGAATACATTATACACACATATATGATAAACCCAATTCAAAAACTTAGAAAAATAATTGTACCAAAGGAAACTACCAACCAACACACTAACATCTTGTTGCTGCATTGAAGCAGTTCTACACTAAATTCCTGAATTTTCAATTTTATATATCCTAATTACCATTTGACTTGAAGCTAACAGTTGCAAAAAAAATTGGATTCAATCCAAAGTTAGGAACCCAAACTATTTAGAAACATTCAAATAGGTACACCAATTGTATATGATTTCAAAATACATATCCATGAGCCTCAACCACTGGAAGTGGATGTTTCAGATACAACAAACAAAACAGTTAAACTTAAAAAAAAAAAAAAAATGAAAACAAAATAGAAACTTTTGTTGTATTCAATCATTATCTCGACCGATATTGTAAATTGAAACTCTCCCAAGTATATTAAATTCTGTATTAAAACGTATATGTGTGAGTGCTCTGTTGATTCAAGTTCACGGAACATACAGTCCACGAATCAGGTGAAAGAAAAGTTTAATAACGGAAGAAGCCGAGACGATTAACATAAATGAATTGAAGAACTCCACCAAATAATCAAAAAATTTGATATATAAACACACACACACACACACACACACACATAGGGGGATTTTGAAAATAGGAAAAAAGGGGGGAAATAACCTTATCTAAACTATGAAGAATTAAGGGAAAATTGTGTAGAAATTACCAGAATACCTCACACCAGAGTCGCAGATGGAGCCTGGAGAGAGTGTGTGGGAAGGATTTGGGGATGGAGAGAGAGTGTGTGTGTGTGTGTGAGAGAGGAGAATGGACATGGGATCAGTACAAACAAAATAGTAGCTTTTAAAAAAAATAATAATAAAATTAGTAGTAGGTCCACACCCAAGGATATACTCCTTCCGCGCCATTTTATGGGTTCTTTTTTGGGAATCCAATTATTTAAGGGAATAAAAAGAATTTATATTTATTTTTCATAATTGCACATAATCATTGTACTTTCTTTTTTGTTTTATTTTGGTATTGATTGTAAGGAAGGTAATTTGGGAAACTAAGTAAAATTTACATACTAATTTAGAAAGTGGACAACAATTTTGGCATCCCAAAAAGGAAATGAGGACACATAAAATAGAACGGAGAGAGTATCATATATCTAACTAGGATAATGGTACACTCACACACACTTTCAATCCCAAAAACCTTGCTCCAAGCCCATCATTGGGTGAAGAGGTAGGACTCACCACTAAATTAAAGATGGAAAGAGATGGCTCCCACTTTCTATTTTGGCTTAATTCATTGATGGATTCCATTTTTCATTATTAATTTAGTGGTAGGTCTCACTTGCTCATCTAATAATATTCACGGGGGAACTATAGATGAGCAAAATTTGAATTTGCAAAATTATTATCACATGTTTATTGAACATAATACTCCCTCCGTTCTATAATAAGTGTCCACTTCCATTTTGCACATTATTTAAGAAAGTTGTATTATGTTAATTTTTTTGGTTCATTAAATAATCACTTTCCAATTTTACCCTTGGATGTGATGGGTGTTTGACTTTTTACTTGTTTTGGGACCACATAAATACTACTTTGTCTTTACTATAAGGGTAATTTTGGGAAATAAATAAAAATTATATATCAATTTAAGAAAATGAATACTTATTTTAGGACATTCAAAAATGGAAATATGAACATTTATTATGAGACGGAGGAAATATAAAAATTTATTTTCACATAAATTAGGTTAGGGGCCTATAGTCTCACCTTGGGTAGGCAAATTAAAAAAAGTCAACAATTGTAAACTAATGTTGAAAAATAAATATGCCAAGGATTGGTTCATGGAAGCATGGTGCTGTCAGGAGAGACATTTTCAACCACTAGATGACAAAAAATCAAAGGAGTAAAAAATGTCAGTTATTGGATTAAAAATCATAGTGGGTTTGTACAAAATTCACACTATAACTGGTCAAATAGGTCGCCATTATCGGCCATATACTTTGTACCCTTGGTAACAAATATTATAACTATGTGACAAAATGTTGTAACTTGGAGTGAAAAGATTGTAATATTCTCTAGCGAATATTATAACTTGGTCACCAAAAATTGTAACTTCTCTAACTTGAGGTAAACATGTATTTGACATGTACTTCCTCTGTCCAATTTTTTTAGTCCACTTTCAATACTCTAGGTGTCCTAAAAATTGTTTATTTTTAGATATGATTTTAACAAATTTTTCTACAAAAACTAATGTAAATCTTTTAGATTGTGGAAAAATAATTAAATTTGATTGACATAAATGCACTAATTAGTTGTCTGATTAAAAGGAACGCATGCCCAAAATAGACTCAAAAAATAGGACGGATGGAGTCATTTTTAATTATATTACTATTATTTTTGACATGCAATTATTAATTATTCTTTTATAAGTGTAACAGAATTGATTACTTTCCCGCCCAAAATAATTGTCACATTTTTCATTTTAAGATATCCCAAAATAATTCTCATCTTTGAAAATTCAAAACTAACTATTTGCAAATTTTCTCTTTTACTCTTCTTCAAATTTAAATTGCATTCAATATCAAAAAAAAAAGACATACAATAACTATGAGGGGCAATTTTTGGAAAATGAAAATTATAGCCATGCAATAATTAGAGTTCCAAAATGTGTAACACCCGTTCTCACGGACTATATTTAATTGAGTTTAGCATGCATTATTAATATTATATTAATAATGTAGTTATATGTGTTAAGTGAGTTTTAACTCACTAAGATGATAAGGGGTGTCCAGTTGTCAACCCAGATATTGGTCAGTGTGGCAGTCCCAGTTTGGGACAGTTATGAGAGGTCCCTGTGTGATTGGACAGATACGTGAAGTAATTCTTATGTGCTTAAATATTTTTTTAAGGCATATGTGATTGTTATATACCACTTCTTTGGTCCGTTAGAAATACCTTTGGGAGAGTGAAATGGACACGTTGAATAATTAGTAGGTTAATTAGCAACTTCATAATATTTTGTGGGACCACTTATGTGACTCATAAGTGATACAGACTAACACCCATTTAAGTTTGGGCTAGTTATAATAAGTTTCATTAATAGCAGGAGTATAATTGCAAAACTTATGAAACCTTGGGGAGACTATAATAATAATAAAAAATAAAAAAACTTGGAATTACATGTTGATAGACACATTGGAGCATCTAACCCAGAACGGTTCAATCTTTGGCCATTGACCTTGAAACTCTCATCGTTCTTTGAATTTAATAGCTCGACGGCCCCATGTGGAAAAAACAGATTTAACTAATAACGGTCCTGTCCACCGAGAACGGAGTTTTCCTGGGAAACGATGAAGGCGAGAGTCATACAACAAGACTTTCTGCCTTGGCTCAAATGATTTGTGAAAGATTGTTCTATAGTGGCGAGCCTTCAACTTTTCCTTATGCAACTTGGCAGAGTCATATGCATCTCTACGGATTTCCTCTACCTCTGCAAGTTGAAGTTTTCATAACTGCCCCCCTCCTTAATATCGAAATTTAATGAGCGTGTTTCCCAATATGCTTTATGCTTGATTTCAACGGGGAGGTGGTATGCCTTTCCGTACACTAGCCTATATGGGGACATCTCCAAGTTTGTTTTGTAAATAGTACGGTACGCCCACAGAGCATCGATTAATTTGTATGCCCAGTCTTTCCTGTTTAAACTAACCGTTTTTTCCAGAATATGTTTTATTTCTCGGTTAGCCAATTCTGCTTGCCCGTTAGTTTGTGGGTGGTAGGCTAAGGCGATTTTATTGAGAAGTGACTCCAAGGGTCTATTGCAGAAGTGCTTTCCTTGGTCACTTATTAATGCCTTAGGGGTTCCAAAACGCGAAAGAATGTTTTCTTTTAAGAAAGAAACAACTGTTCGATGATCATTTTGCCTTGTTGGGATTGTCTCTACCCATTTTGAGATATACTCCACAGCAAGAAGTATGTATTCGCAGTTATTTGACTTCGGGAATGGGCCCATGAAATCTATGCCCCAATAATCAAAAATTTCAATTGTGATTATGGGGGTCAGGGGCTCGATCCTCCTGACCGGCTTGATCCTCTTGACCAGTTTGAGCGGCAGTTTTCTTACCCTTCTTCGGGGGCATTTTGATCAGTCGAGAGATTTGTTGATGAGAAACTAGACGTTTCCCACAGACGGCGCCAAACTGATGATGCCAAAATCTGGGTAAGAGTAATAATATGAGAGAGATGGACAAGATGAATTTGGGATGTGGTTCAACCCCGTTAATGAGGTGACCTACGTCCACGGCTGCGTCGGTGCGCTTTTACTAACAGATCACCTACGGGGACTGGTGAGCCAACACAGTAGGCGGCACTGCCAGCCATAACCGATCGGGTGTATGAGTATATGTGAATGTAATAAGCTATTCTTTAGGTTTAGAATGCGACCCCTTCAATGGGGGTGGTTGGCCTCTTTTATAGCTACAAGAGACCACCCGTACAAGGTAAGTCTGCAGATTAGGAAACTTAATCTGACTACAATCTGGTTTACGCAAATTTATGAAAGTTTCCTACGTGGTTTAGGAAACTACTTGCCCCTTCCATTTAGTCTTCTAGCTTGGATAGGTAACTGTCTGGTTGCCCGCTGGGCAAGCAACCATGCCTTCTGGAGGCGCGCCCATGTGGGGTCAATTTGGAGCGAACGCCCATGCTATTGATCATCCCGGGCGGTTTTGTATAACGGGGAAGGCTGAGCAGTCGACCCCGATTCAAGGTAACTTGACTTCTCTTTGCTGAGGTGGCGAGGGTTGACTTTGACTGGATATTTTTGTACGTATCAGTATCCAAGATTACTATTTTACCCTTACAAATTTTAAAAGTCATAACTATTTAAAATTAAACAAAAATTGGACGTCGTCAGACTCCTACATTTTTTTTTGTTGGAACCAAAAAAGTTTATAATCGCAAAATGACCAAATTGCTTATAAATATTACATTTAATAAATTAAAAAAAAATCAAGGCTTCAAATAACACAAGGTGACATACCCAAAAGTTATTCGAGGTTCTGGATTTAATGACAGGACCATTTGGTCTAAATCTATTTGTAAAATGACTATTTTGCCCTTTATACTTCAAAATGCCATAACTTGTTAAGACTAAACTAGAATTGAATGTCGTCAGAGCCTATGAACTCAGTCTAATATTAAGACCATTTGGGGAGCTAAAAAACATAAATATGGTAAAATGACCAAATTGCCCCTGGAGATTACATATAAGAAGTGAACATTGTTAAAGTCTTCAATTAATACGGAATGACCTACCCTTATGTTTTTCGACGTTCTGGATCTAATGGTGGGGTCCATTTGACCTGGATATATTTGTAAAATGACTATTTTGCCCTTCAAATTTTAAAATGCCATAGCTTGTTAAGACTAAGCTAGAATTGAACGCCTTCAAAGCCTGTGAGCTCACATTTAAGATAAAGAACATTTGGGACCTAAAAAATACATAGATGGTAAAATGACCAAATTGCCCTTGGGGTTTACATATACGAAATTAACATTATTAAAGTTTTCAAATAATACAGAATGGCCTACCCCGAGGTTTTTTGACGTTCTGTATCCAATGGTAGGGTCCATTTGGCCTGTATTTGTAAAATGACTATTATGCCCTTAAAATTTAAAATGTCATAACTTGCTAAAATAAAATCAGAATTTAACGTCGTCAAAGTCTGTGAACTCATATTATTATGAAGAACATTTTGGAACCTAAAAAGTACATATATGTATATATCTTAAAATGACCAAATTGCCCTTAGGGTTTACATATAAGAAGTTAATATTGTTTAAGTCGTCAAATAATACGCAGTGACCTATCTTTAGGTTTTTTGACGTTCTGGATCCAATGGTAGGGTCCATTTGGCCTGAATATATTTGTAAAATGATTATTTTACCCTTCAAACTTTAAAATACCATAACTTGTTAAGACTAAACTATAATAAAACACCGTCAGAGCCTGTGAGCTCATATTTAAGATGAAGTACATTTGTGACCTAAAAAGTATATAGATTGTAAAATGAACAACTTGCCCTTGGGGCTTAAATATAAGAAGTTAACATTGTTAAAGTCTTCAAATAATACAGAGTGACCTAGCCCGAGATTTTTCGACGTTCTGAATCTAATAGCGAGGTATATTTGCATGAATATGTTGGTAAAATGACTATTTTGCCTTCATAAATTTAAAAATCCATAACTTGTTAAGATTTAGCCAGAAGATCATTTTATGATCTATATACTTTTGAGGCATTTTGATTTAATCTTAACAAGTTATGACATTTTGAATTTTCAAGGGTCAAATAATCATTCTGCCCTTATGTATTCAGGCCAAATAGACCCCTCCATTAGATTTAGAATGTCGAATAACCTTAGTGTAAGTCACCTCGTATTATTTTAATACTTTGACAATGTTAACTTATTACAAGTAAATCCCATGGGTAATTTGGTCATTTTACCATATATATATATATATATATACATACTTGTACGTTCCCAAATGTTCTTCATCTTAATATGAGCTCACAAGCTCTGACGATGTTCAATTCTAGTTTTGTCTTAATACGTTATGACATTTTGAAGTTTGAAGGAAAAAATAGTCATTTTGCAAATATATTAAGGCCAAATGGACTCTACCATTGAATCCAGAACATCAAAAAACCTAAGGTTAGGTCACTCCATATTATTTGACAACTTTAACAATATTAACTTCTTATATGTAAGCCACAATGGCAATTTGGTCATTTTACGATCTATATACCTTTTAGGTTCCAAAATGTTCTTCATAATAATATTAGTTCACAAGTTTTGACGACGTTAAATTCTGATTTTATTTTAACAAGTTATGGCATTTAAAG
Source organism: Hydrangea macrophylla (assembly GCA_033977485.1). Taxonomy (NCBI): domain Eukaryota; kingdom Viridiplantae; phylum Streptophyta; class Magnoliopsida; order Cornales; family Hydrangeaceae; genus Hydrangea; species Hydrangea macrophylla. Next base: position 61,291,396 of record CM066994.1, read on the forward strand.
TTTTAAGGGCAAAATAGTCATTTTACAAATATATTCAGGCCAAATGGACCCTACCACTGGATCTAGAACGTCGAAAAACCTCGGGGTAGGTCACTTTGTATTATTTGAAGACTTTAACAATGTTAACTTCGTATATGTAAACCCTAAGGGCAATTTGGTCATTTTACCATATATGTACTTTTTAGGTCCCATATGTTCTTTATCTTAAATATGAGCTCACAGGCTCTTACGGCGTTCAATTCTAGTTTAGTCTTAACAAGTTATGGCATTTTGAATTTTAAATGGCAAAATAATCGTTTTACAAATGTATTCAGGCCAAATGGACCCTACCATTGGATCCAGAACGTCGAAAAATATTAAGGTAGGTCACTTTGTATTATTTGAAGATTTTAACAATGTTAATTTCTTATATGTAAGCCCCAAGGGCAATTTGGTCATTTTATGACGTATTTTAATTTTTAGGTTGTAAAATGGTTTTTTATAATAATTTGAGTTTATAGACCTTGACGACATTAAATTCTAATTTTTTTTAACAAATTATGCCATTTTTGAAGTTTTAAGGGCAAAATAGTCATTTTATTAAGTAGTTAAAAAATTTTGACACAAAAATATAGTTTACCAAACACGTTTTTTTGTCTTTGTTCTCTCTTTTTAAAAAACAAAACAAAGTTACCAAACGCATTTTTTATTTTCTTTTTTAAAAATGAACACAAAAATTTCTAACACAAAAACTAAAAAATGAAAACAAAAAAATGAAATAGTTATCAAACGGGGCCTTAACGTCTTGTTCTTCTCCAACCAAAATGCCAAAAGTCCATGTGGCAAATGGCATGGTTATTCATATGTCAAAAATGGCGTACCAAAAGTTGGCATGCCATTTCCACTTTTTCATTTAAAAATTATTACATTTATTTGTTAAACCAATCACTTAATTTGTTAAATGATAAAAATATATATATATATATATATAAATTATAAAATAATAAATTTGACATATTGGGTATCATTCATTCCAACCGAAATGCTAAATTTAAATATGTCAAATTGACATAAGCCCTCAAATTTATTTGGAATACTAAAATTTGACATAACCCTTAAAGATGCTCTTAGGTGTCAAAATTTGTATTTTTCTATGGCTTGCTTCTGAGAAATGAGCCCCCTAAGAAGTTTGCTATTTTGAATGGTTTGGCTGGTTTGGTTGTGTTGCAGTGCTTGCACAGTGAATTATAAAGTTGAATAAAAAAAACATATCTTCCACAGCTCAAATACATTGTCTAACATAGACTTAGGTTTTGATTGCAGTTTGCAATTACAGCCCCTAATGGTTGTAAAGAGCCATTATTACTAAAGCTAATATCACTAATGCCACTGCTATATACTTTCCATTATTTGGGTGCTGAGGGAGAAGGTAAGATTGAGTTGGATTACAAAAACTTCCGTTCAATTATTCAGTTTCCTACGTTACACTATTTTATTAGTTTTTCATGAACAAAAATCCAAGGTTTTATTATTTTATTTTTTATATTTATCTGGATCCGAACCGCATACACACACCCCAGCGTTAACCCAACCCAACCCCAAAGTCCAACAAGGGCTACTCATTCCGACTGAAAAATAATTGGGGGGTAAGCAACAAGTCCAGTTTGATACGGCAGCATTTTTTTTTTCCTTCCGAAAAACAAGTTATTTTCAAATTCAGTCAGCTACGGTGCAGCCTGTGTATAGCATGGGTTATCGACTAGTGAAGATATAGTACAAATTTAAAAAAAAAAAAAATGCATAATGAAATTGAAGGTTCTCTTGAAGCCTGAATAGTTCTTGATAGGATTGGCAAGGTTTTGTTATTGCCCAGTGTAGTTCATGAACTTACTAAAGGAAAATACTTTTCTTTGTTTGGTTAAAAAAAATAGTGAGAAATAGGAAGTCAAAGAAAACTATGGTAAAAAATCTAAATCAATTCATCAAAATATTATGCAACACTTCCCTCCCTTTTTCCCAAATTAAAAGTCTAATATGAATTTTTTTAATGTTACTTGAGCATAGAGGAAAATATAAGAAAAAACACAGGAAATTTTGTTTTCCTTTCCCTTGTCTTTCTTTCTCTAAATCTGCAAACCACCCAGAGCCTAGGCATCACTGGGCCGAGAAAAATACTTGCATTTTCGTAAAACACTGGCAAGGTGTTCTTGAAAGAATTTATTGGAAGTGTAATTGAATTTTTCATGAAGGACAATTAGAGAGGCATTTAGGAGAAGGCAAATACACTAATTACATTGGACTCAGTTCTTTGTATATTTTTTATCCCTATTCAGATGCTATTCTCACATTGTGTTTGTAATTCTTTCTTGCACTAATAAAATCTAACTCACCTACCAAACCAGAAAATAAAATAAAAAAGGAACAATGTAGTCTTTCAAACTCCCCATCAATGTTAGGGTAACCATTGACATCACAACAAAATCTTCAATTTTTACAAGTACCATAGAGAAAAAAATATTCCTAGTAAATTACAAATAAAAGACAATAAAATCAGGAGACAACTCTACAAAATGAAATAAAAGAACAGACCAGACATTACAAATCTGATCCAGAGCAGTGAAGACTTGCTGGTTGTTTCAATGGTCTTTATTTTTGTGAATTCGCATTCTTCAAAGCCCTGAATTTAGCTGCTAACTCATCGTAGTCAGGCAGCTTCGGATGTACATGTGGAGAAGAGCATTTTAAGTTACTAGGCTGTTGATATGGGAACGAGTTCGATCTTAGAATATTCTCATTCCAACTTTCTTTAGGCCTCTCCGGAGGCATTGTCATCGCCCTCAAATAAGGAGGCTGTGTTTCATCGCTTGTCCATTGGCTACTCGTGCTTGAGCAGGAGTATATAGAAGTACGGCCACTCTGAGAATCTGACACCTCCGGTTCTTCAACTTTCTTGCTTTGCGTATTCAGTACGTGAACCGGGTAGGTTGAGTTTTCGCTCATTTTTTTACCATTCAAAAAAGTTCTTCTCGATTTCTGAGGAAGGAAAGGTAATCCCATTTCCTGGTTCGTTGTTTCTCTACTGCAACTGCAAGAGCAGCGACAATTGCAAATTCCAAGCTGCAACTTTTTTTCCTTCACGTCATAAGCTCGAAATCCCTCCAAACTTGTAATTTCCCTCCTTTGCTTCCACGATGGAATTTCCGAATCCTCTTTTTCGTCATTAGCAAACAAGGAACAAGGATGCTCCAAGCTCACTTCTGATCCAAAGCTGCTTCCCATTTTCTTGGAGCAACATTTATTTACACTTTCTTGAGCATAAGATTTTATACTCTCATCCATTGCAATCGTCTTGTTGTAAAACTTTTGGCTGTGTTTGGGTGAATTTTCACATGACTCTCCATAATAAATTGCGTACTCAACATCATTCACGCAACTTCCCTCCCGAGAAACTGATTTCCTCCTCAATCTTTTTCCACCCGCCTTCCCACTTTTCCTAGAGTTTCTCGTGCCTTCGTTCTCGTAACCATCTTGAAATTTCTCGGTCTTGGGAAGCACCGATGATTTAAACATGAATACTCTTTGATCTTGGCACTTCCCGTCTATTCTCATGGGAGATTGAAATTCCTCTATGTCATCAAGATAAATTGTCTCCTCTGGCATTAATTGAGGTGAACTCTCGGAAGAAGATTCTATAGCCATTTTCAATTCCTCGGGTTTCAAAGTGGAAGTCACAGGAATTGTGACTTCACTTGGATCATTCAATTGGGGAAACTTATCTACTTTTCCTTCTTTCTTTTGTATTGACAAGTCCTCCGTGTCAGGTAGAGAGTCAAGGAGTTGGTGAGAGAGACATTGTTCTGTGAGGAGTTTCTTGTTATCGAATAAGAAACTGATGTACAATATCTTTTCTTCACTATCTGGACCTTTTGAAACTTGTATTTGAGATCCTTCAGCTTTGCCATGATTGGTTGGATCAACTCTATTTTGAATTCGATCTTCACGGTCTTTCATTGCCTGTAATTCCATTAAAAGGATGTGAGCTACACCTTGTAAAAATACACGTTGTGATGGAGTTTGAAATCGGACTTAAATAGCAGCGACACACAGAGAAATCGAACTAGAAAATAAACAAAGAACAAAACGATCTATGTGACTCTGCTTAAAGCCCACATCCATGATAGGAGATGATGGCAAGGTTTCACTATGAATATGGGGAAAATTTGTTAAATGTGCTCTTATGCGTAACTGCGCAGCTTTCCCTCACATATCTAAACACTATTTAAGGCTTCGTTTGGTTTGCAAATTTAGAAAAGGAGAGGAAAATGAAGAGGAAAGGAAATGAGAAGAAAAAGGTATTTCCTTGGTGGTTTCCCAAGTGTTTAAATAACATTAGAAGTTAAAACTTAATAAAATATAATTGGAACCTAGGAAGCTCGGGTGCGGCGGTTCTACACCCAGTGCGGCTGCGGCTGCCTTTAATTAGTACACACCCAGTGCGGGTGCGGGTGTCTTTCTGAAGAGTCCGTGCTTCCTAAATTTGGAACTCAAGAGAAGAAGGGAAGTGACAAACAAAACCGTAAATTTTGACTTTATTTTTGCCAAACTTTCTCTCATTAAATCCATGAAACAAAAGAGCCTTAGGGCAACATACATACGGTAACCCTTAGGAACCAGGTCGATTCGACCCCTTTGGCGAACCGGTTCAAATCACATGTCACCATCCGTGAAATGTATCTTAATACCTTGACATTTGAGAGCAAAATTACCTGCTGTTGATGCAATTCAGAACAATACTCAAGTGCCAAAGGACCTTGTTGAAAGCAAGTCCTAGCTATTTCATCCACCAACCTATACTTCACATCATCGGATACTGTCTTTATGGAAAGATTTTCTTTTATCTACATTCAAAATAATATGCTATTACACATCAATAGATATTATACTACAGAAGAACAGAATCATCCATTTTAATTACAGATTAAATAACCTGAGAGTTCACAAGATTCCCGGGAAGTAATTCAAGAGCCGTCATTGTGAACCTCTGACCGTATCGCTCTCCAAAGAGCTTTCGGATAGTCCGTAACTCAGGCAGATCACCACATCTTGCTGATGCAAATATGAGAGTTGAAACTGCCTCATTGATGTCATTAGGACAGTCCCTGGACCCAAACAAAGTTATAAATCAAATACTAATTGAATTTGCAAAAAAAGATTGAGACTCATTTTAAGTGGAAATCATACTTCTGTCTTCGGATGTATGAGAGATTGATGATGATAAATTCACAAAAATTGTCCAACAGATCATACACTGCCAGTATGCTTTCATCCTTAAAGAGCTGCTCAACCTGGAAATTTGGGGGGGTGGGGAAATTGTTATAGTTGAGGGCAAGATTTAATCATTTAACATCAAATGAGTTATCATAATAAAAGATTTGGTTACAGTGAAACTAACTTTGAGGCTGAAATTCGTCTCAATTGTGTAGTTGCCATCGAAATTATGCCATTTCGTATTAATGTATTATGTAAAGATATTGATGTCTGCTGTGTTACATCGAATGCATATCTGGTGTCAAATTTGACACTAGATTGACACCAGATATGCATTCGATGCACTTATTCAAATCGGGCATGTGGATCCTCAATATGTGGTATAAGATCAATAAGAACAAGCTAAAAATAAGAGCATATAGATACAGGAGTTTCTAAATTCTACCTCGTAACTACGATTGTCATTAGGTAATATGAAATTGCTCAATACAATATATATATATAGATATACGGGGAGCTTCTGGTGCGGGATCGTGCACCAGATAAAGGTGCGGACTTCTTTCATGGCCATTAGATCATCGTTTCATTAAGGGTATTTTTGTCATTTCACCGTCTTTAATGATGATCCAACTGCCACAAAAGAATTCCGCACCTTCTTATGGTGCAGGATCCCACACCAGAAGGGGACTGTATATATATTCTGCAACATTTTTTTGTATGCTTAAATGTCCATATATTGGTACCCAATATTTGGACCTAGTTTAAATTGAATCGTCGTATCCTAAGACTTCGGAGTATAAAAAGGTTGAACCATATTTCTGCTATACGTACTCGAGTCCATGTAACAAATTAAGAAATGAGCAAGCAATGATTCTGCACTAGCCCATGTTACAAAAACTCCTGGGTTTTTGTTGTATCCGTATGTTTAGTTTAATGATGTTACATTGTCTATATTAGTATAGCATTTATCACTAAGAACAAATTAGTATTTATAAAAAATAAAAAAGGTTTTATAAGTATTAAATTCCAAAGGCCAAAGACAAGCTTATCGTCAATAACAAGCAAAAGCTTTACTAATTAATTACTCTACTTTTCTATTGCATTCATATATGTAAAACTTCATCACAAAGTAGACAACCTAACATTTTATCAAAAGTTTTATAGTAAACAATTAACAATCAATACACTTTGTTCTTCACGTGGTGTGGTGTCGTGCCGTAATAGCCATTGGATTAAAGCTCTTTGCCATGCCCCCTTTTACTTTTCATACACAGTTCCGAATATTTACTTTACAATATTTACTTTACAACATTGTTATAGGCACAAATACTTACATACACTCTATCCTTGTCTTAGGTAGTACTGTGGGGTCTGGATAATATTAGTAGAGCCTACAGTGCCACCCAAGAGAAATAGAGTGTGTTTGTAAGTGTTTGTGTAAAGTATTTGTGCCCCAAATATACCCTTTACTTCATTAGTAACTCTGGTTTCTAGAGAGAGAAAACAGAGGATGCAGAATTAAAGTTAATATAGTGGGCATAAAAACATTAAAAGATCATTCAATGTTCCATAAAAGCTTGATTTAAACCAAACCCAGGTTGGAAAATTAGGAAAATGAAAATTCATATTAGCAGAGCATCAGGATTGAAATGAAAATTTCATATCTTTGATCATTCCAAATCAACTACAGATGGGGAAAAAAAAAAAACCACAGATTAGCAGGGTAAACTTCAAAATTAGTATAGTAGAGAACTTTTTTGTTATTATTACAATTCTATACCTTAGCTTACACACACACACACACACACACGTGTATATATATATAGATACATACCCGATTGAAGGCAATTTGGTCATGGCCATTTCTGAGAAGCTGAGCCACGTCATCGCGGAATTGCCTGACAATTGAACTTCTCTTGTTCTTCAATAGTTTCAGACGACACTGAGCCCGTTTAATCAATTTCTTACTGCACCCCCCCAAAAAAAAAAAAAAAATTTATAATCATTAGAAGCAGCAGATACATATATATATATGTGTGTGTGTATATCTATATATTTGACATGTAAATTACCACTTGGAGGCTTTTCTCCATCCAAACAGTATATCAAACATATCTTTTAACCTTTGACACAGCTAGTTGTTGTGTTGTTGGGTTGATTCAGTTAGGTTATAAAGCTAGTGAAGTTTACGAGAATTGAACATATGAAGAGTAATGAAAAAGCTGAGTTTTTTTTTCATGAGAGACGTGTGTGTTATTAATTTGTTGATAATTAAAAGAAAGGTGAAAAAGAGCAAAGAAGAAGATGAAGAACTGAACCACCAGTGACAGACAGTTGGGTAGTACTTGTGGAAGGAGTTATTTCGGGGGGTGGAGTAGGAGAAGTGGGTTAGAAAAAAAGGAGAGAGAGAGAGAGAGAGAGAGGACTGGGTTCTTGGGTCCTAGAAAACAGCTCCACTAAAGTTAGTGCTGGGGACACTTGTCTAGCTGTTAAAAGCATCATAGAAAACTAGAAAATATGATTTGGAACTTGTAATAATATAACCGGTTTTTAATTGAGTGGAAGGTCAATTTGGTCATTCTGATTTAAATGGAAAGAGAATAACATAAGTTTACGACAACCAATAATATTAGGCCAGGTTATCCATTTATTTAGGGAAGCCTACCACACATACCAGGAAAAACCTTACTATTTGATCTCCTGATCAATAAAAGACCTGCAAATGTTTAAGTTTGATTGGTCATATGACATCAGTATCAGTGTGATAAGTTGATAACGTTGTGTGACAAATTTATTGTATAATTTTTTTCTATGTACATCTATCACATTATTGAGACCGATTCGATCTCTTGAGAGCAGATCGGCCAGGTTGGATTTATTGAGACCGATTCGATCGATTGAAAAAGGGAACAGTAATAAATTTATGTCAGCAGAGTTTCGATCGCTTGAAAGGAGTTTGATCGATTGAAGAAAAAAATTCTTGATCGATTGCTTAAAATGACTTCGATCGATTGAAAGTGAAACTTCAAGTATGATCAAGGGTAGTATATAAAATCTTACTATGTATTATTATTTAATCCAAAAATATAAGGTATTACAACACTAACCTCACCTGAGGTATGTCCTCGTTACAAAGACCTCCCTCGTAGTTTAAAAACTTACACTAACCTCCTTTTCAAAAGATGAAACACTAAGGATGTCAAAGTTTCATACAATTAAATATGTTACAATTAAAATGTGTTCTTAAAACGAAGAGGAGAGAAATGGATTATTTTTGGAATAGTTAAGGGAAAAACAGTCATTTTAAAAAGTTTTAACTACAAAATTAATAGTCAATTGATCGTTAACTAAGAGGTGGGTGTTACCGTGTTACACATCAACAAATCTCATGGGAGATCAGTGTAATTTTTGAAACTACGAGGAATATCTCTGTAATCACTGGCAAACTCAAGTGTAGTTCAGTTTGGAAATTTTAAAATTATATGTGATAGTTTGTAGATTTTAGAAATAGATCCTCTTAAATTTCACACAACCACCCCCCCTCCCCCCCAAACTTCTGAAAATTCTAGACTGGCATGTACTAATTTTTACAAGTTTTAGACACAGGCTCCCTTGTACTTTTGAAAATTCTATACCTACATGTAATATTTTACATTTTTTAGATATAGGTCCCCTAAAATTACATGATTTATCCCAAATTATGGGTGTTAAACCAATTCTTTATAAGATTCTACCATTTTACACATAATTATGTATAGTAGACCCAAAAAAATTCGTCTTGGAGGCACTGCCCCTGAACTCCCGTATAAACTAGTCCCCCCTAATCAAAAATCCTGGGTACACCCATGTCCATAATTACGATATACATCAAGCGTGCGAGGTCATGATATTTTACCCTATATTATTTTAGGAATGTCTAGATAACCATGAGGGAGGTCCCCTGTATATATTTTGATGTTATCTCAAAGAAGGTTGTAATTTACCCAAAGAAAATCATTTGACATGTATCAACACAATTTATTTGCATAAGAAATTACTAAAACTTACAAGTAAAACAGATATCATAAAGTATTAGTTAAATATTGTCCTTGCATTTTAACCTACAAATTCACCATTCAAGGGCTATATGAATTTTTTACCCCACCCATCAAACTTTTGAAACCTATTAGCTTTTCAACTATTATTTCCTGAACTAATCAACTTTTTAAAGTCACATGTTCAACTTGCAATTTCAACCAAAAACATTTGTCTGAAGTCGCAAGTTGAACATGCGAGTTCTGCTTCGATTAAATTATTGTGCACATGCCGGACTTGGTAGCTAGAAGTCGCATACGTTCAACTTGCGACTCCACATAAGTTTGGGATTAAGTTGAAAACCTGATGGCAATGTTTTAATTACTAGACCGAACCGACCGGTTCAACCAGTTGAACCATTCACCGGTCGGTTTTTCAGTTTAGTTCGGCCCGGTAAGCTAGTGAAGTTTATGAGAATTGAACATATGAAGAGTAAAGAAAAATGTGAGTTTATCATGAGAGATGTGTGTGTTATTAGCTGGTAATTAAAAGAAAGGTGGAAAAAGAGCAACGAAGAAGATAATCAAGAACTGAACCACCAGTGACAGTTGGGTCTAGTACTTGGTAAAGGAAGTTATTTCGGAGGTGGAGGCAGGGGCGGATCTAGAAAGTTAATACAGGGGGGCTTAATAGAGGTTTGTTCGGGGGTTCGGGGGCAGCGCCCCCGAAAAAAAAATTTTTGGACCTATTTATACGTATTTTGTGTATGTTTTGTGTACATGATATAAATTAATGTTAAAAAAAATTAACCCAAAAACATAGGAGGGAGGAGGAATTTTATAATTAGCACAAAAATATAAGAGAAAGGGGACTTAGTATGACAATTTTATAATATTAGGGGGGGGGCTAATTGTATTTTTTAGGGGGGGTTAATTGTAAATTTTTTTTTTTTTTAGTGCAAATGTACAATTTTTTCAAAACCTAAGGGGGGCTTGAGCCCCCTTTGTCCCTCTTTACATCCGCCCCTGGGTGGAGGTGGAGTTGGAGAAGTGGGTATGAAAAAAAAAAAAAAGGAAGAGAGAGAGAGAGGGTAACGGGGTTCTTGGGTCCTAGAAAACCGCTCCACTAGAGTTTGTGCTGGGGACACTTATCTAGCTTTTAAAAGCATCATAGAAAATGGAGGAAAATATGGTTTGGGCTTTCGATCTTGTAATAACCGGTTTTGTGTGGAAGACTGGTAGGTCAATTTGACCATTAAATATAATGGTTACATCAAAAGAAATTATTCAGTGTTATTAGTTAATTACCTTCTCTTAATTAATCAAGTGGGCATGAAGAGAAATTATTTAATGTAATTGTCAAAACCACGTCAACAGAGTGCTTGTCATGAGCCTCCTAGAATTAGGAAGCATGTGTATGGGTCCAAATCAAAAGGTCGCACCACATCATGTCCTGACATGGTGTGATGTATACACTGAATAATTTCTCTTAATCACTTGGCAGTTCATCAATTAATTGCGGAGTAATACTTGGGGCACAATCAAAGCCACAACCTTTTACTCACAACCTCCATTTTGTGTCTATCTCTCTCCTACTGGGCACTGTGGGATCAATGGTACTGTGGGACCCATCAAGAGAGAGATAGACACAAAATAGAAGTTGTGAGCAAAAAAATTGTGACTTTAGTTGTGCCCCAAGTATTACCCTTAATTGCGATACCACGGTATCCCGTGATATTCAATACTTTCACCAGATAAGGGAACTTCATGAGAGAAGAGTCTGAACCATTCGATCAAAAAATATTTAGGAGCAAGTAAATCTTGGTCCTCGGATAAAATCTAAGTGGTTTTGTCCAATGTAGTTATAAAAAGCACTTTGTTACAATTTTTTGTGTCATGGCGGTTATAATTTTTGCAACATTGGTTACTATATTTTGTGATGCAAGTTCCAATTTTTTGTGATGCAAGTTACAAATTTTTTGTAAAATAGTTACAATTCTTATCAACATGTTGTATTTTTGTCACAACTGATCACTGACCGACTCACATTTAATGCGACTTCATGTATGACTATCTTACGATCACCCATTTTTCTCTCTTGTGCGGAAAACAACATACGCATCACATAATTTTTCTTTTGATTAAAATGGGGTTTCCAGAAAATCAATCAGTAATTTTGTCTTTAGGATTAGCCAATACAGAGGAGTAATGCTAATCTTTCTCAAATTTGAATTCCAAAATTCATTCCTAAATGCTCTGGTAATTATCAGTAACACATGTGGTACAATTGATAAACTATTTTAAAATTAAAATTGGATTCAAAAATTAAAGTTATAGATTTATTTTTATGATTAAAATGGAGTTTCGACAACCTAATCAGTAATTTTGTTTGCGGGATGCTATCAAAAAGAATTTGTTTGTGGAATTAGCCAATACAAAGTGTTCAGGGAACAAAAGGTTCAATTTAGGACGAATTTTCTTTTTTAAATAAACACCAGTAATGAAAATGATATGTTGTGAAATGAGCAATTTTCTTGAGATGGTGGGTTCCAATTTTTCACATATTGCAATACTAACTATGGTTTGATTTTCTTGTAAGAGCCGGTGGAAGGTCAATTTGATCATTTTGATAAGGGCTATATGCGCACGGTGGTATGCGACTATGGATACGAGGAGAAAATATTGAATATAACGGTGATACCACCTTATTAAAGATTGTTATACTACGTCAGCAAAATAATCATTGCAATGAATATTTTCACCTCATTGACCCTATATATAGTGTCATTTAACAATTGAACAAGTAAGCCTCAAGAGAAATTATCCAGTGTAATTGTCATATCACACAGTATATTGAAGTGACTTGACCTTTTAATCTAGACCATACACCTGCTCGGCCCCCTATTTCCCAGTGGAACCATGATAAGCAAAGTGACTGTCAATTGTCATGACCCTACTAGAAATAGGGGGCAGGTGTATAGTCTAGATTAAAATATCATGCCACATCAATATGCTGATGGTGTAACGATTACACTGAATAACTTCTTCCAAATACATAGCAATTTCTCGTGTTTAACGGTGATACCACGTCAGTCATATGACATGGTACACCGTGATATTTAATATTTTCACGCACATAAGAGGGGATCATAGCGGTTAGATCAAAAAATATTTGGAAGCAAGTAAATTTTAGTTCTTGAATAAAAACATCACTTTATTACAGTTTTTGTTATAGTGATTACGATATTTTGTGACACTCAATCATTTTTTTTTTAAAGTAATTCTAATTCTTATCACTAGATTTTATTTTTTGTCAGAACTAATTACTGATCAGTTAACATTTAATGTGTATATACATATGACTGTCTTACAACCACTAATTCTCTTCAGTTTTTGTTATAGTGATTACAATATTTTGTGACACTCAGTTATAACTTTTGTTATGCACCATTTTTTTTAAAAAGTAATTCTCATTTTTATCACTAGATTTTATTTTTTGTCAGAGCTGATTACTGATCAATTAACATTTAATGTGCCTATACATATGAATGTCTTACAGCCACTAATTCTCTTCGCGTGGATGTGCATGAAACCACCTGCCACACAAAGTTCTCCTATTGACTAAAATGGGTGTCCAAAAAACTAATCATTAATTTTGTGTTTGGGATTAGCCAATACAAAGGAATAATGCTAAATCTTCTTAAATTTGAATTATAAATTTGATTCTCAAACGTTAATAGTTGCTACGCATAGTAATATAAGTCATTGTTTGCAAAGCATTTAGAAACCAAATTTAAAAATGATAGATTTATTCTTATGATTGACATGAAGTTTTGAGAAATCAAATTACAAAGGGTCCATTTGATAAAACTGAAAATTATGTACTAAAAATTAAGTGCTGAATTTTGAGTACTGAAATTTTTAAGCGATTAAATTAGCAATACTAAAAATAATTTATCAAGTACTGAAAATAGATTGCATTCAGTGAATTTTTTCAGTAGAAATTTTTCACTTAAAGTTTTCAATGATATTTTGGCTATTTTTTCAATTAAGTGATACGTTATCAAATGCACTGAAAAAAATTAAATGCTAAAAATTATCAATTTTATAACTTAATTGAGTTATCAATCACACCCTAATTTATTTTTGGAATTAGCCAGGCCCCAGTACAAAGTGTTCAGATAAACACAAGTTCACTTTCAGAAGAAAAATAAAAATAAACAAAGGCTTGTACTGAAAAATAAAATAACAGAAAATTTTCTGGAGATGGTGGGTCCAAATTGTCACATCTTGAAATAAATATGAATGGTTAACCAATATCAAGGGTATGTTTGGTGTTGATTGATTAACTAAATGTGGATCAGTTCAACAACAAAACGATACATTGAAAGCTCTATGCCTTTGACCAAGAGGGTCTAGTCTAATTGGAATAACCTCTTTCTTTTCAGTAGAAAAATTTGAGACTTCGAATGCCTAGGGGATTCCTTTGCTTGTCCCATATTGTTCGTCAGTCGGAATGAGTGATCCTTGTTGAGCTTTGTTGTGGACCATTGTGAGATTTTGGGGTTAGATTAGAATGGGATGAAGTGTTTTTGGTGTGTGTTCACATTTTGCTCACCCATGCTATTACTGGGTGACATGTGTCCTATTCCAGTAGTCCCTGTATAATTACTGAAATGAGACACAAATCACCCAATAAAGGCCTGTGTGAACAAAATGAGTAAAGCTTAGACACATAAAACATCCATATAAAGTTGTTCACAAAAACTTATTGTATCCATCTCTTTTCTGATGAGGTCCACTGATACTGTGGGATCCATTGATGAACAAATTTATGTGAATATTTAATGTGTTCCGAGCTTTACACGAGCAAAAGAGTAAAAATTTGGCACAAACACTTCACAAATTTAGTTGGTATTAGTGTAATTTGTTTACAGAGTATTTGTGCCCAGTTCTTTATAACTCTCTCACTTGTCAATCTCTCAATGACATTGGTGTAATATGTTTTTGAAGTGTGTGTACCCAAATGTTTTTACTTAGAGCAGATTAGGGGGAGAAAAGTGCTTTGGTTAAGGCTGCGTCCAAAGTGGGTCGGGTCAGAGGAGCGAAATCAAAATGCAGTGCACATGAGGTTGTCCAGAGCTTGGGGATGAGACATTGGCACATCCTTAAAAAACACGACACTGACACATAGTTTGGTCCATCTCTTGTCGGATAAGAACTTTCCAAGGTGTTGCAGTGGAGTCAAAGGAACCGGTAATCAAACCCACTTCTCTCTCTCTCTCTCTATGTATATCTATTCTTGAGCTGTTGACCTATCCAATCCTGATGGAATGGCATGCAATTGTGCAGAGAAGAGTGTGGGGTCCTTGGTTCGGCATGTGTGGAAAGCAAAGCATACCACTCTAATGATTATGACCAATGACGCGAAAAGGTGAGTCTTTTTTATCATTTTTAAATTCCTTCTCTGTACTGAAAACAAGAATTGTAATCATCAATCCACAATGACCTCCTCTGGGTTTGTTATCAGAATATTTTTCTGCTATTGACATACCAATTTTTTATGGACAGCACTTTATTGCTTTTCATTCGGTAACTTTTGTGCTCTCTTACATAAGTAGAATCCATGATAGTTTTTAAAAAATTATTTTAAAGTGCTAGATCTTAGTTATGTGAGTGGTAACCGCACAAAAAACACTGAGTGAAAAACATCCAACTATTGTCCATTTTTTTTATCACCTTTTAGAGGAAACTCAAAAAAATTTGAATAATGATATACTCACAACTCCAACCACATCCTTGCTTTAAATGCATGTACTTTGTGATGTGTGAGTGATGCACAAAAAAATGTGAAAAAATCAAACAGCACAGGTTATATACATTTAAAGCATAGTATGTGGTTGGAGATGTGGGCGTATCATTGTTGAAAAAGTTTTATGTGTGTGTGTGAAGAGTTGAAGAAGCACACCAGGTGTTTGTTGTTAATCCAGCTAGAGTTGCATCAGTCTCTGATTGCTTGGATATGATGTGGATTTAATTCTCACCTTCGAGCAATTAGTTAGGCTTAGGCCAGTTTCGGATTCAAGTTTGCTCCCAAATCACCTAAACTGAATCGGGTCAAAATGTGATGATGATCTTTTCTTCATCTCAATCCCATAATTTTAAGATATTCAAAAAAAGAATTTTGGGAATTTAATGGTTGTCTACTTTTATTGGGTTAACTAATCATGTAAGCATGGTTTTGGCATAAAAATATTTGGAATAGCTAACTTATCTTCATGCATTTGTTGTAATTCAGATAAAATTATGGCAAAGGGGAAGAGGGTTATGTTGTCTTCCTTTTCCTAGTTGCTGCTGAAAATTGGAACTTGGCGTAGATAAATATTTCTTCAAGCATCCATAGCTCTTGTTAGTGTGGTGGTTAGCAGATTTGTACCATACTGGGGATATGCCTTTGTGTTTTTGTAATTTTGTTGTCTCAACATTTGATCCAATGCAGAGTTACCCAAAACAGATCGCCCAATTCTACAATTTAAACCTCCGATCGTCAAAGGGTACATACACACATGTCAAAAAACATCTTCAAATAGCACAAAAAATTGCTGGTCAAGACCTTCAAATGTCCATTTGGAAAGAGCAGGAAAAAAGGAAAAGAGAAAAATCAAGGTGGCTTCCAATACTGGACCAATTGTTCGTACATTCCACTTGGAGTAAAACTACTCTTATTTGTGTTTTTCTTTTTCGGTTGGGGGTGGGGGATGTTTAAGGTTGGGTTGAATCCACTTGATTTTTGTACTCTTTTGCTCGGTAACAATCAGATTTTCAATTAGTTTGTTGGTTACTTTTGCAGGTTAGGTTCTTTAGTTAGCTCCTTTAAATTTATTGTCTTCATGAAGGTGGTTGGTTAAAAGTTTCTTCAAATGCCTTTTCAAATGTCTGAATTATTTAATCCTGGGTTATAAAATTCAATGGTGTCTAGGTAATGGCTTAGTTGAAATTCCCATATTGCCTCTACTGAGATGATGCATGTGCCAAGGTGCCATGAGGGTCCTCTGAGTCTGGATCTGTTGATGTTGAATTGCACCGTGGGTCCGTGTTCAAGAAGTATATATTATGCGAGTTAAACCTTCAAAGAAAATGGAAACCTAAATGGAGAGGCGTTGAGATAAGCAGTTTCAGGAACGAAAGCTGAACTTGTGAGGCTATTTGGAAAAGCAAAGAACTGGTTGTGTGGTACATAACTGAGCTGGTTCTACAAATTTAAGTGTTTGGTAAGTGCCGATTTGTTGCATAGGAGTCTGTGCCCAGTCTAATAACTCCTATAAAACTGGTATGTTGTCAAACCAACATTACCTTGGTTCTCACAAGAGCTAGATAAACAGTGGGACCTGATATGAACCTAGTCCAATTTTAGACTTTCCCAAATAAAGTTTACCATATCATTAGTCCATGTTTGTTTTTGCACGTTTTCCTATTAAATCCTTGTCTACTATATTACTTGGGGGTTAGTCTGTGTTAACCACCACTAAATTGAGTTAACAGAAACTATTTGCTTTCAGTTAAATCATAAATGGTGTTAAAGAATACAATTTAACTACAAATGTACCCTTGGGGTCTGATACCGTATTCATCTCTCTCTCTCTCTGAACCTAAGCCACATGGAACCCACTCCAAAACTAAGTTATCTTGTCTAATGCCTATGCCACACCCACCCTATTACAAATTACAACCCCTCAGTTACATCTCTTTTATGTCACCAGCACCACTACAACTGTCAAAACCAGCATCTGATTACTGGTTCGAATCATCACGTGTTGATTGTATATTCAAATTCAACAATGGGATAAAATTTTAGTTCGAGTTCAACAAGCTCACAAGCTATGTCATAAGTTTAATTTCTGTTAACTCAATGAATAGTAGACAAATTACAATCCAGTAAATGCTTTCGCCTTGTGGGAGGAATTTGAACAACACATGCTTGAGGATTACCTAGTGTATCTTCCACTACCCAGCCAGTTACTAGGGCCAAGTGGCCAACGTGATTGGGCGACATTGCATACCAGTTACAATCAAGGGGAATTTTTTTTTGAAAGACTACAATTTGCCATTCACGACCTCCCATCTTAATGCCCAAATTAATGGATTTAGAGAAATAGATGATGAACTAAAGTTATTACTTAGTGTCTAGACCTTCAACCTTTTCCGTTGATGGTCCTGGGGCACAAGAAAATCTTTCTTGTACCAGACACTACTAGCTTTGCTGCAAACAAAGGGGTTTACTGCCCTTTCAACCACAAGCTCAGGCATGGCTGAGTCCACATTGCCAATTTTCCAGGCATTAGAACTGCACATTCTAGATTCCAAATTCCTCTTAATGCAGATGAAACTGTTGATTGGAACGTTAGCAAACAGAGTGGTCTTGCTAGGCTGCTGCGTGCTGCCAAACTTATTGTTTGGGATGAGGCGCCAATGGTTCGAAAATAGGCAATTGAGGCTTTGATAAATTGTTACAAGATATCTGCGATAGCGCAACACTGTTTGGTTGCGATGTAATGGTGGGGACTTTGGTTTCTGCCAGGTGTTCCGAGGTAGCCTTCTTAAATCACCATTTTGGCCTGAGATGCACAAATTCAAACTCACATGCAACATGTGTGCTCAAGAAGATTCCCAATACTCTGCTTTTGTGTTGCGTGTCGGTGATGACAAAGAGGTGAAGTTCAATGTTCATGAAATACAGATACCTCAGTCAATGGTTACTCGGCAGGACGAAGATAAATGCCTTGCACGCTTAATAAGCGAGACGTTCCTTCATGTTACCAACCATGCTTGCACTGCCAATTAGCTGCAGAACTGTGCCATCTTGGCCCCTATGAATGATATTGTTAATGATTGAAAAATTCTAGGGTGATGAGGTTGTGTACCGAAGCTTTGATACACTCATTGATTCAGAACAAAAAGATTTCCAACAAGATTTCTGTAACTCCTTGACGTCAACTGGGTTCCCTCCTCATTTGCTTCGGGCCTTCGGCTAAAGTTAAACTGCCATGTCATCCTGAACCGAAACTTAGATTCCTCAAAGAGTATGTGCAATAGTACCCGACTGATATGCAACGGATTTGGCAAAAATGTCATCCGTGCCGAGATAGAGTGTGGTAATTATAAGTGAAATGAAGTATTGTTTCCTCGGATCCCGCTTCTTCCTTTGGAATGTGAAAATGTTCCATACTCGTTTTGAAAATGTCCCAGTGTTTTTTCCCTGCCTCTTGTTTGATCTCTAACGGACAACAACAATTTCTACGGATGTGATCGGGGTAGTTTTCAGAAGTCGACCTCCGAGGACACAAGCAACTAACAACAGGCCCACACACATTCAGGATACACTGCTCATGGATAACAAGTGTGTACATTTCTTGGTACATACTACCAATTACGTTTATGCGTCTAACACTGGTCCAACTCCACACTTACGACAAAAAATAAAGATTCCAGACCATGGTCGTCGGCTTTTGGAACCAGTTCATCACAAGTGAAGTTGCCACAATCTCGGCACTTATCGAGACAAGGCCGCTCGTTGCAGGGATACGTTTGAAAGTTGTTTCTTTTGATGGTTTACTTCTGTGCAGCCTATTGTTCGTTGCTTATGTTCTCGGAGGTCGTATTAACAACAAGAGGCAGGGAAAAAAAGAGGGTGTGGCATGCTTTGAAGAGGTACCTATTTGTGTAGCACTAATGCCGAAAGCAGCAACACTTTGGAAAGGAACAAAATCAAACATGGCTGCACCGGGATATCCCCATCAGTACCATACTCAATTATGTTTCGGCTTGTCAGTATCCACTGATATTGATGAGGAACCCCACGGTGGCATGGTTCAATGTTGCGGATGGTGGCGTGACGAATGTATTATGGTTTCAAAAACAGTTAGGGTGTTCCTTAGCACGTCAATATCCCTGCCAATTATCGTCGCTTGTGCCCGATCCCCTGCAATGACAGGAAGGAACAAACGATTACGATGGAAATATAATCATGGCCAACGAAACAAGAATAGCAAACCCAGAACAAAAATAGTACAATGTGCAGGATAATATACAGTAGAGTTAGGAAAGGGTATTGATGCTAAAATATTCTATCTGAAGGGCTCAAACAGTCGGGTAAATAGTTTGGGGTAAGTGAGTCTAAAATGGCTAGTGATTCAGGGATTGCCGTATAATTTTCCTAGGATAATGCAAATTTTTCCTTCTCTTAATTGTGCCATCACGATTTCCAGTTACCTAGTAACTATGAGGAAATATAAATATACCAATTGGAGCAATTGAACTGTTTCTAAACTTTTCTAGCTTCATTGGTTCCTGGAAATAATTCTTGGAGCCATAACTTTGTAATTTTTTTTTTGCAATATAATTTGCACTATAATTCATCTCCCTCCATTTTGTTGAAAGTATATTCTGGCATTGTTTAATCTCGTGGATGTGTTTTTTTGTAGGACAAACATATGTTCAACTCTATGCTAGTTTCTAAAAGTTTTTGGTGGCAAAGCATTGTCATATGCTAGAGAAAAATGCAACTTGGAAAGGTATGTAACAATATTTTGTTTTTTCTTTTCTTTTCTTTTTCTTTTACTTAATGGAATGTGTATGCTGAAGTTGCATGTAAAAACTGGGTTATTTTCATTTTTGTATTTAGCTTAATTGTGACAGCATTTCTTTTTTGTGCCTAGGACGAATGACGAAGAATATAAAGGGTAAAAAAGAAAAGTAGAAAAGCCTTGGAGAAATATTTCTACTATCTGTGGCACCTGGACCCTGTTAGAATTCTGTTGGAATATAATCACCAAATATAGATTCCATGTCTTTAATCAATCCAGGTTTTAGATGGTAAATCGTAGATTGAACCATTAGGTTGGTTTATAATGTGTCTCACATGCATCAAAAGCATGCCAACAGTAAATTATTTACTATGAGTAACTTAGATTGAACAACATGCAAGGAAATGAAAGGAAAAATGGTGGAGCTTTACATCCACTTAGATAGGAAAATTAGGAGAGAAACAAGAGAAAAGAAAGGAGGGAGATGGATGGGTCCTAAGGCTGAGTTTGGCCCCCCTTTTTGGAGGGTGCTTTTGCTTTCTGAAAACCCAAGTCCACATTTAAGTGTTTGGCAAACAACTTATTGGACTTTTAAAAAGTTGGGCTTGTGCTTTTTTATGGGCTTTTAAAAGCTGTAGATGAGATGCTTTTAAAAGCCACAAGCTCCTTTTTTATTTACGGGAAAACACAATTCCCGATCGTGACCAAACTCTCATCGTTGGCTCTCTTTGTCACTGCGATTTCGATCTCTTCACCGCCGGCGTCGGAAGTGTGACTCTCTCTCTCTCTCTCTCTCTCCGAGTTCTCTGATTGACTCATTCCGTCTCTTCGTTCTATGTAAATTTTCAGATCCGAACACTGAATAGTGCAATCCGATCAATCCACGGCGTGAATCGAATCATCGAAGCGAATGTAAGTGTTTTTACAAGTTTTATTTGATCGATTGAAAGCCATAACAGATTTTCATGCTTCAAATTGTTAGTCTCAGTCAGTCAAATGGACCTGCTCGTACTCCATTTGTTTGCGAATTTTAGCTTCGTTTGTGTTTTAGTTTCAATATTGCACCTTAATTTGACTATAAATGATGAATTAAACCTTCAATTAACTATAAATGATGAATTGAGAGGTCGTGATGCAGATGGGTTCTTTTGGTTTTATTAATCCATATGGGTTTCTTTGTTTCTGCTGTAAATAAATGTGCACGTGGCCTTTCAATTTCTGTCAATATATATGTGTGTGTGTTCGTGTGTATGTATATGTGTTTGCAGTTGGTTATTGGGTTTTGCTTTTGGGATGAAATTTATGTATGTAACTTTCTTTTGGGCAAGGAAGCTTACCCTGTGGTTTAGTTGATGTTACCATTTATAATGTCATCCAAGTGTTTGATTAAAGTTCTAATGAACTCAACTTATGCTCAATTTAACTTCTACTGAGCTTCAAATGTGTAAAGAGAGGTTCCTCATTAAAATTCTTCTCAATTTGGCCAAAGTTCAGAATTCACCACAAAAATTCCTAATGAAATGGGGAAAAAAAATGCCCTACTTGGACCGTGATTCAAATCCAACCAAATCCAGATGCAAATTATACCAGAGGAACACTGATCATTAGCAGACTTGAGATTAGGCTTTTATGATCACTGGATATGCAAGAATTAGTAGGGGAGTACTGGTTTCTATGTTTTGATATTGTGAATGAAAATTTTGAAGGACTAAATGCTGGGTTCTTTGACCTGATGTGATGTGAGGTGATGATTCAGGTTTCTCATTTGTATATATATCAGTTGTGATTATCATGTGTATTTTTAGGTGGTAGTTTGTCCATAGATGGATGGTTTCAGTTGAGGAGGAAACAAATGTGTGAATAGTGCCCAAACTGGATTGAAATAAATAAAGGCTTCTTTCTCTCTGCTCGAAAATTTACTCCAAGTTACACACACAGCTACCTCCCTTGTACTCTTTTTGTTTGTGTGTGTGTGTGTGTGTGTCAAAACAGTCACTATTTCACACAAATGTTATTTTAGGCTCTTAATAATTATCGTAGTTTCAGTTAAAGTCATTGAGGTTTAAATCCCAATCTTTACAAAATATGATCACTGAGAGGCATTAAATAGGAGTAAATATTGAATACAATGGAGATACCACACATCACTAAATATAATGTACTAATAGATTTTGAAATTTGTATAGATGTGGATGAAAGTTTTCTCTGAAAATAGGAGATGCACATTAATGCTTGGTGATTTGGTAGGAAATTGCTGATGGTTTATATTGGACTGTTTATGTTTTGTTCATGGTTGCTATTCTTATCTCATAAAGCTCTGCTAAGGGATACGAAACTGGGAGTGTTGGCAGTATATTTCGCCTTGGTTGTGTTTTTAGGTTAATCATCTCAGTGTTTATTCTATTGGACCCAAGAAAGTTTCCTATTGATTGTCTCATGAGAAGCCTTTGCACTTTGTTGATTGCAAAGTTGGGCATGGGATGGTTTACTGACTTATGGGATATGGGGATATGGTTTCAACTTCATTATGGGGTGCTGTTGTCATTGTTTTTGCATTTTACTTGGGTGCATGCTTTCTGTTTTGAATTCTGGAAGACTTGGGGGATTTTTTGGTTTGTTCTTTATGAGAGGTCTATGTTTTGATATTTTCTTTGGGTGTGTGTGAGTGTGCCTGTGAGGCCTAGCAAACAAACAAAAAAAAAAATCTTTGGGGAGCTTAGGGGAGGATATATACTATGTATTTATATCTTGTATTGGGGTAGTGGTACCTATTTTTGACTTCATGGCTTGCCTAGTTAATAAATCTTACCTTCTTGTTCAAAAAAAAAAAATGGTAAGTAAAAAGCTCACTCTCTAATGTTTTTTTTATCCAATCAAGTCTCATATGAAAAATAAAATACTTTTTAACTGCCCCCAAGTAACTTTTCAAAATAATTCTTTTACGTTATATATTTCATACGTTATTCATTTTTGCCCCCCTCAACTTTTCAAAATAATTCTTTCACCTTACATATTTCATACTTTATTTATTTTTGACCCTTAATTGCCCCTCAACTTTTCAAAAATAGTTTCGATTATATCTCCCTCTCTTTGCTGCTATGAAGAATGAGATCAGGCCAAATTTTGAGACCCAAATATAATCATCATTTTCTTGTCTTGTTAAATGAAGGTTCAACAACTTGTAACATGCCCCTTTATGAACTATGATCAGGTCTTCTAATTTATGAGAACTTTAGGTGAGATTCCCTTTTTACTCTTATGATGTATGATAGGAACATATGACTCATTGTTTCACCACAATATCTTTTAAAAAACTCATCCCACTTTATCTCATAGTATTTGTTTATTTTTATATTGTGGACAAAATTTCTCTATTTGAGATACTCCTTAAGTGACTATAACCCAAGTTCAAAAGCTCAATACTAGTTTAATGCAGCATCAAATAAGTGGTACATATGTAAATGTTGTATTTTCATTTAATTTGAATTATTATATATAAATGTACATATATAAATGTGGTACATATATGTAGTCTTATCGAGCTCAATTGATTATTATATAGGAAATTCTTGATAATATTTTTTTTTTATCATTATCTAGATGGGTAAAAGCAAAAATCTTAGCATGTCAGAGGAGTCATATGATAAGGCATTTTGGGAAAAAGAACAAGTTGATAGCTTTTGTGCATTGTGTATCAAGTTCATTGATGGAGGACACCTAAAACATACTCATTTTTCTGAAGATGGTTGGGATTTATTAATGACGGAGTTCCCAAAAGTTACTGGAAAGCGTTATTCTAGGAAACAATTGAAAAATAAATGGGACAGTCTTAAAATAGATTGGAAGTTATGGAAGCAATTAAAGGGGAAGGACACTGGCCTTGGGTGGGATCCAGTCAAGAAAACTGTTGATGCATCTCATGCTTGGTGGGCAGAGAGATTGGAGGTTAGCATATATGTAATTTTGATCACATTTTAAAAGTTTTTTAGTTTTCTCTATTGGTATTGACTATTGTAGAGCTTCTTATTATCTTTTGTAGGCTTATCCTAAAGCGTCAAAATTTAGAAAGAATGGAATTGATCCAGAGTTTGAGAGCACTCTAGATAGGATGTTTTTGAAAACTGTGGCAACTGGTGAGTTTGCTTGGGCACCGTCATGTGGTGAACTTCCTGGCGACGATTTGGATAAGGTAGCATCTGAAACAATTAGTCTAGAGAGTGACAGTGATTCATCTACTAGTGCTGGTGCTGGAGCTAGTGCTAGTGCTAGTGCTAGTGTAGAGGGCACTCAAGCCAAGAAAAGGAAACATGTAAGTCAGTCAAAGCCAACCCAACCGAAGGGACGGAAAGTGGGAAGTGCACAAAAAATGACGTTGTGTCTTGAGCGACTTGTTGGAGCTGTAGAGAATAGGTGTAGAAGTGCTACATCAATTAATAGTGATAATTCTGCACCTAATATTGCTACCGTAATTGCACAAATGGATGAGATGCCTGATTTGGACCCAATTGGAGAGCTTTATATGTTTGGTCTTGAACTCTTCAGAAATAAAGAGAACCGAGAGATATTTGCTGCATTGAAGACAAATCAAGTTAAGCTTGTATGGCTACAAAAGCAAAAGGAGGCACAAGACAAGAAATCACTAGATTAGACGAAAGTGGCTTGGAAATTAGTGAGAATGTAATTAGGTACTTTGGAAAAGAAGTTAGCTTATGTTTTTGGAAAAGAAATTAGTTTTCTTTTGTTTTGGATATGTAAAGACAAAGTTTTGGATCTTTTTTTGCTATGTTTAAGTTATCTAATTTGGTTGTTGCTACTCTTGCTTATGAAATTGAATTCTTGTTTTTCATGCACATTCATTGTACTTGTATTTGTTACAGTTATGGATGGGGATAATAGAGAAAGTGATGATGAATATATTTTTGGAAGATGTGGCAATTGCAGCGGGTGCTTTTTGCACATATTACCAAAAATACATTCATAAAGAGCCATGTATGACTTCCTCACATACTGGTAATTTGTGGCTTACAGAGATTTTGCAAGGAAATGATAGTCGATGTCGAAATATGTTTAGAATGGAGAAGGAAGTGTTTCATAGGTTAAGCTATGAGTTGAAAACTGTTTATGGATTAAAAGGTTCAAGAGATATGAGTGTTGAAGAAATGTTGTCAATGTTCTTGTATATTCTTGGAGGTGCAAATTCAAATAGAGATGTTCGAGAAAGATTTCAGCACTCAGGTGAGACAGTAAGTAGGTATTTTGGAAAAGTTTTAGATGCGGTATGTTGTTTGGCAATGTTCATAATACAACCGGAGGATCGTGAATTTAAGGAAATACCAAAGGAAGTTGTTGGAGATAGTAGGTACTATCCTTATTTCAAGGTAATATACTTTGGTGCATTTGTTATTTGAGAGTACTTTTAATAATTTTGTTTTATTTAACTTTGCACATAAACAAGTTTTATATTGGCAGGATGCCATTGGTGCAATAGATGGCACTCACATTCCGGCAGTTGTTAAAGTAGAAGATCAAGTGCGATTTATTGGTAGAAAAAGAATTCCAACTCAAAATATAATGGCTGCGGTAAACTTTAATATGCAATTCATATTTGCACTAGCGGGTTGGGAAGGCACAGCTCATGACACACGCATATTTTTACATGTCATCCAAACTCCTGAATTAAACTTTCCAAAACCTCCAAAAGTTTAGGTTTACTATCTTTATTAATATAGTTTAATATTGAGAGTGTGCTTATATCTAATATGTTTTTTTTATCCATCGATTTAATTTAGGTAAATATTATTTGGTTGATTCGGGGTACCCACAAATGGAGGGGTTTTTACGACCCATAAAGGTACATACCATTTGCCCGATTTTCGTCGTGTTGGCGGGCCATCTGGAACACATGAAGTATTCAATCATGCTCATTCTTCACTGAGGAGTATTATTGAGAGGACATTTGGAGTGTGGAAGAAGAGATGGAAGCTTTTAAAGAGTATGCCAAGTTTTAAGTATCAGAAGCAAAAGAAGATAGATGTTGCTTCTATGGCGTTACACAATTACATAAGGCGGTATGCGACACGTGATAAAAAATTCAGCAAATACTCGGACCCCAATGCGGTCATTCAAGACGATGAAATTACAAATGAAGAAGAAGACTATCTTGAAGCGGAAAGTGCTAGTGGCGTAACAAATATGGATAGGGTTCGGAATATGATTGCAGCTACTCTCATGTCCGATCGTTGATGTCTTTTATTGTGTGGGAGTATGTGTCTAACCTAGAACAACTTTAATACCAATTATTTTATTGTTTAGGTTGCAACTTCTTCTGTTTAGTATATCTAGCAAGACAAAGTTGTAATATAGTTATGCTTTCATGTCTTGTGGATTTGTGCTATGTATGTATGTGTCAAACAAGGCAATTTGATGTGAAAAGTTGTTTCTGTGCATTGTGCATGTTATTTTATTCACTTACAGTAGTGTTATTTTGTCCTAATTCAGCGTTCAAAAACAAGTTTAAAAATATAGCAATAAATATCCTTGTTGAATTTTGAATGAATATATCAAAGTTTCCAAGAGTTGAACCACAAAAAGCAAAACAAAAAACACACACACACACACTTCTATTTGGTAATTTTTTCCAACTGTTTTGAATATAGAGCATAGTTGTTTTCAACTCTTTTAACTTCGGTTAAATTTCAATTTAGAGCATAGTTGTTTTGTATCTTTTAGAGACCAAAAGCTAAAACTTAGGGAGAAAAAAAAAATCGGTTCTTTAAAAGCTACACTAGGGGCGGTTTGGAACTGCATAACTGTGCGGTCCGATTAAATTTCAATTGGCCCCAGTGCTACTTAATGTCTATTTTAGTCATTTAATACATTTTTGAAGCTTTTACAACTTTTTTACCAAACGCTCAAGATGAGCTTTTGCTTTTCATCAACAACTTTTGTACATAGTTACCAAACACCTCATAGCTGCTTTTCATAAGGAGCTTTTTAAAAGCAACTTTTCATAAGGAGCTTTTAAAAAGCCACAGGGGGGCCAAACTAGCACTAAATCTTTCAATTCTTTTTTTTTTTTTGAAAAGTACACGAAAATGGAAAGAAATGATTAGGGTGTTACTCTTCCCTCCACTCTTACTCACCCTTTTCTCTCCCTTCGTGCATGTTAATAAGAATGTTACATGAAGAGCCAACTTTCCCCCTTCTCAATAATTCTCTCCACCCATATGGAGGTGGAATTTGATCCAAAGTTTCTGACGTGATATTTAATCTACTTTCTTATGGTTTTGTTTGTTTCTTGAATTTAGAATTTTAGAGAAAGGAAAGAAAAAGGAAAGGAAAACAACAAGAATGAAATTCCCTTGTGTTTCTTCCATGCTTAAATAGGATTAGAAATAAAAAAATAAAAAATAATAAAAAAAAAACTGTCAAAGTAATATTGTAAACAAAAAGAAAAGGAAGGGGAGTGCCTCACAAAATTCATGGTTTTTAATTTCTAATTTTTAATATTTTTTTCTTTCTTATTTTCCTTACCACTTTCCTTATTTTCCAAAAAATGGAAAATGTTTTCCTCTTTGTTTTCTTTTTCTTTTCCCTCACCAAATCATGAAGCAAAGAGAGCCAAAGGAAATATACGGACTATATGACAATTACCGTTAGTATACTAAAAAGGAATTGAGAAGTATAATGATGTTATTAAGTTGCCTTTGTCCTATGGGTTTATTCTAAAGTTCAGTGGTTCAACCTAAGGGACTTGACCTGCTAGTTGGTTCATATCTCCAAAGTGTATTACACTATTTTGTATAACATGTCAATTTCTATCTTCTATCAGTAAGATCAATGAACTGATGAATATAAATACTCACAAATTGATCATGATATTATCTAATTTTTAGTACATTCTTTAGACTCCCCAATCTATCTATGCCTTTTTAATAGCAAGGCCACGAGCCCCTGCATAGGAGAAATTATTCAATGTGACCGCCACACCGTGTGACAACCATTATGATCTTATTATTACTGTAGGACACAAGTGGGACCCACAGAATTCTCAGATAAGTCCCTGCATAGCATGTTTAACCTGCTACAATTTAGTTGATTGGGTACTAGTGGCTATGGCAGTATGCTTGTACTTTAATCCCCAAACAACTCTTCGGTATAGTCGTAACAGACAGTATTGCTCCCTTACATAATTGCTTTACACAATCTCCACATAGAAAACACGTGCACCCGTGGACCATTACACTCCAAAATGACACAGTACTTGTGCATCAACGAAGTGTACAAGTTTTTTTCTTCTGTCCATGATAGTCTTGTCTGTGTGTGGGAACGTCTCCACGGGTATATAGGCTGCATTTTGTTTTTTTTTTTTTTTGTGAAGAAAGTGGAAGCTAACAATGGAGCGCAGATACTGCCAACCTATTATGACATGTATTTGTATATGAGTGTGTATATATATACATAACATGTATTAGGCGTGTTTAACACTCGGTCAATGTAGAATATAGGAATGGTTATCCAACATGAAATGTACAAATGTGAATTATAGACATAATAGCTTCAATCAGTTCTTAGGTTAAATTTCCATTAAATCAAATTAAAGCCACCTAAACAGAGTCCTATGCTTCTTGTTTATATGATCTGAATATTGGATTATCATTTCTGGTTTAGCCAACTCTTGAGGAATGAACTACCACATTCTTAATACCAACGATACTATTCTGAAACAGGGCTGAGGTTTGAATATTTTTTTATTGCCCCTGGTATTTATACAGAAACTATATATGCCTTACATGTAAAAACCAAAATCTTTAAATTGCAAATTTGGACAGAAGCCTAAAAATTACACAAGCTATATACACCTGCATGTAGATACATATAAATATGATTATATCTGTCTGTAGCATACAATCCTTGACAAACATCTGGAATTAATATTACATGAGTTATATTTTCGGTCCAAGCTATAAGTTGTTCTCTCACAGAAAAAGAGACATTAATATGAACTATTTTTGTGTTTTTCCGAAATCAAAATGAGAAGCTCACACTATATTTACTAGATAAAATCCCGATTTTCTTGTTAGGCGACAAATTATCAACCACCAGAGAACAATTGACGAAAACCACAAACTGCCTCATCGGAAACTCGCCCACCACGACACTCACGGGCGCTTTCACCATCACAAGCAAGGGAATTCGCCCGCTGTTTCGGTTGTTCATGAGAGCATCTTGAAGCCCTGACCCAAACTCACTCTTCCCCGTTAACATTACTTTAATCATTGTTGTGTTCTTATGTCCTTGATGAAAAGATGGTAACTTCCCAGAACAAAGTTCCGAGTCCGTATAGTACACCATA
The DNA here is from genome assembly GCA_033977485.1 of Hydrangea macrophylla. Classification (NCBI taxonomy): domain Eukaryota; kingdom Viridiplantae; phylum Streptophyta; class Magnoliopsida; order Cornales; family Hydrangeaceae; genus Hydrangea; species Hydrangea macrophylla. Next base: position 61,320,594 of record CM066994.1, read on the forward strand.
ACCGAGCTCGTCGTCCCATATATGAATCCGATATTGTCGTTCGGGTTCTCGGCTTTTACCGTTACAAGAAACTCGGTGTAGAGGCTAAAATCGGGCTGGACGTTAAAGGCCTTGACTTCCATGCCCGAGACCGTGTAGGAAGGCATTTTGGGTTGGTAAATGGCGTAGAAATAGAAGGCAACCGCGCCCGAGACAATGATAAAGAGGAAGAGGAAGCAGTAGAAGAAGCAAATGCACCGGAGGCAGCAGTTTCCGCCAGACTTGTGGTTGTGATGGGCAGTGGAATGGTACCGGGGAACGTTCCGGCGATAGGGCGGCGGGCGGATTCCGCCGCTGGCCTGGTTGTCCGACAACATGACATATGGAGGTGTGGGAGTGCTCATAGTTGTGGATGATTAATGAACCCTTTTGGTGGGCATATTCCAAGGAGAGAGGAGAACCAAAGGAGGAGGGAGAAAGAGAGGCCCTTCTTCTTTCTCTCTCTCTCTCTGCCGAAATCTTGATCCATGATGAGAGAGAGAGAGAGAGAGAGAGAATATTTAGAGGTAGCTCCATTTGTTAAGGGTGTTGCTACATTTGTAAGGTGATAGAGATTCATATATCTCTGGCCTAGCTGGCCATTGGGGTTATTTATATATAGTGTCTTTACATACTATTTTAGACACAACTTAACTTTTGTTGGTGAATGGTGAGGTGAGATTTCTATTCACTCGCCCAAAACTCTCCACTTATAAATTTAGCCATGGCAAATGATGCACAAACACAATCTTATATATGCTGAATGTCCACACCAAGGATGCCAGTCTTGTTAAAACTGTAAGGTTTCCGTGGGAGAAATTATCTGCTATGGCCATCACACAGTCAAACTCATGTAACTCCACTGTGATTTGAGTATTTTGTAGTTCCACTTGGGTCCTACAGTGATGAAGAGATTAGTGTAAGCGTCGTGCGGTATGACGGTCACATGACTAATTTCTTTTTAATCGGTTTGAGTACTTTTTTTTTTTTGCGCTGGGGTGGGGGTGGGAGTGGGGGGCTGGGTTGGGTGTTTAAAAAAAAAAATAGTTTATAGACTACTCTTTAGCTAATCAGTTATGATCACTAATAAAAATTAAATATTGACATGTAATTACAACTTCAATAAAGAATGTAATTGAAAAACTGGTAAGAGCAAGGGCTGAAATCATAAGAACTTTTTAATCCGAAGGTTGGGCTAGGCAGCAGCCAGGGTAGCTAGCCTCAGTCTGTCCATCATATATTATACAAAAAACCTATAAACTTTTATCAGCTAGCTTAACTATAACGCCTTCGAAAATACAAACATTTACACACCATTTTCATATCCCTAAAGCTCTATTGCACCTTGCTTTTGGTGTGCATTAGTGCATATGACACGAGACTCCTAATGATTAGAGCGTCACTCCTTGTCAGCATGATAGAGGTGTGACTAGCTCACGGATTATGCTTAATATCGTGCATATATTACCTAGTAGTAAAAAATAAAAAAAATAAATAAAAAATAAAAGCCAGTGTGGAAGAGCTTGTCCCAAAAATGAGAAGATTTGTCATAACAGCTTATTCAGACCGTACATCTTTCTTGGATATAACCAGAATCAAAAATATTTCTGAATTGGGCTAGGAGAGGAAGCGTGAATGGCTGATCGAGAATTGCAAGACCTTAACGAACTCAATCGCATAAAGGACACAATTGAGACTACAACCAAATTCACTCTATTGATCACCCTCTTTATCTTTGGAAATCTTGATGGTTTTGCAGAAGAGTTTATAGATGGCAACTTGTATGTTTTTAGAAATATCTGCCTTTTCTTTGCTCTCTCAAGTCTAAAGCCAACAGAAGTCATCATTCTATGATCACGCTGATGATCATTCTTTCTCTTCGAATACGTTCTCTGGCCGCCGCCATGATCATTGCTGGTTGTTCCATTGCTCTGATCCAATGGCTCATAGCCGTCCGATCGAAGTCTGAATTGCAAGGTAGTACTGGCGGTTCTCACCAGAGTATCCATGGGTGTACACTTGACAGATTGGTGGTGAAGCAAAAACAATTTCTAGCTTCCTAAATATGTATTACTATATATGACCATATATATATTTGTGTATATATAAGTACACACTCATTATATACATTATATTCTAGCAGCCATTAATCGTTTGCACATTTTTCCTTCCATGACGGGCGCAAGTTGGAATTTTAGTGCACAAAATTCAACCACCATACAAGAGAATTAGGTGTGACAAGGCGTACTTTTATAATAAAAGAATGGGTTAAATTCACTTACACTCCCGATTTGTACTTACCCTTGTGCTTTAAATTTTAGCACAAATATCTCTATGGTTCGGACTAAAGTACAACTGTTAAAAATTATTAACGGAGCAAACTGAAATGACCAAATTACCCCAAAATCTTCATAACAGTATTAAGAACAAAGTTTATTTACTTCAATTTGTTTAGGGAGAAACATATGATTTTGAATTAGGTGAGAAAGAATCTTTTGACATTTTTTAGTATTTTCTTGGTAGAGGTTATGTGCTTGACCCAAAGAAAATGATTTATAATTTATTTTACTTTTAATGACTTTCAGGGGTAAAAGAGTCATTTTAACATTCAAATTAGGGCTCCCAAGTGTAAAACCATTAATTTGAATGAAAAAAAAATTACGGTTGCACTTTAGCCAGAATCATAGGGTGTTATTGCCAAAATTTAAAGTACATGGGGATAAGTGCAAATCGGTCAAACTACATGGGGTGTAAGTGTATTTACCCTAAAGAATACCCAATCGTTATATTACACGTGGTACAAAAAGTCCATAGTGCCAATGTAATGGACGGATAAGATCAAGTCTAGGTATTTGTCATTATATCCGATGCCAACTTGGGTGTACGGTACATATCATCTAGAAAGACTTCATGGGTAAGGAAACCAAACGTCCAAATCTATGAAGGAACTTAATTAACCGTGCTTAAAGCAACCATTATTGACCATGAGCCAACCACCCTTTTTTTTTTAATTTTATTTTATTAATATTAATATCTTTTCCTTGACTTGTATTGAAATTACTAAAATATTGATTCAGGGGTAAATTACACAGGGCCAGCTCTGAGTTTTCTGGGGCCCTAGGTGAGCTTCCAAAATGGGGTCCTCTATTTATTAGCATATCGTATTTAACTAAAATGCGATACAAAAATAACCTTGCATAGAATTAGTTTTAGAGCAATCTACTTTACAATGGAGAGAGAGAGAGAGAGAGAGAGAGAGAGAGAGATTACCAGAGACGGAGAGTCGGAGACGACAAGCGCATCGTTTCAGTTGGGCTGGGAATGCTTTTGGTATACCGTATAGAACAAGGACAGAGCCAGGATTTTTGGTCTGGGAGGGCCTAGACTATACAGGGATTTGGGGGCAGCGCCCCCGACGCAAATTTTTTTTGGGTATATCTATACATAATTATTTGTAAAATGGTAGAATTGGTTTAACACCCCTAATTTGGAGTAAATTATGTAATTTTATGGGGCCTATACCTAAAACTTGTAAAATATTACATGTAAGTTTATAATTTTCAAGAGTGCAGGGGGGCTTGTGTCTAAAACTTGTAAAATATTACATGTAAATATAGAATTTTCAGAAGTCCAGGGAGGCTTGTGTGAAATTTAAGAGAGTATTTATAAAATTAACAATTACTACACATAATTTTGTACTTTCCAAAAATTTAAGGGCTATGGTTTTAAGGTTTTTTTTTTGGGTGAGGGGGGGGGGGGGGGGGGGGGGTGGGGGGAGGAAGGAATGAAAATTTGGGCGCAGGATACGTATGTATCTTAAAGGGTTAAGAGAGTTCGGCCTCTAATTTGCATTGAGCTTTGGGCTTTTTTCAGTTGGGCTGAAAATACTTTTGAGTTGGTCTAATACTAGTAGCATAAAATTGGGGACCCTTAAAATATGAGTAGAATTGGGAGCCCTAGGCAATGGCCTATGTGGCCTATGCCCAGGGCCATAGGGCCGTGCCTGTTACAGTGGTACATACACCAATACATAATATTTCTCGCCTTTTTTGAAGATTGTCGGTAAGGGTATTTTTATTTTTTTAATTTGAGCACCTATTTTAGGTAAATAAAAAATAAAGAATAAAAAATTTTACTGCTTCTTTTAAGGGCACCTCGCACAAATTTTATATTTAAGAAGTTTAGGTTTTATTTTTTCTCGTTTTCTAAGTAAGGGCTGTGTTTGTTATTCAATTAATATCTAGTAAGTCTCATTCTCTCTTTCTTATTCTTCCTTCATTTTCTTCTTCTTATTCTTCTTGCTTTTTCATTCCATGTGAATTTCTAGCTATGCATTATTTTGGGGATTACATATAGTAACTGAGAACGAACTCTAATACTAGAAACTCCTACTTCCTACAATTGTGAGATTGCTAATATGCTGCACGAGAAGTATACTAACTCAACTGCTTGAATATGTGTTTACGTGAAACTGTGAAAAAACCATAATGGCCACATGAGCATTGCAGCCACGGTTTGAGCATCAATAATTTCAATTCATGAAAAAATTGAGTACAAGAAATTGCTAAGTCATAATTTCAATTCAGCCACATTTTACTTTTATTGTTTTATAGTTTATTTATTTATTTCACTAATTTACTCCGTTTCGATTCACTTGTCTTAGTACAATTCACGATTTGATAACTTTGATTATTGATGTTAAGTATACTTATCAAATGGTTTGTGCTAATTTAGGACTCGCGTGGTAACGTTGTGGTTTTTGATTTTCAGTTTTTGATAATTGTGATTACTGATGTCCGTATATAATACTACCAGTCGACAGTTTAAAATATAATAATAATACCAGTCAATAGTTTAGCAGTACCATAGTTCTTTATCTTGGTTGATTGTAAAAAACTGATCATTTTGATTCCATGTAGAAAGCTTTATAAAAGAATAAATAAATAAAATAAATAAATAATTATGGAGTATTCATATCCTTGTATACAAACCGATGGAGGAGGCCATAGCCTCGTGAGTCGAGCTCGTATAGAAGTAAGGCACTCAATTGAAACGATTAATTTCATATAGAAGTTGTTTCAATTGGAGTGGTTCAAGTTTATTTTGCACTGATTTTTATAAGTTAGAGTTGTTGAAGTTTAATTGTAAAATATACTCCAGTAATATGTAGTACAATAACTGAGGTGCCATTACTAATTAAAGTAAGTAATATATAGTACAATAAGTGAGGTGCTCTTACTAATTAAAGTAAAAAGTAAAAAAACTGATTTTTTAAAACAAAAAAGGTGACCTAATAAAAAATAAATGCGCCATTACTGGCACTCTTTTTGAATTACACTTCTCTGTTTACATCGACTTTTGATTAATATTTGGAATCACTGCTATCTCAAACTCAAATTGCTATATTTTTTAACACTCCCCGCCGGTGGCGTCTTAAGGGCATATCTTAGGGGTTGTTTGGAAGGAAAAGTTCATGTATGTGACTAGTAAATGATCATTAATTATTGCATATAAGTAGGGTAGGTAGTGGGGCGGAGATGTTGCAGCATTTCATGTAGGAAAATCTTAAACATGTCTTTAAAAGTCTTGTATGTTTAAGAATCTTTTGGTAAGGAGTAAAAATTGTGACAAATTTAAAGACAATTTTTGGGACACAAAGAAAGATTGTGTGACATATCTATTGGGTTGTGTCCCAAAATTGTGTCTTTAGGTGTGTGTCAAATATTACCCTTTAAAAAATTATGCAGTTACAAATCTTTTCAAGTTTGTTAACAAATCTTATAAAAAGGCACCGAAGGAGGCAGTAGGTCTTTCTGGCTTCTGGCCTACTCAACTGTGGGAGGAAGTACAAAAACTCCTTCCCTTAGGACTTATTCTAGCTGATTTGAAAAGCGATGCCAGAGGTCGTTCTAGCTGAAAGACTGAGACTTAGCTTGACCTTGAGACTGAACTTGCGTCAGTCGGAAGGATCCAAGATTGGAGCTCAGTCAAGTTTTGCAATCAAACAGGTTTAATTAGGACACCCAAGAATAATAGGCTTATGGTCATAGGGCCTCAAAATTTGATCCTTTTTTTTTTTGTTTTGAAGAAAGCCGAAAAATTTTGAGTTGGACCAAAATAAAATTTTCACGTATCTATGTTGGTCCACATATGGTGATTGAGTCAGCCCAAATATTGGAAAAGAAATTTATATGTAGTATTAGTCCATTGTAATCCAGTCCGGCGGCCACTTTGAATTATTTTGTCGAACACTTTTTTTTTTGTGCACTTCTCAGTAGCATAATCTAAATTGTTTTTATCAGTCCAAGCTTTACAAGTTATAACTAGCGAGCAGCCTTATCATTGGAGGAAAAAAAAACATTAATAATATGAGCGCATGCAAAATCACAAAGAAGCTAAGGGAGTAGAAGACCAAAATTCACAATATGCAATATGAATTACAGGCACTAAATCTCTTAATCTCGAGGTGGTAGAAAAGAACTCACAGAGCAAAATTGTAATGATTCTAATGCAAAAATTATATTTGCAAATATGTATAAAGAGACCCAATAGCCATTTGAAAGAAACAAAACACAAACTTACCGGATGGTTAATTGATAAAAACTTCAAACTTCAAACTTCTCAGTGATTTAGTTAAAATAGAGTAAAGAGACGTGTGACAAAAAAAATCCGTGTACTTAGTTGTTTCATTTACTGAAATAACATGACAAATGAGAACTCTAAAAAAAAAATCAGCAATAAATTATGGAAAAGAAAAGTTTTTTTATTTTTATTTTTTATTTTTTATTTTTTTCATGGGTAAAGAAAAAAAAATTAACATGCGAACAAAGTAAATATTTTGCTTCTCCATATCCTATTTTCATCTCCCAAAAATCAATAAATACCTTTGTATCCATTTTTTATTTTTATTTTTATTTTTCTTATCAGCATCCCAAATCAATTGAAGCTTTTGTGATATCACACGGCGGTTGGGTGACAAATATTTGATTAGCCAGTAAGCCACCACAAACTCGTTACTAAGTAATTTGGATTTAATCATTTTGAGCTATTTGGATAAGTCATTTTTTTTTAAAAACAAGATTGTTATTGTAACGTCCTTATAATTTGATATGTAGAACAAACTGGGTACTAAAAATTTAGACTCGAGCATTTTAAGGGTTAATAAGCCAAGTCCGTCAAGTTATCAAGCGAGTGGACTATTTGGACATTAGATATTTCAAGAAAATATATTTATAGGTCAGAAAATGTCCAGCCAAAGTCAAAACGCCACATCAACACGGAGACACCGAGTCATCCAGAAAAGGTGCCTGCAATTCAGCTATCCCGGGTTGATCAATCAATACCGCCCAGTCTGGGCTCACAACTCAGGATCACGAGGCAGACTCGTCCCCAGTGGATGCGGCACGGGCTTGCCCTGTGATTTGCTCTGCAAGGTTGCTGGCAGTTTCCTAATTTAGTCAGAAGAATAATACAAGCAATTTCCTAAACCACTTAGAAAACTTCCATGAGTTATGCCAATGACTTATAATCAGATTGGGTTTCCTTATCCGTGAGTTGTCTTGTACGAATGGCCTCTTGGATCTATAAAAGAGGTCACTCAGCCCCATTAAAGGCATTCTGATCTAACTAGAATAGCAGAAATCTCCGATATACATATACCCGGTCGGTTCTCTGGTAGTGCCACCTTCTTTGTTGGTTCACCAAGGGTCACCGGTGATCTGTTAGTGAACGCGCTCCGACACACCCGTGGACGTAGGCCGCCTAGTTAATGGGGCCAAACTACATACAAATTCCTTGTCTCCCTCTCTTTAAATTATTCTTCTAGTTCTTACCTAGATTTTGGTATCATCAGTTTGGCACCGTCTGTGGGAAACGACAAACTCTCTCAGAAAAAACAAATCTTTAACTGATCAACATGCCGCCGAAGAAGGGTAAGAAGACTGCTGCTATAGCAGGTCAGAAAGATTCACAGGCCGGGCAACCGGCTGCTTCCATGACCTCCAAGCAGATTACTGTGGCTCTTGCGCAACTCCTGAAGGGTCAGCGACAAACTCAGCAGTAGATCCAAGCGCTGCTGGCCCGTCAGGAAAAGCTCCCTCAAATTGAGGATCAACTCGAGAAGGGCGCGCGCGACCGGGAGCCCGTACGGGTCCGAAGGCGTGCCCATATTGAGTCTGTATCCCCTACCTGCTTTGGGTCGGTTCGGGAACGATGAGCATAGCCAGGCTCCCGAGCGAACCCGATTACGTCCCCAGGCTAACCCACGCCGGGCGGGGGACGCCAGAGAAATCATCAACAGCAGACACGCTGCTAGAGGGGGGGGGGGGGGGGGGGCAAGAACAAACGGCCAGGGATTCGGCCAAAGATCCCCCGGCCATAAGCCGTTGAGATCTTAGACACACGATTATCCGGGGTCGAAGCCGGGTCCCATCCCGGAGGTGTAGACACCCTGATTTTAACCTAACGCCGAATTTAGGGGAGTATTATCTTTAAGATCCGATGATGACAAATGCCCGACTAATCTAGGACTTCTAAAGGTGATTCAAGCTCTTCCAAAAGCTCTTTTAATTCAAGACAAAAATAAAAAAGAAAAAAAAAAAGAAAAGAGAGGAAAAAGGAAAATAGGAGAAAACGGCAAATGGTGAGGCTTGCGGCAGTCACGGGCTGTCGTTGCGGCACTCTGTGGAGTTCCGGACGGCATTTAGTGAATGCCGCGAATTTCACCAAATGCCGTGGAAAATTGGATTTCCAGAGAAAGCGGCAGTTCCTGGAGTTGTCCGCGGCATTCTCTGAGTGCCGGCGCGACAATCATTGAATGTCGTTGCGGCATTTATCAAGTGTCGTTCTGGCACTCACCAAGCGCCGCTTCCATCTCCAGTGAGTGCCACGTTTTCGTGACTGCCAGCAATGATATAGTACGCTTGTACCCTAAATTGGACATCCGAATTAGGGTTTCTTACTGTGAATTTACTGGAATACCCTCTCAAAGTTTGCCTATATAAGAGAGGTGAATATCCCATTACAAGGGATCTTCTATTTGACTTGAAATAGAGAATGTTAGGATCCCAATATTGATTCTCCTTCAAAAACTTTCTAAATTAAGAGAGAAGTAGAATTAGATGAAGGAGCTAGAAAAAGAGCTTGATCATCATTTGGAAGGTCCCAAAGCAACAAAAGAGTTGAAGATAATTAGAGGTAAACTCTAGAGTAATTAGTTTATTTAGTAGTTCAATCACAATATTTAGATTCTTTTAGGCTCTTTACACATTTTCAAAAACTCTCTTACTACCTCATTTCATCACACACGACCAATATTGTGATTGAACTTTCATTTCATGAGTTTGGATCAAAATAGTTTAGGTTATAAAGCTTAAATCAATCTTGAAGTAGAACATTGGTCTCCTTCCTCTTGATTATGTTTATTTCTTAAGATTCATAAGACTTTCAATGTCTTACTTGAATCTTTTAAAAACCCCTAGTATTCTTCTTATAAACTCATGATTTATGAGAGGATTAAGGTTGATATTAGTGTATTGAGTTAATGAGTTTGAACTTTTACCATAGTTTGAACTCATTACTTTGAGGTTTTATGAAGTTTCTTCATACTTCATTAAAATTTACAAGTTTAAGTGTCCTTAGTCTCCAATGACCATCAGGTAGGAGGAATAATTTGAGTCTAGACTTATATTCATGGTTTAGATTCATTGTGTTGAGATTTTATGAAGTCCCTTCATACTTCATTAAAATCCACAAGTATAAATGTCCTTAGTCTACAATGACCATCAAATGGTAGGAGAAGTGGTTTGGTTTAAGCCTAACTTCTTGGTTTAGTAGTTGGGGTTAACAAACAAAGATAAACTTGACAATGAAAGCAGTGGTTTCATAAACTGTTTATGATCAAGTATTTTTAGTTAAACATCGGACCGTTGGAATTGAGTGAAACCAACAGGAAAGCGTCAATAACTCAAAGTTTTACCACTGTAATTTTTATTTTAGTGAGATTCCATGGTTAACTTGGTTTGATCATGAGTTTTATGGAACATCCATATTCTGTCCAGAATTCCAGAACAGAAGGTCAGTTTTGAAATGGGTGAATCAGACCTTTATTCAAATATTTTTAACTACAAATAATTTTTTGTAAGAAGTTTAATGTATTAAGAAGATCTCCTAAAAAGAACAAAGTGTTGCTCATTTTTTTTTTACTATTTTTAGAAAATCATAAAATAAAAAAAAACTCTGGATGGAGAGTTGCAGATTACTAAGTATTGTCTAGTGTTTTCCTTATTCCCAGAGATCTAGCCGTTCAATTGTTGATTTTCTTTTTGGGTTAAAAACTAAACTCGCAGAGTCACTTTGTGTCTAAAAATCATCAAGATCAAACCATGGGAACCATGCCTTTTATGTTCTTGAAGTTCAAGTCTGCTCTCTGAAATTTTCAGAACCTTATGACAGATTTGACAAACTTTGTAAGTAATAGTTCAAATGATCCTTTTTTTGACTTAGGGCTTATACCATGCTATATTAATGATTAGTTAAGCTTAAATCCAGAGGCTAAATGATCCAAATCAATGAATAGTTCATAGCTTTATCTCGTTCATATTCATATATCCATATGCATTCATCTATATAGACTGATACTTGTAATTAGAATTCATCTTAGGTTAGGATTTATTACTTAGGAATTCAATAAATGTATCTTGTTTAAAGCATGTAGACTAATTGTTTGTTTTGTAGCGCTATCGAGGTATGATTTCTCAAAACTCCTCTCTAGTTTATTCATTTATTAATTTTATTAATTTTCGACTACTTGTACGAAGATATTTTTGGTTTCATTCAAAAAAAGATTTGGAGTTTGAGTTATGGTCAAAAAGGTAAGGCTGACTCGAAGAAGGAGCATACCTATGAGGTGTAAAAAGGCTAAAAATTCTCCTAAGTGATTTTTAACCAATGTGAGGGCTTGGATCACTACTTAAGGTATTTTAGGAATTTTTTGTCGAGGGAGTTCTCAGGATCCTACCCTGAGGTTGGGATTTTGCTAGGTAAAAGGCAATTTTTTGTCATTTTGTGTAAAAGGGCTGTCCGAACTTGGGTTGTTGTTTCTAAATTGTATTTCTAACGTACCTAAGTCTTCCAAGAGGTTATTCTAACGTATCTAAGAGACCATGTTGCTTCATGGAGTTTTGCTTCATAATCAACATTTCCCAATTCGAGTCATCGGGTTGTTCTTGAGGCGAGGTCCCTGTTGTCGAATAGACGAGCCAAAATCGGGTGTCTACACATGCGCGAGGGATCGGGAATTGGTAGCAAATTTTTTGTTTCCTATTTTGTTTAGGAAGCTATTTCTTAAGAAAACTTTGTATAGGCTATATATACTCTTTCTTAAGGCTGCAAATAATTGTTGCAACTCTCTTTGAAACCCTAAAGCATGATACAACTCTGCAACGGTGGACATAGGCATAATTGGTCAATTCACGTAGAAATCTTGTGTTTCTTGTGTGATTGTTCTTTATTTTCTTTTTCTTATTTTCTTTCACTCTTGTATTATTTTCTCACAGGTCCTATTGGGACACTGGACGTGATTTCCCCAACAGTGAGGAGATTGAAATTAGGAACTACACCAATAAAGCACACACCAAAAATAAATAAAAAAATCCCTCAAAAAGAGGAATAAGAACACTTCCATGAATAGAGACAAAACTCACAATAAGAACTGTGAGAACCGAGGCCTCTACCATAAATGGAGAGCCCCAAGAAGTTGGAGGACTTAAGAGATTGAGACACTTTTTTCCCTAATTGTTTATTTTTGGCTAAGTCAAGGAATGCAAAATCTATATAAGATGGGGGAAATGTTTTGATATGTGTCATCATTTAAGATCCAAAATTTAAGGTCGAGACACTTTTGGCCTTTAACATGTCACATGTGTCGCATTTAATTAAGATCCAAAATTTTCTATGTTTTCACTGATTTCTTAAATTTAAATCTTGAAAATTTGAAACTCTCCACACTGTAGACATTTAATGTGTGCCATCATTCAATGTAGTCATTTTTCTTTTTCAGTTGTAGGATTTTTGTCTTTAGCCTTCATACAAACTGCAATGATAACTTTTTGTTTGAAAAAGTGACAAAAATATGTCACGTGAAAGGTTGAAATTGCACCACTAACAACTTTCTGTAACTTTAGCTGAGGCAAGGTAACAAAAGGTTGACCTTGCTAATGGAATAAAAGTTAAAAGACTACATCGTGACAATTAGAAAGATGAATCGCTAACTTGTGCTTACCTCTGACCAAAGTTTTGAGTCACAAGAGTAAAGCCTACTTAGCTCCTCATTCTTTCCCATTTCTTTTACCATTATTCCAACCAAACAAGTTAATTAAAGAGATCACATGACAAATAATAGCACACTTCTCATGAAGTCAACTCAAGAAGAGGCAACTCTTTATGCTCTGTTTGTTTCGATATAAAATGCTTTTCGAGAAACAATTTTGTATTTTCAGATGTTTGATTGCATTAACAATGGTGTAAAATATTTTACAAAAAAAATATTTTACACCATTTCAATGTAAACAACTTACATTCTGAAATCCTATAAATCATTTTTGCTAAACTTACCCATCGTTCGTGATTAGCTTCCCTTCAGAAAGTGCGTACCTTAGGAGTTATGGCTTCAAATCAAATGAATGCTCTATAAAAGATTCCTTACACATGTTCACAAATTTTCAAGTATTCCAAATTCGAGAATGATATGACCTCGTTTGAGTACATTGCAATATCATGACGCGTGGCTAATTTCATGACGCGTGGCTAGCAAGATGTAATGTGAATGCACCTTATATGACCACTGTTGACTAAGCTCAGCCTTAGAGAAGACTAGGTCCACATAACCGCTGAGCCTAAAATTGAATAACTATCCCCATTCCTATTATTTAGGGGCTAGTAGCCCACTACTTGAGGATTGGGATGCTCGGTACGCATGTGGATGATCATTCCCAATAAGAAGAAACATGTGTCCAACCCATGTCTGAGTAGTGGATGATGGCGCCGAAATAGCCGCATTCAGTTTAAACCCATTACTATATATACATGGGTAGAATAATAATGAAGGTACACAATCTTTTCCCTCTCAATTGTCCTTGCAAGCTCTCTCTCTCTCTCTCTCTCTCTCTCTCTCTCTCTCAAGTAGCTAACTTAGCCATCAGAGGAGACTCAAGGAATATAACCCCTCTTGGGCCTTTCTTTTGTTTTCTTGCAAGACGAAGCTCTAAGAAATCATCAGCTGTTGTTCAGCTCATTACTAGCACCAACCTAGCCTAAATTAGGCAACATCATTGGGCGCCGTCTGTGGTAATCGACAATCTCTTTCGTCATTTCCTTATATTCTCCTATTTAATATGATGGTTTCTACTAGATCTTCCTCATCCTATCCCTCTCATCAAGGCAATACGAATTTGCCTACAGAAAATTTAAATCCCTTGGCCCCAGAGGCATCAATTGTCACAAACCCGCCACATCAACCTCCTCAGCCACCACCCACATGGAATTGATGATGCAGCAGATCAGGCGCCTGACGGATATTGTTCAAATCCTGGTACAGCAGCAGCAAGCAATGTCCCAGCTAGTGGGGTGTCATCTTAACCTACCTAGCACCATAGGAATGGTGATCACCCTACCAGAACTGGCCATAGCCTAGTGGCTAGAGATGCCAATGAGTTGTATAACCAACAAGGAGAACGATTTGATGAATTTGGAGATCATCCCAGGGATGATTTGAAAGACCACATAAAGGATAGTTTGAAGGATTACCTAAAGAAAGATAAGAAAGGCCAATCAGAGGATGATTCACCTGAGGCAATGGAGCTTAAAGCAGAACAGGAATTATAGGAGCTTTCGGGCTAAGCTGGGCCCTTTGTTTGATCAATCACTGACAAGCCTCCTCCCAAGGGATTCACTCTGCCCAAATTCACCATGTATGATGGAAAGGTGGACCCTGCTGAACACCTCGGTCACTATCAACAAGCTATGGCTCTTTATAGCTAGTACAATGCCCTAATGTGCTGGGCTTTCTCAAATACGCTGACCAACACGGCTCTATCCTAGTTCAACAGATTGCCTCCTCGATCAGTTGTTTCGTTTGCTGGTCTAGGGGTAAAATTCATTAACCAATTCCTAACAAGCAAGAAGATCAAAAAGAGTCCCAATCACATGCTGACCGTGCGATAGGCTAAGGGCGAAAGCCTAAGAGATTATATAACCCGATTTAATGCAGAACTCAACACAGTTGACGGATTTATCAAGGCTTCGGCAATTCAGTGCTTAAAGCAGGGCTCCATCTCGGTCCATTCCTAATGTCTATCACTAAGAATCTCTTGAAAAATCACGCAGAGTTGCTGGCTCGTGCCAATAAGTGCATCTTGGTGGAGGACATAAATATGGCTAGAAAAGAGCTAAGAAGTATGATTGGTCCAAAGCCACCAAGAGAGAGTTCAAGGATGAAAAGCAAAGATAGAGGTCCCCCTACAGACTTGCCCAAAATCCAGACTTCAAGAGGATAAAACTATATACTCCCCTGAATGCTTCAGTGTCCCAGTTCTTGGATTAATCAAATGGGAAAGAGGATTTTAATTGGCCAGAGTACCTATAGGGAAACCCACAAAAAAGAGACAGGTTAAAATATTGCGATTTCCACAAGGATTATGGCTACACCACAGATGAATGCAAGATTCTCAACCACGAGATCAAGGAATTTGTCAAATGTAGAAGGTTTCGTCAATATATTATAGGGCATGATGATGGAGCTGGCAGACGTGAAGGTAGGAGGGATGACCCAGATAACAGGAGGAATAGAAATCAGGAGCAGGCCCCCCAAGAGCAGTAGGTATAGCCTAATGTCATACATACCCTCTATGGACGATCCAGAAACTCTTGAAGCTCGAACAAGTCTCAGAAGAGGCTAGAACGTGAGGCTCAATATCCTCCTTTGCGAATCTTCAGCTTCGATATCAGAAGAATCCTCATTGACAATAAGAGATCGGCTAACGTTATCTTCCTTTACACATTAAAGAAAATGGATTTTGATATGAGAAGAGTAGAGCCTGCCAAATCTAACCTGATAGGCTTCAGTAGAGAGGCCAAGTTTCTGGAAGGCCGTGTCATAATTGCTAATCACTATGGGGGAGGATTCTAACTACATCACCACTCTGGATGAATTTCACGTTGTGAATTCATTCTCTACCTATAACGTCATAATGGGAAGACAGTGGCTCTACGAATTGGGGATTATACCTTCGTCCTTCCATCAATGCATGAAGCTGATCATATGGGAAGTTGTGGTTACCATCCAGGGAGATCCAAAAGAAGTAAGGGAGTACTGCTGCATTGTACTCAAATCTTCAAACCTCATATAGCAATCATAGTATCCTCCTCCAGCCCAGGATGCAACTTAAAGCAAATTAGCACTAGTGACAGAGGAAGACTTGGATATAGAAAGACCGCTGATCCTAGAACTAGATGAAGAAGTGGAAGAGGTCCCGATTAGTGAGATGCACTTCCAAGGGATGGTCAAAATTGGTACTCGCTTGGATGCCCAACACAGAGTATCCCTAATCTCATTTCTAAAAGAAAGCATGTTAATTTTTGTGTGGTCATTGGTTTGCTTAGATCCCCAAGTTATTATACATCACCTCTCTGTAGATCCATCTCATCCATCGGTGAGGCAGAAGTGTAGAACATTTACAACAGAAAGGAATAAGATTATAAACATAGAGGTGGTTAGGCTTTTAGAAGCAAACCACATCAATAAAGTATACTACCTAGCCTGGTTGGCCAACACAGTGGTAGTCCTCAAGAATGGAGGAAAGTGGAGAGTCTGCTTAGACTACACCGACCTAAATAAAGCCTACCCAAAGGACAGCTTCCCTATTCCAAAGATAGATTAGTTGGTGCACTCAACGGTTGGGAATGAGCTCCTATCCTTCATCGACACGTACTCAAGCTATAACCAGATAAAAATGCATCACATGGATTAGGAGAAAACCTCTTTCTGTACCAATAGTCTCTACTATTACAAGGTCATGCCAGTTGGGTTAAAAAAAATAGGAGCCACCTATCCAAGGCTAGTTAATTCGATGTTTCAAGATCAAATTGGGAAATCAATGGAAATTTACATTGATGACATGTTGGTAAAAAGCAAGAAGGGAGAATACCACTTAAGTAACCCGAGAAAAACTTTAAGATCCTCTAGAAGTTCCGATTGAAGTTAAATCCCTCCAAGTGCGTATTTGGGGCATCCCGATAAAACTTTTTGGTTTTCCTGGTGTCTCAAAGAGAAATAGAAGTTGATCCCGATCAAAGCAGTTCCTTAATGGAAATGAAGTCCCCTAGAACAAAAAAGGACAATCATTGTTTGACTGGAAAGTTAGTAGCATTAAATCGATTCATTTCAAGAGCTTCAGAAAGATGTCTCCCTTTCTTTAAAGCTCTGAAAGTGGGAGCAGTATCTAAATGGATGCCAGAGTGCGAAGCTACATTAATTTTAAGAACTCAAAACCTATATGAGAAGTCTGATACCTTTACCTGTGTACTACGTTAGCAAAACACTTCTAGACCTAGAAAAAAGGTACACCAGTCTTGAGAAGTTGCTTTATGCTCTGGTTATATCAGGGAGAAAGCTCATAGCTTACTTCCAAGCACAAACCATCATTGTACCCACTGATCACCTCCTCAGACCCGTGCTTAACAAACCAGAAACCTCAAAGAGATTGGCCAAGTGGGCTATAGAGCTTGGAGAATTTGATATTCAGTTTATTCCAGGAACAACCATAAAGGCTCAGGCCTTGGTTGATTTCGTAGTTGAACTTACCAGAGAAGAGTTTGTCACATATTGGACAATGGAATCATAAGAATATAAATTATACACTGATGGTGCATCAAACAAGAAAGGGTGTGGAGATGGCATTGTCCTAAAAACCCTAGAAGGTGAAGTATTTGAGAAGTCTGTAGCCTTCGACTTTAAAGCATCAAACAATGAAGCGAAGTATAAAGCCCTAATCATTGGTCTACAACTGGCTAGGCTATGTGGGGCTTCAGCACTCAATGCGTACTGTGATTCCGAGTTGGTGGTCAGCGAAGCAGAAGGCGAATTCGAATTGAAAGAAATAAGTATGCAAGCCTACCATACAATTGTGCAAGGGCTAACTTTGGATTTTCAAGAGTTCAGCCTATAAAAAATTCCAGGCTAAGAAAATGGCATAGCAAATTGGTTGGCCAAACTGGCGGCCTCTATAAAACAACCTCAAGATCCAGCAATCAAGGTTGGCTTCTTGGAACTCACAAGCATTCAGTATCTGGAAAAGATGCATCTCAACGATATAGAAGGCCCTCCAGGGTCTTGGCTAGAACCTATCTATGATTACATAAGAATGCAAAGCTACCCAACAACAAGAAACAAGCTAGGAAGCTGAGAATCAGGGCAACTTGGTATTTGCTCCTAGATGAGGTGTTATACAGAAGATTCTTCTCACAGCCATTACTCAGGTGCCCGACCCTATACCAAGCAGATTACGTCCTTAGGGAAATTCATGAGGGATTTTGTGGAAATCATGTTGGTACCAAAACCTTGGCACACCGAGCTCTAACATTGGGATACTACTAGCCCAATATGAGGCACAACACCCAAGAGTTGGTGAAGAAGTGTGATTAATGCCAAAAGTTTGCGAAGTATATGCATCAGCCTCCACAACCCATGCCCCTATCCAGAACCCATGGCCTTTCATGCAATGGGGAATGGATATTGTGAGCCCACTCCCATTGCTAGAGGAGGAAAAATATTCGTGGTCATTGCTATGGATTATTTTACAAAGTTGGCAGAAGCAGAAACATTGGTTAAGATCGGCCATACAGACATGAAGAATTTTATATGGAAAAGCGTGGAGTACAGATATGGTGTTCCCCATATCCTGAGCACGGATAATGGAACCCAATTCAAGGGATTACTCTTCTAGTAGTTCTTTGAAGGCCTATAGATCAAACATCACTTCTCTTCCTCTGGACACCCACAGGCTAATGGCCAAGCTGAGGTGATGAACAGGACTATCCTTGATGATATAAAGAAAAGGCTACTGGGAGATAAAGGACGTTGGCTGGATGAGCTTCCAGAAACGTTGTGGTCATACAAAAGCACCAAGAGAACGACCATTGGATAATCATCGTTCACTCTGGCTTATGGAACAGAGACAGTCCTACTAGTGGAGATAGGTGTGAGAACTGCCAGAACCCAATCCATGTCTGCCATGGAAGATCAGGGGTTGTATCTCACTGCCAAGATACAAAACCACGAAGGCTTACCATAGAATTTGGACCTCCTGGAAGAAGTCAAAGAACATGCTCTACTTCAGCTTGCAGCATACCAGCAGAGGATCTTGATGTATTTTGATAAAAGGTAAGGCCTCAAACCTTTCATCTTGGGGATTTGGTTTTACAAAGAATTTTTCAAAACACCAAAGATCCTGCTGATGGCAAGCTGGCTCCAAAATGGGAAGGACCATACAGAGTGGTCAGGGTCAATAGAGTAGGAACATACTGGTTGCAAGACATGGAGGATACACCAGTACCAAGGCCTTGGTGTGCCGAGCATTTGAAGATGTATTACATGTGAGGTACTGCATTTTATTTACATGAGATTCATGTATAAACTTCGTCAAGTTAATAAAGCAATTTCTTCCTTGATTACTTCCAATATCTTAGGATTTTCTTTTTTGCCTGAGCATGCAAATTGAATGCATTGTTAGCAAATCAGACATGAATAAGTAAGAACATCAAAGGCAGAAATTCTTTAGTTATTCAAAATTTTTTTTTAAAGTCAGTCCTCCTCCCACCACCAAAAAAAACCCTAACCATCTTTTTCTTGAGGGCTTTAACTTCAGCCTCTAGCGCTCACACCCTACCCACCAGCTCCTTCATTGTCTCTTCTAGGGTATAGAAGTCCACTTGTTGCACGATAGACTTTGTCTCTCAGAGGGCACCCTGCTTCTCTACCTTTTGCAAAAGCTCTTCCAAATCAGCCAGTGAAAACCTAGTCCAAGAACTATGCCCACCTCCAAAATCTGGAGGATCTACTTCCGTTTGGGCCGCCTGAGACCCGGAGTTGAAGGTAAAGGGCCCCTTATCGGATCGGGTCCTCTTTGGCTGACCCTCGAGCAACCCAGATGGACAGCTCTGTCCAGCATCATGGGATGAAGGAGTCTCTTCCTCTCCAACCATTTTCTTCCCCTTATCGGGTCAAGCAGAGAAAGCCTCTCCAACCTTTGTCTTCCCCTTCCCGGATTAGGGTGAGGTTTCCTCAATGTCAAAAGGATCAGGATTCTTAGAGTGGTCAGAGCTGGTGGATATGGAGACTACCCCTTCGATCTGGGGAGACTTAACTTGAGGAGGCAACCTAGAAGCAATGGACCTTATGTATCAGTGAGATCTAGAAGCACCCACAGAAATACTCAGAACTGGAGCTTTTTCTATCTCAGCTGCCTCACTCTCAGAGGAGTCGTCTCCACAGTAGTTCATCAAGGCAGGGAACAAGAAGCCACCTCACTAGCTTGGTTAACTGCTTCTTCATCAGCACTGGTAGTAGCAACCTCCCAGTACCCAGCATAAGATGCCTTGGCGTACTCAGGATCAAATACCAAAGGAGGGAGAATGAAGGGGTCAAGAAGCAAATTCCCAAAAACTACCAATTTTTGGAATTTATGCCAGTTTTTGTTGGAGAAAGCCTCTAACCCCCTAACAGGGTGCCTCTCTTCAGCACCAATCCTCAAGTAAGGCTCCCCTCGGTCAATGTTAAAGCTGCACCAGCGGGCAACTTCCGGAGCACCAAGAAAAAATCAGAGGCATTAGCATAGAGCACTGATGCCCTAAAGGATATGTGCAAGATTTGGACGATAGATAGCAAACACAAAAAATGCAATCCATCCAGAAGATTGTAGAAGAAAACTGGTAGAGGGAAGCATTATCCCACCACCATAAGCTAATAGCTGCTGATGATAACATAAGGAAACGTCACCATCTTCCCCTTAAAGAGAGGGCGAACCTTAACGTCAGTAGGGATTTCACATTCCCTCTTGAATGCTTCCACACCCTCATCAGAATTAAGATTGATACGGGAAGGCATAGATGATAAAGTTAGAAGGATTAGCTAAAGCGTTTGTAGGTGAGTTTATTTTGATGACCATCTAAAGCGTTTATAGGATCAAACGTTTACTGTGACACGTCTCCCAACCATCCCAAGTGATGATCACAATTAATGGCGAAAAAAACCTACACCGTTCAATGAACTTTGGAAGATCTGAATGGTTAAGATTAGATTCCAACCCTCAAAACGGCAGTTAGGATTCTAAAAGGACAGACACATTTAATGCGAAGTGACAACCTTTATCAAAATCAAATCAGAAGGCACGTGTTTACCCGTGCTAGTGCACCCCATGGTAAAGAGGTTTTTTCCAAGTGTTCAGATCAGATTAGGCTGTAATGCCCTGAACCTGACCTCAAATCTAGAAAAAGTCCATAGTAAAGAGATTTTTTTCTAAGTGTTCATATCAGGTCAGGCTGTGATGCCCTGAACCTGATCTCAAATCTAGAAAGCCTGACCTCAAATCTAGAAAAAGTCCATAGTAAAGAGATTTTTTCTAAGTGCTCCGATCAAGTTAGGCTGCAATGCCCTAAACATGACCTCAAATCTAGAAAAAGTCCATCGTAAAGATCTTTTTCTTAAGTGTTTAGATCATATCATGCTGTAATGCCCTGAACCTAACCTCAAATCTAGAAAAAGTCCATAGTAAAGAGATTTTTTTTAATGTTCAGCTCAGGTCAGGCTATCAGGCCTTGAACCTGGCCTCAAATCTAGAAAAGTCCATAGTAAAGAGATTTTTTCTAATTGTTCAGATCAGGTCAGGCTGTATTGCCCTGAACCTTACTTCAAATCTAGAAAATGTCCATAATGAAGAGATTTTTTTCTAAGTGGTCAGATCAAATAAAATCAGGCTGTAATGCCCTGACCTGACCTGACCTCAAATATAGAAAAAGTCCATAGTAAGTGATTTTTCTAAGTGTTCATATCACATTAGGTTGTAATGCTCTGAACATGACCTCAAATCTAGAAAAGTCCATAGTAAAGAGATTTTTTGTAAGTGTTCAGCTCAGGTCGGGCTATAAATCTAGAAAAATCCACAGTAAAGAGATTTTTTCTCCTAAATTTTAGGAGAGGTCAGGCTATAACATCGTGGACCTAATAAAATTCAAAACTCAGTATATTCTACTAAGTATTCAGCACAAGAGCATTCAACCATAAATCAAGCAAAATATAAAAGCAAAAATTGTATGCATAATTTTTTGCAACGGGGGTGAAGGAACCCCCACCAGTTCAGTCTACAGTTCAAAAAAAAATACTGTTTTGAAGGGACTACTCCAGAATCAGCTGCAACATCAGCAACTTCTCTTTTAGAAGGAGTTTCGCCACTAGCAAGGGAGTCAACTTCAGGATTAGTGGCAGAAGGGGGATTTAGATCTCCTCAATTTCCTCCTCAGGGATGACTTGGCTGAAGTGAACTTCAGGAAGCTAGGACTTTAGTTTTCTCAAGATATCCTTTATGCTGTCGCTCCAACCCTTGTCGTATCCCTCATTTACTAAGGAGGTCCCCATCGCCACTAGCTCGTTCAATTTATCATCAAAATAGGCAAGAGCGGCAACCTTCTTCTCCTCCTCCCTATTTTTCCTAAGCTTGGCCATGATCTCCTTCTCGGCCCCAGGGAGTGCTTCAGCCTCTTCAACTCTGTTAGCGGCCCCTTCAAGCAACTCAACCCTTTTAGCAGCTTCCTTGAGCTGAAGCTGAATTTCCAAAAGCTGGGAATCAGTAGTCGCCTTCTCCAAACTGATCCTCGAGAGGTCAGTTTAGAGAACATCATCCCTGGTTGTCTCGACAGAAACCTTCTTTACCTGTTCAGCCAGGAGATCCTCCATGTTAGACCCCTTGAAGTTGACTTTGTCAATGGAAACAGTCATAAAAGCACCCTAAAAAATAAAAGGATTAAGGAGTGAGTAATGAAATATAACCAAGAGAAAGATGACGGCCTAGAATCAGGAGATAACTCAAGTTGGGCGTTAATACAAGTCTGATAAAAGCCCGATTTTCTCACTAAATCGACTGAGATGGCTAAATTTTCCCCCAGCTTCTTGCAGTATGCCTCAATATAAGATTTAGTAGATTTACCCTCCTAGAGCACCAACTGGGAAGTTGCCTTCGATAATTTTGTAGTTCTTCCTCCTGGTACGAGTCAATGGTTGAACAGGTTCACCGGAAGCTAACGTTTCTAGGGCTCCCCTCTTCCTACTCCTTGTAGCGGCTCGAATTCTTGCAAGAACGTCATCCATCTGAATCAATGTGGTGCTCAGAAGATTCTCGCCAAATAAAAGACTGGCCTGGCTCCTGAGGAAGTCACACAGGGTATTCGGTAGCAGTCGCGAGTTGGAAGGATGAAAGAAAAATTAGAAAACACCCTGGTTGCAACAAAATGAAAAACCCTAAAATCAATTTTACTTACGTGGAACCCCTGTCAGCTGGGGAACATCTCCAATAGAGCCACGAATGAAGAAAAAGTTGTCTTTCCATTTTTTTATTGGCCAACTCCAAGTCATCGACAACATGATGTACGAGAGACATGTTCCCAAAATGCCCAGACCTGGGCTTGTTCTTCATATTCATGATGGTTGTAAGGGCCATTAGGTCCAATTTCATCGCATTTAGGTGGGATAAAACTACAAGTCTTAATAATGCAACCCACTCATTGGGGACAAGTTGAAAAGGGGCTAACCAAAAAAAAGTTAGGATCTCACAAAAGAAGGGACAAAGTGATAAGCTAACCCCCAATTTTTAAATATGAGCGTAGAACACTACCACCTTCCCCTAGGTCAATTACTATCTGTTTAGGACCAGAAACCCTACATTCCATGTTATCTAGAATCTTATACATCTTCTTCATGAGGTCTAACTTCTTTTGAGTCATTGAGGATGTGTTCATAGGGCCATCGTATCTAAGATGGGACCTTCTGCTCAAACCTCTGTTTTGAATTCGTCAACTATTCGAGTGTGAGGTGTTGGAGTAGAAGGCTCTTCAGAGCGAGTGCACTCAGATGAAATTGACAAGGAAGACATGGAAGAAGTGGAGGAAATTTGACCTAGGTTACTGAAACTAATTGAACGAGGGCCTTGAGCAGTTCGTCTTTTCAAGATTCAGCAGATCCTTCAAATCAATCGGAGCGGTGTGAGCACTAGAGCTAGCAGGCCACCCTTTTTACTCAGAATCTGGACCACGGGAATGCCAACCGACATGATTAACATCGCAGCCACTCTTACCTAACACAAACGCACTGATAGGCACATCAAATCACTTTGGGAACAGAGTCTTAATCCAACAATCTAAATTTAGACCAAAGGGGGGAGTAGCTGATACGACATCATTTGACCACACGACAATATCTTGATGGTGGCTGGTAGGATGTAATGTGAATGCACCTTACACGACCACGCTTGACTAAGCCTAGGCTTAGAGAAGACTGGGTCCACATAATTGTTGGGCCCAAAACTGAATAACTATCACTGTTTCTGATATTTAGGGGCCAGTAGCCCACTACCTGAGGATTAGGACACTTGGTACGCACCTAGATGATCATTCCCAACTGGAAGAAACAAGTGTCCAACCCACGTCTGAAAAGTGGATGATGGCGCCGAAATAGCCGCATTCAGTTGAAGCCCATCACTATATATACTCGGGTAGAATAACAGAGAAGGTACACAATCTTTTCTCTCTCAATATTCCTTGCAAGCTCTCTCTCTCTCTCTCTCTCTCTCTCTCTCTCAAACAGCTAACTTAGCCATCTGCGGAGACTCAGGGATACAACACCCCTTGAGTCTTTCTTTTGTCTTCTGTGTAGGACAAAGCTCTTAGAAACCATCATCTGCTGTTCAGCTCATTACCAGCACCAGCCCAGCCTGAATCAGGCAACATCATAGAACTATTGCATTACTCTCAAAATTCAAGCTTTGGACATTAACAATAAAAATTTAATTTGAAATCAAATTTGCATTTGATTGACATTTGACAAATCTTGTCTATTATAGTTGTACTTAATTTTGGCAAAACAAATCCCCTCGGATTAGATTAATTGAGTACATAGGACAACCAATTAAAATTTTTTTTTTTTTTGGATCAAATGTCCAAGATCAGTGAAAGTTAATCAAATCAAATCCTTGTATTACAAAATTTTTGGTAGTAAGTTTTGGAAAAAAATTCAATTTCACATGCGCTATTTTTGAGGGAAATTTTACTAAAATTAAAACATACGAGTTCAAAAAAAATAATAATGTATATTTCCGAAAACTTTTAACTAAAATTCCCTTAATTCTGGGACTCCTAGTCTTTGATGCCATGTGCAGTGTATACTTTAAACTAGCTAGGTAAAAACAATCAAGAATAATGCAAGAGCTAGCTACTTGAAAAAATGAAACTGCCTAACTAAAATATGAAATTACGTGGATAACTAAAACAATTTTTTGGACTATAACCTGAAAGACTATAAATGTACATTTAATTTTCAAAACATCAACAAGTAATCAATTCAATTCAAGATTACTATTTTTTGTAGTAATCTTAGCCTTTTCCAACAATTAAAGAAAGTGTGCATAAAACTGCTTTGGAAATCTCTTGATCTATACTCTGCTTTATAGTCCAGTCAATTTTATTTTTCAGTTGTAATTCGGTCCGTAGCTTCCTCAGTAAATGCACTTTTAACATTCTATTTGAAAAAGGTTCAAATTGCACCACGTAATTGTTTGCACCTAAAAATTACATTTTTTAATTCATAGTTGTTTAAGGCCGATTGGAATTCTTTTAATTGGACATGAGACCGATTGCAAAAATTAATGGGTAAGTGTTTGGTTCAAAGTTGATCGGGCATCACTATAATCGGGCTGACTCACATATTTATTCGGACAAGTTGGTAGCCCGATGGCTTTTGGCTATGGAGTCCGATCTGCTTTTAGTTCAGGTCACTTTACTTTAACCATTTTATAATTAAGGAGGCTGGCTTCAGACAAATTAGGCTGAGTCCTTTTTGGCGTTATTCTATCGGGCTGCCAAATTCTAAGCATTACTATATCACTTATTGCTGCCAGTACGTGGATGCACATTTAATGGGATATGGGCCCGAGGACAAGTTAAATCCAATGATTTAATGCTAAGGTTGGCTTTCATTAATTCCACCGGACACAAGAGCTGAAGTTGATCGGGCATGCTTTGTACCATCGGGCTGTTCATAAAGATCAATATGGTGGGCCATTCGTGAATGATGAGAGGTTTAGGTTTATGTGCCCACGTCACTTAAAGGAGTCTGGACTATATATTTTAGTCAAAACATACTAATCTAGTTAGGCATTGATTTCACAACTTTTAATTGTCCTATGGAAACAAATTGTGGTGGGCCACGTCATATGGCAATCTATCATCAACCTGAGTCCTTATTCAACCCGTTTGGTATTTTCATAATCTGCTACTTAAAGAGATCACATGGCAAATAATAGCATGCTTGTCATGAAGTCAAATCAGACAGAGACAATTACTTTAAAAGTTAATACCTTCTAGTTTGTAGTAGATACATATATTGGATGATTCTTTGGATTAAAAAACCTAAAATAAAAAATTCCAACCAGCGGGCAGCAAGATAACACAAAGGATACTTGGCATGTTCTTGGGGATCGATAATTCGATATGGCTTTTATTCAAAAATAAAAAATAAAAATTCCCCCAAAGCTTGTATTTTCTATTTTAAATAATACATTACACTTTACACCATTGTAGTTTATGGACAGTGGTAGTTTAAAGGACAGCCTTTGTTTTATCTTTTGGTAAAAGAAAAAAAAAAACAAAAAACACTGGAACCTAAAGTTTGTAGTTGGGTAAATTGCATTTTTAATTAGTACTTTAGACCCTAAAGTTTTAAATGAGGCATTTTGGTATCTCAAATACCTTTTGCAATTAACAAAATTTTTTATTTTTAACGACAAAATTATTTATCACTAAAAGACTTATTGAATTTATTTGCTACACTCGTGAAACATCAGACTCCAAAATTCCACATTTTGAAACTATAAGGTCTAAAATACTAGATCACCTAAACTTCCATGATGAAAAGTGTAATTTACCCTTTTTAGTGTGTCAACTTATGTGTGGCACCACTGCCCATGGCATTTGAGATACACAGAATGCATGGGTGGACCTACATCTACTTCCCGGGTGGCACAGGCCCCCTTGGGTTTTCGAAAATTACAAAATCATATGTAATAGTTTATAGTTTTTAGAATTAGGTCTTCCAAAATTTCACATAGGCCCCCCCTGAACTTATGAAAATTCTAGATTTACATATAATATTTTACAAGTTTAAGACACAGCCCCCCCTGCGCTTTTGAAAATTCTATACTTACATGTAATATTTAACATATTTTAGATATAGGCCCTTTAAAATTACATGATTTACTCCAAATTATTAGTGTAAAACTAATTCGATCTATATACGATTCTACCGTTTTACACATAATTTTGTATAGGTAGACCGAAAAAAATTCGTCTCGGGACCGCTACTCCCGAACCCCCGTACATGCTAGGTCCCCCTGACGAAAAATCCTGAATCTGTCACTGACAAATGGAACAACTGTCTCTTGTTACCAAGCTTACAAGTAGTGGCATAGTTAGAAATTTGTTAAGTAAACACCATTTCAAAAATAATTTTACATGTTAATTATATTCACTAAATTAACCAAAACATTTGTAAATCTTGAAACTGGAAATAAAATAAAAGAAGCTTGAGCTCTTACTATCACTGCTTCAACAAAAAAAATGCTCCAAAAAGACTAACACCCCCTTTGTTTGGGGATATTTGGTCATAGACCCTTAAAAATAAGTGTTACAACCAAAAACTTACACGGTTTGACCTCCTTTTTTAAAGCCTCTCCTAGAAAAGAAAAATGGTTAAGGCAATATTATCTGTCAACTTTAAACTACCATAACTCACTCGTTTTTAAGCCTTTTTGAGTGATTTTTGTTACATTTTTTTATTTCATGTATTTCTTCGATATCTACGCAATGTACTTGAAAATTGTACAAAAGAAAGTAATTTAGGATCTCATTTTTTGATTTTATCTGTCAAAATAAATAATATTACCTGTTCTGACAGATAATATTAACTTTAAACCACCATAACTCACTCATTTTTTAGCCTTTTTTTAGTGACTTATTTTTTGATTTCGTGTATTTCTTTGAGATCTACGCAATGGACTTGAAAAATTGTATAAACCAAAGTAATTTGCAATCTCTTTTTCATGATTTTATCTGTAAAACAGATGATATTATCTGTTTTGACAAATAATATTAATATTATCTGTCAACTTTAAACCACCATAACTCACTCGTTTTTTAGTCTTTTGAGTGAAATTTTTTTATTTTTATTTTTTGTATTTCATCAAGATCTAAGTATTGAAGTTAAAAATTATATAAAAGAAAGTAATTTAGAATCTCATTTTTTAATTTTATTTGTCAAAACAGATGATATGACTTGTTCTGACAAATAATATTTTAAACCACCATAATTCATTTGTTTTCTAGCCTCTTTTAGTGATTTTTTTTCCATATATTTTTCGATATGTACGCAATAGACTTGAATATTGTATAAACCAAAGTAATTTGAAACCACATTTTTTTTAATTTTATCTATCATGGTGGTTAAAAAAATCACATTTGTTACAATTTTTGTCATGTTGTTACAACTTTTCTCATCCAATTATAATATTTTCTCATTAAAGTGACATGTGCCTTCATAACAATCTCACATTTCTCTCTCATGCTTGCTGTATGCATACCATAGAATATATATATATATATATATATGTCTTTTTGGTATCATGAAGATCTAAATATCCGGTTCACACCTTATGGTCCTATTTGTCCTTTGTTTTGGTATCATGAAGATCTATATATCCCGGTTCACATCTCCTCGTCCTAAGTAATTTGACAAGCAACCATCACTGTGAACTTATCTGTGCATGCTTTTATGAGATAAAACAAATAGGTAAGTAGTACATTATATGTATTATTAGTCATTTATTACATGATGTAAGTGGCGAAGAGAATGTCCCCCATGTTTCGAAAACCTTAACCATACACTTGCACGTTGTATGTTTTCTTGAAAAGGATAATCCTGTGGACCAGTGGCAGACCCATATAAATAATTACTATATAGAGTAGACTGACAATCATAAAGGAGTTTAGGGACAGCGTTATGGAGGTAAATTTTTTTGGGTCTCTTTATATATAATTTTGTGTACAATTTTCTGGGTTATAAAGTTACATTTGTACTATGTGAAGCTTTTCGGTCATTTTAAGAGTTTAGAGGTTTGGTGCTTATCCTCTTTGTAATTTGTCATAGCATCCAAATTATCACTTCTTTCAATAATAAGTGTTAATCGTTAATTATAGTTTGTAATGTTCCGGATTGATGGAAAATAATTTAAATTCTGCTAATAGGTAAGTGAGAAGAAATGAATTTATATTAGTCAGTACTGAGATAACATTTCTGATAGATTATTCAAATTTGACTACGCACAAATCGTCCAAAATTAAGAGTGTTTTATTTAATTTTTAGATACCCCATTTTACGAGTTTTTTTAAAACGTCAATGCAATTTAATTAATTACACACTTTTCAAATTTATTTTTTATTATATAAAACTCTCTCACTTTTTCCTCAATGAGATGGGGAGGGGGGACCACAATTTTAAATAAAATTATGAATTAGCCTGCAAAAATTTTAAAAATTATAAATATTATGCATATTGGCCACTGCAAAATTTTGAAATATTAGTTACATACCAAAATGGTTCTCCAATGCAAGTAGAGCACTGTGACGACATCAAGGAGCACCAGCTCGAAGCCGGCGCAGATCGAAGCACTATTGGCCCAACAAAACCATCCCCCACAGGTCGGGTCGCAACTCGAGAACACTAAGCGTGGTCGAGAACTAGTCCGAACTCGGCAACGCACCGGTCTAATCCGAGTCATGTTGTTGACGCCTGAGATATCATTAACGACAGGCGTCTGCTAGGGGAGAGAGACAAGAACGCAAGACCCGGGAATCGGCCTAGGATCACTCGGTCAGGAGCTGAGATGATCTTAGGCACATGATCAACCGGAGTCATAATTGAGCCTTGTCTCAAAAGACAGCGCAACATAAGCAGGAAGTCTCTACTACTGACCCTACCTATCGAACAGATACCGGTTGGGTAGGTTTCGAGGCCCGCATCGAGGATTTGGATAAACAAATTAGCGGAATGACCAAGAAGTTGGGCCAGAACTCCAAAAGTTGATTGCCCCCATCAGGAACCTCCAACCATTAGGGACGAGTTGCTCGGGAACTATTCCGAGATAGATCAATAAGTCCCAAGCAAGCGGGTGTAGGGGGAGGTGAAGCCCGCAATAAGTGCGTACTCGGAAAAAAAGGATGACGAACCCTGACTGGTGCAAATATGCCTCGCCAAATGGCATAGCGAGAGAGAAGTCATTAGGCAGGTGCAAACACCCCATTTTGTTAGCTATCAGATTTATGAGACCCATAGCTTGGTGATTCACAATGATCGAAAAAGACTCAAAACGACTCCTGGAAGTCAGTTCTATCTCTCAAAATGCTCAAAAAGTGGCACAAATGACCAAAATGCCACTGAAAGCCCAAACACTTCCATAATTCAACCGAAAGTTCTAGAAATACTCTACGTCATAATGAAAGTAATAAAATGAGTTTTAAATCGAAATCAGATGAAATCGTTGGCTTCCTGAGGGCCCCAGAAGTCCTGTAAGTCCCCGGAAAGTACCTATTGACCGGTTTGACCAAGGTTTGACCAAAATCATCCGAATTTGCCGAGAGTACCCTAGATCATGTGAAAAGTACTAAAACGAGTTTGAAAAGAAAATCAAATGAAAATCTCAGCCCCTGGGAGTTCTAAAGGTTCCCAGAACTTCTTAGAGGTCCCTAGTTTAACTGGTTTGACCTAAAAGTTGACTCAGAGACCGGAGCACCGTATCATTATTCAAACATTTTTCATGGATACTAGAGGTCAACAACATTCCAACGGTATATCGCAGATAATTTCTAAATTTAAAACGGATTTATTGTGAATTTCTGAAGGTGAAAAGGCGATCAAATCGTCTTTTATTGGCAATACTGCAAAACTTTTCAAAGCGACCCGACTTTGAATTTTCTTATTTTTTTGTTTTGTTTATTTTTTTTTATTTTTTTGATTTTATGAAAAGTAGACTCTATTACCTTTTCAACGGTATATCACAAGTTCAGTTTGCAGTTCGTACGCTTTTTTTGTGAATTTCGGACGAAACAGGGCCTTTTCCTAAATACCGGAACCTCTAGGGCCTAAATGTAATAATATGGGCTTCTGAGGAGCAGTACTCCCGCGGCACTGGCCCACTTCTGCCATGAAACAGGCCCAGTACTGTCACGACACTTCCCCCCAGAGCAGTCTATTTTTTAAATTTGATTTGGGGGTCCAAATTGAATAATTGAAAGCCAAAAGACATAATTTCTTGTTCACAGATGTTTGGGACTATTGGGAGCACTTTTTAAATCCAAAACTCCCCCCCTCCAAATTGGTCTATATAAACCCGCTTGACTCCTCATTTTAGGTGTGGCATGTGTAAAGTTTGGGAGAAGTTGTAGAGAGATATGAGTGAAACACCAAGCCACAAGGCAAAAATCTCAATGATTATCATGCTTTGATTGTGTTTACTTGCTTGTTTATATAAATGTTCATCTCTTCTTACCTCATTTTTTTTTTGTTTTTTTATTTTACTAGTTCATCATCATCATCTAGATGATAATATGGTATTTGAGGAGAGTGAATCCTTATAGATAGTAACTCTTGACCTCAAAAACATGTTTGGTAGATGGTGATTCTAACTTCAATACTTCCCAAGTATTCTTGAAGTTATGTTCAAAATAAAACAAAGCCTTGCTAATGATTTTGGTGTTCTTGAGGTGAGTTAGATGTTGATATCAAGTGGTTATAATCTCCATTTAGTGCTGAAAATATACTCTCAAAACCCCCTTTTCAAAACCCCTAATTTTGATTTCAAGAAATAAAACTTTGTTTTATCAAAATCTTCAAAACAGTGAGTTATTCAACTTAAAAATGTCATTCTGAGTTCAATACTCAATGGATGATTGAAATACCACTTGTAAAGTCTTCCTAAATCGTTGGAGAACATCCATGATTTTTGGTTTGATTTAAAAACACTTGGAAGGGTCCCATTTTGACCCAAAATTCCTTCCAAACATTCTGTTTTTCTGTCACAGTAACTTAGTTGACTTGCAACTTATTTTTCAGAAAACATTTCCTGAAAGAGAGGTCCTAACTCATTTTTCCCTTAAACTACAGTGTCTTAGGGAACTTTCTATATAACATAGGCTTACAAACATTTATTTTCATTTTCAAAGATGTTTCAACATTTTAGTCGACAGTACGGATTCTGCTTCTGAGTACCCTCTCTTGTTTGTTTGATTTCTCTCAATCTATAACTTCAAGATTGATTTGACTTTTTTCTATGTGTTGAAGACACAGTATGGATGATCTCCATGAAATTTCATGAATTAAAAACATATGTAACCTCACTGACACGACTAAATAGTTATGCGCTCTTGTGCAACACCCAAGTGTAGGTGATCGTGCAAGTAGTAAACTGGATTAAGTCCAGGTCAATCCCACAAGGAAGGTTGAGAATTAAGTTACCTAGATTAGACTCTAAAAGAAAAGAAAATTCAGTGTTTTAAAAGAAGTGTAGAACACAAAGTTCTACGCTTAACAACTAACGATTAACTAATTAACTAAAGCGAGATTTTAAAAGCGGTTTTTCTTAATAAAAGGAAGTGTTGGGATCACGCGAATCCACTGTGACCTAGCCGTCTACCATGCAATTGCAATTAAGCTCAATGGAGTACATCTTCTACAATATTCCGTACTTTTCTAAAGATCTAGAATCAATAGCCCTTTCATGACTGGGACTATATCATCTCAATTAAGTTTGAAATACATGAAAGCGATTTAATTCAATAGTTAAGACTCGCACCTACAATGGTATTAGCATTGAGGGTGGTTTGCAAAATGTATTGAAAGAAAATGCCTTAAGGCCTTAAGTTCAAAGACTGCTTTGACAAACTGAGCATTTGGTGACAGTTTGATAACAACTCCTTAAAACAGAAAGTCTTAGAATACTGTACTGGATGTTCTCAAGATTCAGAGATCTCGATCGATCGATGCGCTTTCGATCGATCGACAATCGTCATCTCTTAATCGATCGAAATGTCTTCGATCGATTGACTATATCTCTGTACCGATCGATCGAAAAAACTCCGATCGATCGAATACAGGTATTATCTGGTGCATGACAGAGGCCTGAAAATCACAGTTTCATTGCAATTTCCCAACCTCGGACTACTCAGACATGGTCTGGAGTGTCCCAGATGCGTTCTTAACGTAAAGATTCATTAAGGTGTCGTTTGGTTGTGAGCTTTTCATTAAAACTATGAAAACTTGAGATTTTAACTTGTCTAGCATGCAAAGCAATAAGATTAAACACTAAACTACAATTAACTAAGTGCAGTATGTAAATAAAACAATAACTAAGTAACCTGGAACAAAGACTTGTATTAAACCAAAGAGAATCCAAGCTATCAATGTAAAACCTTGAGTAACAACCTACAAAACAAGAAAAAATCTCTACTCTCTCTATGAAAACTGATAAAAAGTAAGTGGGGCGTCCTCCTGGACGTAAACAAAAAACGAGTTTATATAGTCGAATCCTATTGCTAGGGTTAAAACTCCGTCTTTTGCTGCGTGCGCGTATTCTGATAAAAGGCATGTTCGATCGATCGAACAACTCTCGACCGATTGAACGTCTAGAATCTTCGATCGCTTGAGACAAGTTAGATCGATCGAAACCTCGATCGCTTGAGAGGACCTCGATCAATCGAGCTTCAATTTTCAGCTTTGAATTGTCTTCATTGGAGCCAAGCACTTCCTTTTTATCCCGCTCCTTCAATTATTCACACAGCGACAGTAATCTGCACAAATCACAGCTAAAACACACAACTTATCATAGATTAATCATAATGTGTAGAAACTGGCATTGTAATCCAAACTGCAGATATATGAAGGAATTGTGAACTAAATTAGTGTATTTTCTTCTTTTAGTGCGGTTGTATTTTACAAATACCCCCGCTTGTCACTCACTTTTCCATTTTCACAAAATGAGTTCATTGTTCTGTCCACTATTTTCAGCAAGCATGTTTTTATTCTTTGTTTAGATGTTCACATGCATTCCAAATTAATTCACATCTTAGGAGATGGTTCATACTACATTTGTACATATCCTACAATGATATTCTTCATGCATTCGTACATATTCCATAGTCTTAAATCACTTTAGAAAATATATGAACGAAAACACACTACTACTTTGCACACCAAACTGTGATATGTCTAACTGCTCCTACCTCGAGATGCCCCACCTCAACCAAATTGTGATATGTCTAAACACTATGCTTAATACCAAACTACTAGCCACAATACTAATGATTGTATGTGCCTCCACCATGATATCTAGTACCTCATCAACCAAAACATCATTGAGCCACCTCCAAAGCAACTCCATATCACCCAAACTCCCCTGCCAAACCACCAAAATATTAGCCTCATCGAATCTAACCCCATATCCTTTGACCCTTTTATCTTCATAACCCCTTAAGATAGCCCTTATCTCTCATTAACATTTCGGACTCCACAGGGGTTCATCTGATTGAAGGGGGAGATGATGAATGAAAATAACAGTTGGATGATGAACAAAATA
Source organism: Hydrangea macrophylla (assembly GCA_033977485.1). Taxonomy (NCBI): domain Eukaryota; kingdom Viridiplantae; phylum Streptophyta; class Magnoliopsida; order Cornales; family Hydrangeaceae; genus Hydrangea; species Hydrangea macrophylla. Next base: position 61,354,607 of record CM066994.1, read on the forward strand.
TGTTTTTCCTGGAAGAACAAGAATTAGTAGCAGTGGACCTCAAGCGGTATGACCTGAACAAAGAGAGTGATGCCTCCATTTGGGATGAGCTAGAAAGCCACTCGTGGGTACCGATTGTGATTGAATCAAAGAGGATAGAACTATTGAAGGGCCTACCTCCACCGAAATTGACCATCTGACCAGGTCTGACTGTCATAATCAACCATTGCAACCTTTTACCGAAGCCATAGACAAGGGGTCAATCAAGAATAATGGAAAAGAGAAGATGGATGAGAATGCTGAAGAGGACAATGATCTGATAAAGCAGTTGAAGAAAACCCAAGCACATGTCTCAATGTAGGACCTCATGGTGACTTCCCACAAGCATAGGCAAGCTATTTTGAATGCCCTGGCTGGGATCGAGGTCCCCATTGACACTGCACTTGAAGATATAGAGGCTTTCTTAGGCACACTTACCCCTGATTCAATCATTACATTCTCCGACGAAGACCAGCCACTAGAGGGATCTACACACAACAAAGCTTTGTACATCACTATCAGGTGCAAGGGGCAACAAGTACCATTCTGTCTTGTTGATAAGGGGTCTTCTTTGAATGTTTGTGCTCTAAGAACCGCCACTGGTTTGGGCATCGATATCTTCGACATCACTCCATCCATATAGTCCGTGAGAGCCTATGACAACACGAAGAGGACCGTAATGGGGAGCGTCTCTCTCCAAATCCAAGTGGGATCTCTGGTTCGTGTTAAGCTTTTCCAAGTCATGGACATACCCGCTTCTTTCAACCTATTGATTGGGAGACCTTGTCTACATGTCAACAAAGCTATGTCATCCACTATACACCAAATGATCAAGTATGTTCACGAGAGAGAAGTAAAAATCATCTTCAAAAACAACTAGGGAATGAAACCTTACCGAGCTACTCTCCCATCTTCGAAATCCAATGCATGAGTTGGAAGAAGAAGAATGTGGGGGATTCTTTAGGGAAGAAGTTCACATGGTTAGTGACGAAGATAGGTTCCCAGAGATCCACTCTGCTGTAGTCAATATCATCCACAACATTAACATTTTCTCTAAAATGGGATTGGGCTGACGTCAAAACTAGGGATCTGCGAGTTCCCCAAATTGAAGGCCAAAAAGGCACATTCGGATTGTGGTGTAAGCCCACTGAAGAAGACATTGAGCTACATAAGCTGTGGAAGAAGAGAGTGAGAAGTCTCCCACCATACCCAAAGACCTTGAATAGACAGTGCATCAAGGAAGGGGATGATTTCCCCTGTTCGGGTTTGCAGAACTTTGAATCCTTCAGGCCACAAGGAAGAGGTACCCTGGCCTTGAAATCTTTGTTGATTGTGAGAGGCCCCCTTATCAAGATCTATTCTACCCAAACGAAGCCGCCAAGACCCCAGAGGAAGATTGGTTGAAGGACCTGGACACTAAAGCCATCGAGAAGATGTAGGAAGAACTTGCTGAAGAAATGGAAGGAAAGAGGGCCAAGAGCCAAGATAATCAGATCACGCCAATTGAGGAGGGTTCAAGAAACCACGTTGTAGAGTCATTTGTCTGTGTCTCCATATCCCTTACTCCCCCAGAGTCTATACTTCCAATTATCGAGTATGTGCCAGAGTCATCCATTATAGGCTTACCGCTGTTTGATGTAATCATTCCACCAGTTATCAATGAATGAAAGACGATTCTACTTACTCTTCTATGTCTAAAAATTATGAATGCACAAATCCCTATAAGGATCTCCTGATTGAACTTAAATAACTAATTAAAAAACCACCTACTTATGAAATAATCGAAGATGCTTTTTCGATTAACCTAGGTAATGAAGATACTCCACAATTTGTGCATATGGGTTTAATGCTTAATGAAGACGAAAAAGAAAAACTAATTCTTTTGCTAAAAGAATTCAAAGATGTTTTCACTTGGTCCTACGAAGACATGCCTGGGGTCGACCCTGACATTCTCTAACATCACATTTCCCTTCTCCCTGATTCTAAACATGTCAAGCAGAAACTAAGGAGCTTGAGACCATAATGGGCACTCAAGGTCAAAGAAGAAGTGGAAAAGCAGTTCAAAGCAGGGTTCATCATTGTCACAGAATATCCAAAAAGGGTTGCTTACATCATTCCAGCCCCCAAGAAGGATGAGAATGCTCACGTGTGCGTCAATTTTTGCGATCTAAACAAGGCCAGTCCAAACGATGATTTCCCGCATCCCTACATTGACTTTTTGGTAAACCACACTGTAGGCCACGAGTCACTACAAGAAAATAGGCCTTTTGTGACGACTGCTTTTGTGACGGATACAATTCTGTCACCAAAACATTATTTGTGACGGATTCTGTGAAGGATATGTATCCGACACATATACATTTTTATTCGTCACAGAAATCCACCTATCCGACACAAATATATTTCGATTCATAATGGAAACGCACCTATCTGACACAAATAATTTTTATTTGTAAAAATAAATAAAAATTGTGCTATTAGGCATGAGTTTTTGGGATCCATGCCCTAGGTTCCCAAAATAATTTTGCAAAGCACTCTCTCTTCCACTCCCGGTGACTCTCTCTCTTCTACTCCCGGCGACCACCATTCTCGGCGACTCTCTTTCTTCCACTCACGCGATTTGAATCGGTACTCCTTTCTACCTTCTTCAGAATTTTTTCTTCTAACCTAACCTTCTTCGGCATTTCTACCTTCTAAGCTCTAACCTTCTTAGCAATTTGAATCAATACTCCTTTTGGATCTAAAGTTGAAGAAGGTCAGATCTGAGGTTCCTATTTTCTTATTATCATCTAATCTGGTTTTACAATATGCCTCAGACTCTCAGACATATATATGTATATGTATAATCGAAATAGACACTTGTTTCATAGAAATTGGAGTGTTATTATTGAAAAAATAATTTAGTTGGTTTCAGTTTTATGAACAGGACGACTCTGTGGAAAGGTAGAGAAGGACCAAATGAATCTTGGAATTCATTTTATAGATAAATGATTTCCCTATTTTTTTATAATAAGTATGACATGATAATAATTTCCCTGAACATTATACCAATCAAAACTTTTCCCTGAACATTGATCTATTTTAATGTGTCTTTGTGAGATACAAAGTGCTTATCACTATTTCTTTGTTGTGACATTGTTAACAGTAAGTAGACTCTTAATTACAATGTTATTCGATGAAATTTGGTTATTTAACAGATTAGTAAGTCAAATAATCATATTAGATTTTGTATCTTCTCACACTCCACTAAAACTTTTCTTTTTGTAGTTGATGTTAGAAGATCACTTCATCCTTTGTAAAGAATTGTGAACACTATAAATCTGTGTGTAACCAAAGATAGTGTGAAGAACAACTCAATAAGAAAGGTTAACCACTTAGTTAACTATATGTTATAGTGAGTGCAATTACTAGTTGAATATGCACGAGTGTGCGCAGTTAGTTTATTGACACACTTATATTTTGATACTAGGTATTTCTTTGCTCAAGAACGTGCATCTTGGAATTCGAAGCAGTAAGGGTCAGTGGTTTCTGTCACCATCTATTTTAACTTATTTTTTCTTTCCCTGCTTCATCTGAGTTGCATTGAAATTCCACTATCGTGCAATTTCTGGAGGCCTTGTCTCTTTGGTTCAAGGTTCTTACAAGTATTATCATTACCTTCATGATGGATTTGATGACTCGGTAATATTGTTCATTCCTTAAAGTACTTATATTTGCTGAAATCATCTTTAAAATGTTCGTTTGTGGGCTACAATTTAATTTAATTTAATATAATTTTATATTATGATTTTGCTTGCAATCCCTGTATTTGTATGGTAGATGTTCATTTGAAGCTTTTACTACAGTCCCACCCTAGAATGTTTTGTAGTGAAAAAATTTAGTAATAACAAGAGCTTATTTTTGGGCAATCAAATACTCTTCCTGTTCATCACCCATCATGATTATTAATGGCTTCAATCCTTCACTTTCTGTTGTCCTTTATCAGAGTTTTTTTAGTAGCTGATAGCAGTCTTCTATTTTTTCAAGGGATATATCTTAGTTTATTACTACATTTCAGTTACTGTTCAAGACATTTAGACTCAAGTTTGATCCAGCATCTCTTTGAATTCAAGTATTAATCAAGTCGTTCAGCAAAAAAGTACTACCCAAGTGAACTTGATCTGGTAAATAGTGGAAGCTTGGGGATGGGTCAGTTGTCTCTATTTGCGAAATTGTTGCATATAATATTGCAGTTGCTGCTTCTTCTTAAGCTTGCAATACATTATATTGTGCTTATAACAAATTTTAGCACATAACACATATGAGACCTGCAATTTCTGGGTGGGAAGTGATCAATTTAACATGTGGATTTGATATAGGGTTCCTTGCAATTTATGGCTGTTTGCCTGAGTTTCTATGCTAGAAACATCAGCAACTTGTTTTACATGCTTTATTATGAGACACTAATTCAATGGTGAATGTTAACCTCTTTCTAAATATTACTGGGTGCCATCTGTGAGTATATTTTGAGGACCAAGTATATATGTGCCGCCATGTGTTAATTCCTAGTCAAAACCAGAAGTAACTAGTAAATCTATTAGATCAGGAGTCCAAAATTGTTCTAGCATTATTGCTTTTTAATTTATCTATTTTCTTATGATGACATAGCAGTGCTTATGCCATGCCATTAAGCTATCAAGACAGTAAAGCCAGGTGTCACACACCGTTATCTTAAGGTGAGATATAATTTTTATTGATCCAAATTCTTTTTGTTAGTTAGTTATAACAATTGTTTTCCTCAGATTTTATGCTTGCATGCAATGCACATTTCATTTTGAAATTATGAGACCATATCATCATACTATTAAGGAAAATTGTTTTTCTTAGAATTAACTAGCGAATCATGTTATCTGAACCTTGTAATTATGAGATCATATCACATTACTAGGTGTCATTTTTTCCGCACAATAGAAGTAGAATCTTTAATGTCTGCACTTGTTTCACTTCCTAGGAAGTGGAAGTAGTTGGATTTAGACTTCGTAAGTGTTAAATAATTATGTTTTCTACAGACATGGCAAGTATTTTGTTATCTGCCTCATGGTCATATAACAATGCAACGTTATGTTTTCATATAATGTTGCTTAGAGTCATATATGCTTGTTCTCTAGTTGGCTGCCGGAGCTCTATGGGCCAGGCTTTCTTGAAGTACTTGCTCCTTATTTGCTTTCAAGAAACTTGTAAGTACAATCTTATTTTATTTTTGTAGACTATTTCATATATTTGGCATGACAGAACTGCACAAACGTTCCTTTTTTTGGTGGGACCTTCCTAGGCTCTACTATGTCAATCTCATTTGTAATGTGAATTGATGTTTAACATCTATTGCTAAGTTATCTTCACTTTTTCCCGAAGCAACATAAACACTCACAAACGCATTATCTGTAGCTTCAATCAATGGGGCATATATTGTGATGGGTTAATTACATTTTACTCCCATGTAGTTAGGCCCATTTTCACTTTACCTCCTATGCTTGAAAAGTGGACACTAATGAAACTATTCAGATTTCTCTCAAGACTGATAATAATTCTAAAATTGGCCTAGAATATTAACAATTAACCCCCTTTGTGAGGTTAATTTTGAGTTTATTCTCTCGTCCTCACGATTTTGGGCTAGAAGAAGAGAAGACCACGTCGGTGACAATTAAATAGTAGAATCTGGTTATGGTTTTTGCCAAACACAATTTGATTGGCCTATTTGAGAATAAAATACACGCACACACACGTGAGAGAGAGAGAGAGGGAGAGAGAGAGAGAGAGAGAGAGAGAGAGAGAGTACGAATCATATATCATGTAATGGTTCCAATTGTGTTGTTGGTCACATGGAATACTGTCTTGGCTGATTGGTTGTTGGACTATGATTTTAACAGTTATAAGATTTATGACACTGACATGCATTTGACCATCCTTAATAATGAGTGTGTCAATTTCCTCAATTTATAGGTTTATGAAAATTTTGGATATCTTAGAAATAGAGGAAATTCTGCCGATTTTTTTTTGGGAAGCTTGATAGATTTTTTTGTTGTTTTTGCTTTGCTTGTGGGGTTTTTTTTTTTTTTTTTTTTTTTTTGTGTGTCTTCTTTCATTCTTTAGGTTGCTAGGTTGCTGTATTATTATATTTTTAATTGAATTTTTATTTTCTGTTAATTTCAGGATATGGAGAGAGATTAGCGGTTTTGGATCATGATGTGAATCAATTTAGGAACATTTACTTTATTGTTTTTTTTAAAATTTTCAGTAATGTCAACAATGAAACAATTATATAGGTACATATACTTTATTGTATCTCGTTTTATCGAATTGATATGCTTTTAAATCTTGTGGTTCTTGTCGTTAATAATTAGTATTTCATAATTAATTTCTTGCGATGGAAAATTAATGATATTTGGTGACATTATATAAAATGTCGGAATCTTCAAACAAAACTGACACAAATGCTATTTTTGACGGAATTTAATTAAGATCCAAAATTTTCTATGTTTTCACCAATTTCTTAGATTTAAATCTTGAAATTTTGAAACTCTCCACACTTTAGACATTTAATGTGTGCCATCATTCAGTGTAGTCATTTTTCTTTTTTAGTTGTAGGATTTTTGTCTTTAGCCTTCATATAAACTGCAATGATAACTTTCTGTTTCAAAAAGTGACAAAAATATGTCACGTGAAAGGTTGAAATTGCACCACTACCAACTTTTCGTAACTTTAGCTGAGGCAAGGTAACAAAATGTTGACCTTGCTAATGGAATAAAAGTTAAAAGACTACATTGTGACAATTAGAAAGATGAATCGCTAACTTGTGCTTACCTCTGACCAAAGTTTTGAGTCACAAAAGTAAAGCCTACTCAGCTCCTCGTTCTTCTCCATTTCTTTTACCATTATTCCAACCAAACAAGTTAATTAAAGAGATCACATGACAAATAATAGCATACTCCTCATGAAGTCAACTTAAGAAGAGGCAACTATTTATGCTCTATTTGTTTCGATATAAAATGATTTTCGAGAAACAATTTTGTATTTTCAGATGTTTGATTGCATTAACAATGGTGTAAAATATTTTACAAAAAAATTATTTTACACCATTTCAATGTAAACAACTTACATTCTGAAATCCTGTAAATCATTTTTGCTAAACTCACCCATCGTTCGTGATTAGCTTCCCTTGAGAAAGTGCGTACCTTAGGAGTTATGGCTTCAAATCAAATGAATGCTCTATAAAAGATTCCTTACACATGTTCACAAATTTTCAAGTATTCCAAATTCGAGAATGATATGATATTGTTTCAGTACATTGCAATATCATGACGCGTGGCTAATTTCATGACGCGTGGCTAGCAAGATGTAATGTGAATGCACCTTATAGGACCACTATTGACTAAGCGTAGCCTTATAGAAGACTAGGTCCACATAACCGTTGAGCCTAAAATTGAATAACTATCCCCATTCCTATTATTTAGGGGCTAGTGGCCCACTACTTGAGGATTGGGATGCTCGGTATGCATGTGGATGATCATTCCCAATAAGAAGAAACAGGTGTCCAACCCATGTCTGAATAGTGGATGATGGCGCCGAAAAGACGCATTCAGTTCAAACCCATTACTATATATACATGGGTAGAATAACAAAGAAGGTACACAATCTTTTCCCTCTTAATAGTCCTTACAAGCTCTCTCTCTCTCTCTCTCTCTCTCTTTCTCTCAAGTAGCTAACTTAGCCATCAGAGGAGACTCAAGGAATATAACCCCTCTTGGGCCTTTCTTTTGTTTTCTTGCAAGACGAAGCTCTAAGAAATCATCAGCTGTTGTTCAGCTTATTACTAGCACCAACCTAGCATGAATAAGGCAACATCATTTGGCGCCGTCTGTGGTAATCGACAATCTCTTTCATCATTTCCTTATATTCTCCTATTCAATATGATGGTTTCTACTAGATCTTCCTCATCCTATCCCTCTCATCAAGGCAATACGAATTTTCCTACAAGAAATTTAAATCCCTTGGCCCCAAAGGCATCAATTGTCACAAACCCGCCACATCAACCTCCGCAGCCACCACCGACAATGGAATTGATGATGCAGTAGATCAGGCGCCTGACGGATATTGTTGAAGTTCTGTTACAGCAGCAACAAGCAATGTCCCAGCTAGTGGGTGTCAGCTTAACCTACCTAGCACCATAGGGATGGTGATCACCCTACCAGAACTGGCCATAGCCTAGTGGCTAGAGATGCTAATGAGTTGTACAACCAAGAAGGAGAACGAGTTGATGAATTTGGAGATCATCCCCGGGATGATTTGAAAGACTACCCAAAGGATAGTTTGAAGGGATACCCAAAGAAAGATAAGAAAGGCCAATCAGAGGATGATTCACCTGAGGCAATGGAGCTTAAAGCAGAACAGGAATTATAGGAGCATTCGGGGCTAAGCTGGGCCTTTTGTTTGATCAATCACTAACAAGCCTCCTCCCAAGGGATTCACTCTGCCCAAATTCACTATGTATGATGCAAAGGTGGACCCTGCTGAACACCTCGGTCACTATCAACAATCTATGGCTCTTTATAGCTAGTACAATGCCCTAATGTGCTGGGCTTTCTCAAATACGCTGACCAACACGGCTCTATCCTAGTTCAACAGATTACCTCCTCGATCAGTTGTTTCGTTTGCTAGTCTAGGGGTAAAATTCATTAACCAATTCCTAACAAACAAGAAGATCAAAAAGAGTCCCAGTCACAAGCTGACTGTGTGATAGGCTAAGGGCGAAAGCCTCAGAGATTATATAACCCGATTTAATGCTGAACTCAACACAGTTGACGGATTTATCAAGGCTTCGGCAATTCAGTGCTTAAAGCAGGGCTCCATCTCGGTCCATTCCTAACGTCAATCATTAAGAATCTCCTGAAATATCACGCAGAGTTGCTGGATCGTGCCAATAAGTGCATCTTGGTGGAGAACATAAATATGGCTAGAAAGAGCTAAGGAGTATGATTGGTCCAAAGCCACCAAGAGAGAGTTCAAGGATGAAAAGTAAAGACAGAGGTCCCCATACAAACTTGCCCACAATCTAGACTTCAAGAGGATAAAACTATATACTCCCCTGAATGCTTTAGTGTCCCAGTTCTTGGATCAATCAAAGGGAAAAGAGGATTTCAATTGGCCAGAGTACCTATAGGGAAACCCACAAAAAGAGATAGGTTAAAATATTGCATTTTCCACAAGGATTATGGCTACAACACCGATGAATGCAAGATTCTCAACTGCGACATCAAGGAATTTGTCAAATGTGGAAGGTTTCGTCAATATATTGTAGGGCATGATGATGGAGCTGGCAGACGTGAAGGTAGGAGTGATGACCCAGATAACAGGAGGAATAGAAATCAGGAGCAGGCCCCCCAAGAGAAGTAGGCATAGCCTAATGTCATACATACCCTCTATGGACGATCCAGAAACTCTTGAAGCTCGAACAAGTCTCAGAAGAGGCTAGAACGTGAGGCTCAATATCCTCTTTTGCGAATCTTCAGCTTTGATATCAGAAGAATCCTCATTAACAATAAGAGATCGGCTAACGTTCTCTTCCTTTACACATTAAAGAAAATGGATTTTGATATGAGAAGAGTAGAACCTACCAAATCTAACCTGATAGGATCATATGGGAAGTTATGGTTACCATCCAGGGAGATCTAAAAGAAGTAAGGGAGTGCTGCTGCATTGGACTCAAATCTTCAAACCTCATATAGCAATCATAGTATCCTCTTCCAGCCCAGGATGCAACTTAAAGCAAATTAGCACCAGTGACAGAGGAAGACTTGGATATAGAAAGACCGCTGATCCTAGAACCAAATGAAGAAGTGGAAGAGGTCCTGATTAGTGAGCTGCACTTCCAAGGGATGGTCAAAATTGGTACTCGCTTGGATGCCCAACACAGAGTATCCCTAATCTCATTTCTAAAAGAAAGCATGTTAATTTTTGTGTGGTCATTGGTTTGCTTAGATCCCCAAGTTATTATACATCACCTCTTTGTAGATCCATCTCATCCATCGGTGAGGCAGAAGTGTAGAACATTTACAATAGAAAGGAATGAGATTATAAACATAGAGGTGGTTAGGCTTACCTAGCCTGGTTGGCCAACACAGTGGTAGTCCTCAAGAATGGAGGAAAGTGGAGAGTCTGCCTAGACTACACCGACCTGAATAAAGCCTACCCAAAGGACAACTTCCCTATTCCAAAGATAGACTAGTTAGTGCACTCAACGGTTGGGAATGAGCTCCTATCCTTCATCGACACATACTCAAGCTATAACCAGATAAAAATGCATCACATGGATTAGGAAAAAACCTCTTTCTGTACCAATAGTCTCTACTATTACAAGGTCATGCCATTTGGGTTAAAAAAAATAGAAGCCACCTATCCAAGGCTAGTTAATTCGATGTTTCAAGATCAAATTGGGAAATCAATGGAAATTTACATTGATGACATGTTGGTAAAGAGCAAGAAGGGAGAAGACCACTTAAGTAACCTGAGAAAAACTTTAAGATCCTCTAGAAGTTCCGATTGAAGTAAATTCCCTCCAAGTGCGTATTTGGGGCATCCCGATAAAACTTTTTGGTTTTCCTGGTGTCTCAAAGAGAAATAGAAGTCGATCCCGATCAAAGCAGTTCCTTAATGGAGATGAAGTCCCCTAGAACAAAGAAGGACAATCATTGTTTGACTGGAAAGTTAGTAGCATTAAATCGATTCATTTCAAGAGCTTCAGAAAGATGTCTCCCTTTCTTTAAAGCTCTGAAAGTGGGAGCAGTATCTAAATGGATGCCAGAGTGCGAAGCTGCATTTTAAGAACTCAAAACCTATATGAGAAGTTTGATACATTTACCTGTGTACTACGTTAGCAAAACACTTCTAGACCTAGAAAAACGGTACACTAGTCTTGAGAAGTTGCTTTATGCTCTGGTTATATCAGCGAGAAAGCTCAGACCTTACTTCCAAGCACAAGCCATCATTGTACCCACTGATCACCGCCTCAAACCCGTGCTTAACAAACCAGAAACCTCAAAGAGATTGGCCAAGTGGGCTATAGAGCTTAGAGAATTTGATATTCAGTTTATTCTAGGAACAACCATAAAGGCTCAGGCCTTGGTTGATTTCGTAGTTGAATTTACCAGAGAAGAGTTTGTCACATATTGGACAATGGAATCATAAGAATATAAATTATACACTGATGGTTCATCAAACAAGAAAGGGTGTGGAGATGGCATTGTCCTAAAAACCCTAGAAGGTGAAGTATTTGAGAAGTCTGTAGCCTTCGACTTTAAAGCATCAAGCAATGAAGCGAAGTATAAAGCCCTAATCATTGGTCTACAACTGGCTAGGCTATGTGGGGCTTCAGCACTCAATGCGTACTATGATTCTGAGTTGGTGGTCAGCGAAGCAGAAGGCGAATTCGAATTGAAATAAATAAGTATACAAGCCTACCATACAATTGTGCAAGGGCTAACTTAGGATTTTCAAGAGTTCAGCCTATAAAAAATTCCAGGCTAAGAAAATGGCATAGCAGATTGGTTAGCCAAACTGGCTGCCTCTATAAAACAACCTCAAGATCCAGCAATCAAGGTTGGCTTCTTGGAACTCACGAGCATTCAGTAACTGGAAAAGATGCATCTCAACGATATAGAAGGCCCTCCAGGGTCTTGGCTAGAACCTATTATTGATTACATAGAGAATGCAAAGCTACCCACCAATAAGAAACAAGCTAGGAAGCTGAGAATCAGGGCAACTTGGTATTTGCTCCTAGATGAGGTGTTATACAGAAGATCCTTCTCATAGCCATTACTCAGGTGCCTGACCCTATACCAAGCAGATTATGTCCTTAGGGAAATTCATGAGGGAGTTTGTGGAAATCATGTTGGTACCAAAACCTTGGCACACCGAGCTCTAACATTGGGATACTACTAGCCCAATATGAGGCACAACACCCAAGAGTTGGTGAAGAAGTGTGATTAATGCCAAAAGTTTGTGAAGTATATGCATCAGCCTCCACAACCTATGCCCCCTATCCAGAACCCATGGCCTTTCATGCAATGGGGAATGAATATTGTGAGCCCACTCCCATTGCTAGAGGAGGAAAAATATTTGTGGTCATTGGTATGGATTATTTTACAAAGTGGGCAGAAGCAGAAACATTGGTTAAGATCGGCCATACAGACATGAAGAATTTTATATGGAAAAGCATGGAGTACAGATATGGTGTTCCCCATATCCTGAGCAGGGATAATGGAACCCAATTCGAGGGATTACTCTTCCAGTAGTTCTGTGAAGGCCTATAGATCAAACAACACTTCTCTTTCCCTGGACACCCACATGCTAATGGCCAAGATGAGGTGACGAACAGGACTATCCTTGATGATATATAGAAAAGGCTACTGGGAGATAAAGGACGTTGGCTGGATAAGCTTTCAGAAATGTTGTGGCCATACAAAAGCACCAAGAGAATGACCATTGGAGAATCATCGTTCACTCTGGCTTATGGAACAGAGACAGTCCTACTAGTGGAGATAGGTGTGAGAACTGCCAGAACCCAATCCATGTCTGCCATGAAAGATCAGGGGTTGTAGCTCACTGCTAAGATACAAAACCACAAAGGCTTACCATAGAATTTGGACCTCCTGGAAGAAGTCAAAGAACAGGCTCTACTTCGGCTTGCAACATACCAGCAGAGGATCTTGATGTATTTTGATAAAAGGTAAGGGCTCAAACCTTTCATCTTGGGGATTTGGTTTTACAAAGAATTTTTCAAAACACCAAAGATCCTGCTGATGGCAAGCTGGCTCCAAAATGGGAAGGACCATACAGAGTGGTCAGGGTCAATAGAGTAGGAACATACTGGTTGCAAGACATGGAGGATACACCAGTACCAAGGCCTTGCTGTGCCGAGCATTTGAAGATGTATTACATGTGAAGTACTACATTTTATTTACATAAGATTCATGTATAAACTTCGTCAAGTTAATAAAGCAATTTCTTCCTTGATTACTTCCAATATCTTAGGGTTTTCTCTTTTGCCTGAGTATGCAAATTGAATGCATTGTTAGCAAATCAGACATGAATAAGTAAGAACATCAAAGGCAGAAATTCTTTAGTTATTCAAAAAAAAAATTTAAAGTCAGTCCTCCTCCCACCACAAAAAAAAAACCCTAACCATCTTTTTTCTTGAGGGCTTTAACTTCAGCCTCTAGCGCTCACACCCTGCCCACCAGCTCCTTCATTGTCTCTTCTAGGGCATAGAAGTCCACTTGTTGCACGATAGACTTTGTCCCTCAGAGGGCACCCTGCTTCTCCACCTTTTGTAAAAGCTCTTCCAAATCAGCTAGTGAAAACCTAGTCCAAGATCTATGCCCACCTCCAAAATCTGGAGGATCCACTTCCGTTTGGGCCACCTGAGACCCAGAGTTGAAGGTAAAGGGTCCCTTATCGGATCGGGTCCTCTTTGGCAGACCCTCGAGCAACCCAGATGAGAGCTCTGTCCAACATCATGGGATGAAGGAGTCTCTTCCTCTCCAACCATTTTCTTCGCCTTATCGGGTCAAGCAGAGAAAGCCTCTCCAACCTTTGTCTTCCCCTTCCCGGATTAGGTAGAGATTTCCTCAATGTCAAAAGGATCAGGATTCTTAGAGGGGTCAGAGCTGGTGGATATGGAGACTACCCCTTTGATCTGGGGAGACTTAACTTGAGGAGGCAACCTAGAAGCAATGGACCTTATGTATTAGTGAGATCTAGAAGCACCCACAGAAACCCTCAGAACTAGAGCTTTTTCTAGTTCAGCTGCCTCACTGTCAGAGGAGTCATCTCCATAGTAGTTCATCAAGGTTGGGAACGAGAAGCCAACCTCACTAGCAACCTCCCGGTACCCAGAATAAGATGCCTTGGCGTACTCAGGATCAAATACCTAAGGAGGGCGAATGAAGGGGTCAAGCAGCAAATTCACAGAAACTACCAATTTTTGGAATTTATGCCAGTTTTGTTGGAGAAAGCCTCTAATCCCCTAACAGGGTGCCTCTCTTCAGCACCAATCCTCAAGTAAGGCTCCCCTCGGTCAATGTTAAAGCTGCACCAATGGGCAACTTCAGGAGCACCAAGAAAAAATCAGAGGCATTAGCACAGAGCACTGATGCCCTAATGGATATGTGCAAGATTTGGACGGTAGATAGAAAACACAAAAAATGCAATCCATCTAGAAGATTGCAGAAGAAAACTGGTAGAGGGAAGCATAATCCCACCACCATCAGCTAATAGCTGCTGATGATAACAGAAGGGAAGGTCACCACCTTCCCCTTAAAGAGAGGGCGAACCTTAACGTCAGTAGGGATTTCACATTCCCTCTTGAATGCTTCCACACCCTCATCAGGATTAAGATTGATACGGGAAGGCATAGATGATAAAGTTAGAAGGATTAGCTAAAGCATTTGTAGGTGAGTTTATTTTGATGACAATCTAAAGCGTTTATAGGATCAAACATTTATTGTGACACGTCTCCCAACCATTCCAAGTGATGATCACAATTAATGGCAAAAAAAACCTACACCGTTCAATGAACTTTGGAAGATCTGAATGGTTAAGATTAGATTCCAACCCTCAAAACGGCAGTTAGGATTCTAAAAGGACCGACACATTTAATGCGTAGTGACAACCTGTATCAAAATCAAATCAGAAGGCACGTGTTTACCTGTGCTAGTGCACCCCATGGTAAAGAGGTTTTTTCTAAGTGTTCAGATCAGATTAGGCTGTAATGCCCTGAACCTGACCTCAAATCTAGAAAAAGTCCATAGTAAAGAGATTTTTTTTCTAAGTGTTCATAGCAGGTCAGGCTGTGATGCCCTGAACCTGATCTCAAATCTAGAAAGCCTGACCTGAAATCTAGAAAAAGTCCATAGTAAAGAGATTTTTTCTAAGTGCTCCGATCATGTTAGGTTGTAATGCCCTGAACATGACCTCAAATCTAGAAAAAGTCCATCGTAAAGATCTTTTTCTTAAGTGTTCAGATCAGATCAGGCTGTAATGCCCTGAACCTAAGCTCAAATCTAGAAAAAGTCCATAATAAAGTGATTTTTTTTTAATGTTCAGCTCAGGTCAGGCTATCATGCCTTGAACCTGGCCTCAAATCTAGAAAAAGTCCATAGTTAAGAGATTTTTTCTAATTGTTCAGATCTGGTCAGGCTGTATTGCCCTGAACCTTACTTTAAATCTAGAAAATGTCCATAATGAATAGATTTTTTCTAAGTGGTCAGATCAAATAAGACCAGGCTGTAATGCCCTGACCTGACCTCAAATCTAGAAAAAGTTCATAGTAAAGTGATTTTTCTAAGTGTTCATATCACATTAGGTTGTAATGCTCTGAACATGACCTCAAATCTAGAAAAAGTCCATAGTAAAGAGATTTTTTGTAAGTGTTCAGCTCAGGTCGGGCAATAAATCTAGAAAAATCCACAGTAAAGAGATTTTTTTCTCCTAAATTTTAGGAGAGGTCAGGCCAAAACTCAGTATATTCTACTAAGTATTCAGCACAAGAGCGTTCAACCATAAATCAAGTACATATAAAAGCAAAAATTGTATGCATAATTTTTTTGCAACAGGGGTGAAGGAACCCCCACCAGTTCAGTCTACAGTTCAAAAAAAAAAATACTGTTTTGAAGGGACTACTCTAGAATCAGCTGCAACATCAGCAACTTCTCTTCTAGAAGGAGTTTCGCCACTAGCAAGGGAGTCAACTTCAGGATTAGTGGCAGAAGGGGGATTTAGATCTCCTCAATTTCCTCCTCAGGGATGACTTGGCTGAAGTGAACTTCAGGAAGCTAGGACTTTAGTTTTCTCAAACTATCCTTTATGCAGTCGCTCCAACGCTTGTCGTATCCCTCATTTACTAAGGAGGTCCCCATCGCCACCAGCTCGTTCAATTTATCATCAAAATAGGCAAGAACGGCAGCTTTCTTCTCCTCCTCCATATTTTTCCTAAGCTTGACCGTGATCTCCTTCTCGGCCCCAGGGAGTGCTTCAGCCTCTTCAACTCTGCTAGCGGCCCCTTCAAGCAACTCAACCCTTTTAGCAGTTTCCTTGAGCTGAAGCTGAATTTCCAAAAGCTGGGAATCAGTAGTCGCCTTCTCCAAGCTGATCCTTGAGAGGTCAGCTTAGAGAGCATCATCCCTGATTGTCTTGACAGAAACCTTGTTTACCTGTTCAGCCAGGAGATCCTCCATGTTAGACCCCTTGAAGTTGACTTTGTCAATGGAAACAGTCATAAAAGCACCCTAAAAAATAAAAGGATTAAGGAGTCAGTAATGAAATATAACCAAGAGAAAGATAACGGCCTAGAATCAGGAGATAACTCAAGTTGGGTGTTAATGCAAGACTTATAAAAGCCCGAATTTCTCACTAAATCGACTGAGATGGCTAAATTTTCCCCCAGCTTCTTGCAGTATGCCTCAATATAAGCTTTAGTAGATTTACCCTTCTAGAGCACCAGCTGGGAAGTTGCCTTTGATAATTTTGTAGTTCTTCCTCCTGGTACGAGTCAATGATTGAACAGGTTCAGCGGAAGCTAACGTTTCTAGGGTTCCCCTCTTCCTACTCCCGGTAGCGGCTTGAATTCTTGCAAGAATGTCATCCATCTGAATCAATGTGGTGCTCAGAAGATTCTCGCCAAATAAAAGACCGGCCCGGCTCCTGAAGAAGTCAGACGAGGTATTCGGTAGCAGTCGCGAGTTAGAAGGATGAAAGAAAAATTAGAAAACACCCTGGTTGCAACAAAATGAAAAACCCTAAAATCAATTTTACTTACGTGGAACCCCTGTCAGCTGGGGAACATCTCCAATAAAGCCACGAATGAAGAAAAAGTCGTCTTTCCATTTTTTATTGGCCAACTCCAAGTCATCGACAACATGATGTACGAGAGACATGTTCCCAAAATGCCCGGACCTGGGCTTGTTCCTCATATTCATGACGATTGTTAGGGCCATTAGGTCCAATTTTACCGCGTTTAGGTGGAATAAAACTACAAGTCCTAATAATGCAAGCCACGCATGGGGACAAGTTGAAAAGGGGCTAACCAAAACAAAGTTAGGATCTCACAAAAGAAGGGACAAAGTGATAAGCTTACCCCCAATATTTAAACATGAGGGTAGAACACTACCACCTTCCCTTAGGTCAATTACTATCTGTTTAGGACCAGAAACCCTACATTCCAGGTTATCTAGAATCTTATACATCTTCTTCATGAGGTCTAACATCTTTTGAGTCATTGAGGATGTGTTCATAGGGCAATCATATCTAAGATGGGACCTTCTGCTCAAACCTCTATTTTGAATTCGTCAACTATTCGATTGTGAGGTGTTGGAGTAGAAGGCTCTTCAGAGCGAGTGCACTCAGATGAAATTGACAAGGAAGACATGGAAGAAGTGGAGGAAATTTGACCTAGGTTACTGAAAATAATTGAACGAGGGCCTTAAGCAGTTCGTCTTTTCAAGATTCAGCAGATCCTTCAAATCAATCGGAGCGGTGTGAGCACTAGAGCTAGCAGGCCACCCTTTTTACTCAGAATCTGGACCACGGGAACGCCAACTGACATGATTAACATCGTAGCCACTCTTACCTAACGCAAACGCAATGATAGGCACATCAAATCGCTTTGGGAACAGAGTCTTAATCCAACAATCTAAATTGAAACCAACGGGGGGAGTAGCTGATACGACATCGTTTGACCACACGACAATATCTTGATGCGTGGCTAGCAAGATGTAATGTGAATGCACCTTACACGACCACTGTTGACTAATCCTAGGCTTAGAGAAGACTGGGTCCACATAATTGTTGGGCCCAAAACTGAATAACTATCACTGTTTATGATATTTAGGGGCCAGTAGCCCACTACCTGAGGATTAGGACACTTGGTACGCACCTAGATGATCATTACCAACAGGAAGACACAAGTGTCCAACCCACGTCTGAAAAGTGGATGATGGCGCCGAAATAGCCGCATTCAGTTGAAGCCCATCACTATATATACTGGGGTAGAATAACAGAGAAGGTACACAATCTTTTCTCTCTCAATATTCCTTGCAAGCTCTCTCTCTCTCTCTCTCTCTCAAACAGCTAACTTAGCCATCTGAGGAGACTCAGGGATACAACACCCCTTGAGTCTTTCTTTTGTCTTTCTGTGTAGGACAAAGCTCTTAGAAACCATCATCTGCTGTTCAGCTCATTACCAGCACCAGCCCAGCCTGAATCAGGAAACATCAGAGAACTATTGCATTACTCTCAAAATTCAAGCTTTGGACATTTAACAATAAAAATTTAATTAGAAATCAAATTTGCATTTGACTGACATTTGACAAATCTTGTCTATTATAGTTGTACTTAATTTTGGCAAAACAAATCCCCTCAGATTAGATTAATTGAGTACATAGGACAACCAATTGAATTTTTTTTTTTTGGATCAAATGTCCAAGATCAGTGAAAATTAATCAAATCAAATCCTTGTATTACAAAATTTTTTGTATGAAGTTTTGGAAAAAAATTCAATTTCATATGCGCTATTTTTGAGGGAAATTTTACTAAAATTAAAACATACGAGTTCAAAAAAAATAATAATGCATATTTCCGAAAACTTTTAACTAAAATTCCCTAAATTCTGGGACTCCTAGTCTTTGATGCCATGTGCAGTGTATACTTTAAACTAGGTAGGTAAAAACAATCAAGAATAATGCAAGAGCTAGCTACTTGAAAAAATGAAACTGCCTAACTAAAATATGAAATTACGTGGATAACGAAAACTATTTTTTGGACTATAACCTGAAAGACTATAAATGTACATTTAATTTTCAAAACATCATCAAGTAATCAATTCAATTCAAGATTACTATTTTTTGTAGTAATCGTAGCCTTTTCCAACAATTAAAGAAAGTGTGCATAAAACTGCTTTGGAAATCTCTTAATCTATACTCTGCTTTATAGTCCAGTCAAATTTATTTTTCAGTTGTAATTCGGTCCGTAGCCTCCTCAGTAAATACAATTTTAACATTCTATTTGAAAAAAGTTAAAATTGCACCACGTAATAACTTTCTGTAACCATAGCAGATGTTAATCATGTCGTGGCATAGTTAGAAATTTGTTAGCAGGCCACCCTTTTTACTCAGAATCTGGGCCCCGACAAAAAATCATGAATCTGTCACTGACAAATGAACAACTGTCTCTTGCTACCAAGCTTGCAAGTAGTGGCATAGTTAGAAATTTGTTAAGTAAACACCATTTCAAAAATAATTTTACATTTTAATTACATTCACTAAATTAACCAAAACATTTGTAAATCTTGAAACTGGAAATAAAATAAAAGAAGCTTGAGTTCTTACTATCATTGCTTCAACAAAAAAATGCTCCAAAAAGACTAACACCCCCTTTGTTTGGGGATATTTGGTCATAGACCCTTAAAAATAAGTGTTACAACTAAAAACTCACACGGTTTGACCTCCTTTTTTAAAGCCTCTCCTAGAAAAGAAAAATGGTTAAGGTAATATTATCTGTCAACTTTAAACTACCATAACTCACTCGTTTTTAAGCCTTTTTGAGTGATTTTTGTTACATTTTTTTAATTTCATGTATTTCTTCGATATCTACGCAATGTACTTGAAAATTGTACAAATGAAAGTAATTTAGGATCTCATTTTTTGATTTTATCTGTCAAAATAAATAATATTATCTGTTCTGACAGATAATATTAACTTTAAACCACCATAACTCACTCATTTTTTAGCCTTTTTGATACGAGAAAAATCTTGTGCGCTCTTGTGCAATACCCAAGTGTAGGTAGACGTGCAAGTAATATCTGGTAAGACCAGGTCAATCCCACAGGGAAGGTGTTGACCTATTGAATTAGACTATCCTCTAAAAGAAAGCAAAATAAAATGAATAAGTTTGAATGATGGTGCAGAACACAAAGTTCCACAAACTAGGATTACTAATGCAAATAATTAAAATTAACTAAACAATCTAACTAGCTAATTAAAACAGTACTTGAAATTAGGGTGTTTACCTTTAAAAAGAAAGCGTTGGGATTACACGAATCCGCAGTAACCTAGCCATCTACCATGCATTTACCTTGAGGCACAATGGAGTACATTACCTACAGTTTTCCGTATTCCTCTAAAAATAAAGAATCCATGGCCCTTTCATGACCGGGACCATATCATCACAGTTAAATTAAAATACGCAAAAGCGGTTTAATTCAATAGTTAAGACTCGCATCCTCAATGGTGTTAGCATTGAAGATGGTTTGCAAAATGTATTGAAAGAAAATGCCTTAGGGCCTTAGTTTTAAAACTGTTTTGACAAACTGAGCATTTATTTGGGACAGAATGATAACACATCTTAAGAAAGGTCCTGGAATACTGCAGGGAACATCCTCAAGAATCAGGGAGTTCGATCGATCGACGCGCCTTCGATCGATCGAAGACCTTCATCCCTCAATCGATCGAACTGACTTCGATCGCTTGACTGTCTCTGGTTCGATCGATCGAACTAACTTCGATCGATCGAACACAGCGATTATTCTGCTGTATGGCAGAGGCTGGAGATCACTGTTTCATCGTGTTCTCCCAACCTGGGACTACTCAGACATCGTCTGGAGTGTCGAGGATTGATTTTTAACGTAAGGAAACATTAACACCTTGTTTGATTGTGAGTTATTCATGAAAACTATAAAATCTATGGTTTTATAACTATCTAGCATGCAGCACTGTAAAACAAGCGATCTAACTACGTCTAACACGTGCAGAATATGAATAAGCAATAAATATATAACCTGGAATGAAAGATACTTGTATAAACTTCGAGAAATCCAATCCACAATACGAACATTCAATGAAAAACCTACAAAAACCAAGCAAACTCTCTATCTCTCCTATAAAACTGTTAAAATGTAAAGAGGGCGTCCTTATGGACGTGTACAAAACGCATATATATAGAAAACCTAAGAAAACTAGGGTTAAAAACCCGCATCTGCTGCGCACGTAAATGTTACTGGAAATACCCCGTTCGATCGATCGAACAAATCTCGATCGATCGAACCCTTACTCTTCAAGCGCTTCAACATTCTTCAAGCGATCGAACGCTCGATCGATCGAACCTTCTAAGATCGATCGAACTTCACTTTTCAGCTTTGACTTCTTTTGTTTGCATTCCAGCATTCCATTTATTCTGATGTTCATCTGTTTAGTCCACACAGCAGTAATCTGCATAATCAACAGCTAAAACAATACAACTTATCATAGATTAATCATAGTGTATAGAAATTAGCCTTGCAATGCAAATTGCAGATAAAACGGGAAGTTGTGATAAAAATTAATACAATTCTTTCCTTTAGCGCGGTTATATTTTACAAATACCCCCGCTTTGCACAACCCCCAACTAGCTTATTGCTAGTCCCTAGCGATAAAGCGAAAATAAAAATAAAATAAAAACTCCTAAACTAATACTACCACGACTAAGAAGCAAAGAAAAACTAAAAACAACCTAACTAAGATAGAAAGAAAAATCCTAACTCACTTTCGCAGGAATTGCGGTTGCATTTAGCGAATGCAACAAGCCGTTAAACCCCTAGGTTCCCCCTAGTGGACGAGTGTTGTCTCGTGAGGGTTTGCAGTGAATATACCCCCAAAATTCCAATTTTAAGCTCAAAAAGAATTAGAATAACTTGTAGAATTCACCCTTCTATTAAATTGTTAATTCAACTCTACAATAATATAATATCCTCTATCAACCCATGAAAGAGATCCACATGCTCCCCTATATTACCAAGTAAATTATAACAAATGTATTACTATCATGCACCCGTGTGTGTGTGAAATTACCAACCATGCGTCCAACCCTTATTAAGAGTTATCCAGAATATTATACTTTGGAAACTTGCAGTTTTAGCTCAATTCTCACATTGGTCACACTCAAAAAGAACGTCTCTCAGAAACTTGCTTTACAATGATCGCACATCGTATGAAAGCTTTGATAAGAATGATATTCTAAGTGCTAATGCTTTCATACTTGACTCTATGAAAAACGGACATTTAAGAGTGTATAGTCTCATGAATGGAATACTACTTACTAGAGGAGCGAAATACCGTGGACAACTCAACTCACACTTTCATGTTCAAACCAATTGTTGAGAATCTTCAAGACTTTGAATTATGACTTTTATTTAGTAGGTGGGGGTGTTGTAGAGAAGAGTGTGCTTTTTAGTATGTGATGGAATTTCTTCTCTTTTTATTATTTATTCTTTTCTCCACCCAATCTCCCATTCATTTCATATACTTTTTTTTTTTTTTTTTTTTTAACCTCTTCATTCATCATCATTTTTTTTTTTTTAACCTGGAACATCCCCACAACAACTTCCTTCCATTTCACATACTTTGATGACTCATTCTCAACAAATTTATCAAACGGTTCAATGAGGTCAAGGTATAGATCAAAGATTTGGATTCTTGTGATTTTATTGGAAATATTTAATTGAGGTGGGATCAGGGGTGAAACGATTCAATGAATGAGGGTGAGCTATATTAGGTAAAGGAATGGGTAAACGATGGCTTGAATCATTTTCTCAACTTTCAATTTTTAGCACTTAAGTGTTCATTGAGTTTAATTGGTAAATCCTGAACGTTCTCCTCTAACAAGCAGTCAAAACTTTAAAGAAAACTGAGACTTAACAACGAATTTACCAAGTATATGCAAGAAAAAACCATTCGACAATGTATGAGAATCCCCTCAGAAATGACGATTGGCCCAATAGCTCACAAAGGGTTATTTAGCTTCCACTACTTGTTCTTTTCGCACAACATTCATTTTAACTCAATTTTCAGGTTTTCTACATGGCTGCCAATTAGAGTGCAAAAGTGTTGGGTACATAATAGCTTTACAGATGCAATTCATTTCAGTGATACAGAAAAACGCGTGGATTTAATCCATAAAAAGATAAGAATACTACAAATGTATCATTATCTAATTAACAAGCAGGAGAGGTTATTCAGAGTTATTCTATCAATACGATTCAAAAATTTTCAAAATTTTAACAGACTGTGTTCTTATTAAATTTAAAACATTACCAAGTGCAAAACCTGATCATTATGAGTGTATACCTATCTATTATCTCCTACCCCCAACTGAAAACAACAAAGTCCCCAGAAGTTGATTTTCAATAAATAAAATAGATGGGTATCACCTGTATGGAGCAAATCGATGATCTCAAGCAAGCAACCTAGCATAAAAAAGTAGAACACAATCTCCAAAACAGACAGGATCAATAGATAAAAGTAATACAATAAAACCATGATCCAAACAAACTAAACCACTGTAATATGAACATAATAAAATACAAACAGAGATACATAATGTCCATACAAAACCAACCAACCAAATAATACAACCAAAAACCACCAACATATACAACCAACCAAAAATACATAAATACTACCTCCCCGACTAAAACTAATCGACCCCAGACGGCGTATCATCGGCTATATCAGAAGGGATGTCGATGGGAGCAGGCGGCAATACAGTAGTAGTAGGAGCAGTAGTGGGTGGTGGATCGGACGCAGTAGTGGAAACAGGATCAGTAGCCTCAGAAGCTGGGGCAGCATCAGATGATGGAACAGTAAGGGGTGGATCTGTAGGAGTAGCAACATGTGATGGATCAGCAACAGGCGGAGCAGACGGGGTGGCCGTGGGATGGTGAGCAGAGTGAACGGCCTGATCAACCCCTATCTGAATCAATATAGACTCCAACAAGGTCTGTATCTGATCCATCCGTGTCTGAAAATACCGCTCGAACCAAACCCTATCCTCGTTATTCCGGAACCCGTGAACGGGTATCGGATCTGGTATAGTACGGTCGAGGGGCTTGGACTTATGATAGCCCGTCACTGGATTCATCTGGCAGTCCTGAAAATAAGACCACACAAGATACAGATAAGAACAGGGAGAAAAAAAAGAAACAAAACTGCCACTGCTAGAGTTCGATCGATTGAACTGGGTTCGATCGATCGAACTGGAGTAGACTTCGATCGATTGAACTTTGTTTGATCGATCGAACACCTCCCCTTCGATCGCTCGAAACCAGTTCGAGCGATCGAACACAGCGGTGTTCAGCAATCGCAGAAACGAAAAGAAAACCAAAGTTATACTAACAAAATACGATCCTAAGACCAAGGGGACACCCCCTTGGGATTTTCTATCACGAACATAGAGGAAAAGAAAAAAATACAAATGAGTGGGGCCTACCTCGGTGTAGAACTCGCAGTGGAGATGGAGATGATGATGATGTGACTATGAGAATGACCGGAGGGGTGATCAGGGCGTCTTATGGAATGCAAGGGATCGGAAATTGCCGAGTCGCCCCCCCTCTGTCTTCGAGCGATTGAAAGTGAGAGTGAGGGAAATGAAGAGGTGTCCTGAAGACGCCTCGTTTAAATGCCTCGTTCGATTGATCGAACACAGTTCGATCGATCGAACACAAATCCCTCAATCGATTGAACATAAAATACAAGCGCTTGAACATCCAGGTTTCGATCGATCGAACTGGGTTCGATCGATCGAACTGGGTTCGATCGATCGAACACAAAAATTCCAGAATTCAATGGGATATGAACCACATCACTCTCAACTATCAAAAACAAATCCGGACATGCAGAGAGACTGAAAGAACAGTTGAAGAACAAGCATGTAGGATAGAAATTCATCCCCAGGATAGAAAATCGCAATTCATATAAAACTAAAACTTTATAATTGCATTCAAATTGCAACATTAGCATCCCCAACTGTGGTTAAAACCTTATTTAACTAAAGAAAACCAAAAATAAAAACTAAAACTAAAACCAAAACTATTCTGTCAAGGATTACACTTCAGTTGATAAACAAAAGATTGAAATTGAACAAAAACAACTGAAATGTAGCACTAATCTTCAAGTATAAAGATTTCCTCTTCCACAATCTCTTCATAATCCGCCGAATCTTCAGAAGTGAAGTCCAAACTCGATGATTCCCTTTCCCAGAACAATCGAAAAGCAGCAAGGACATCATCAAACAAGTCTGGAGTCTCCAAAGAATTGAAAGCCCATGCAAGAGGTGATCCGGATGGAGACAAGGATAACGGAGTGTGATTGCGCAACGGACTGTCCTCTCGCGGCGGAGTGAGTGGGGGCCTTATGTAGGGCCCAAGACCATGAATCAGTTGATGTAGAAGGAATACCGGGATGCCATTTAGGAACATAGTGACAATCCTGGACAAAAGACAACAAACTGAACTTAAAACACCAGAACACAAGAAACACAAATTAATACAAAAAGAAAACAAAGAAAAGAAACAAGAATACAGAAAACTGTGACAAATTCCAACCTCACTATTGGCATAGGTTCCCAAAATGCACTGGCTGGTAAGGGGCATTGGAGCCTAAATAGCAAGTAGCTTAGGTGCACATAGCGGTATGGGACCAACTCAGGCATAAGGAAATCGTCCACGAAAACAAAGACGGCATTGTGGCGTTCTGGGACGACATCCTGAAGGTCGTGATCCTCCCATGGCTCCCACATGTCATCGTTTTCCCACTGCGCCATGAGTGCGTCATCCACCATTCGTCCCATGTATAGGTCTTCTTCCTCATCCACCTCTTCATAATCCTGAAATCCCATATTTTCGTATGGATTGATGTCCAGGAGGGCTGGTGGATATGGAATGTACCCTTGAGTAGCATCAATAAGAGAATGAGCTTCAGGATCTTGATGAAGCAAAGGGCAAGGTATGAGTTCACCCTCAATCCAGGTGCCACAGCGACATTCTGAATCAGCCCAAGAACCGACAGAGTGAACATCATCACCTCGCATCTACGCACCTGCAACAGAGTGGTTTAAGGAATAATGGATTAGAACTAAATCACAAACACGAAATAAAGAACGAAAACCAAAAAGAAACAAAAGAGAGAAAAACTAAAATGCAAGGAAAGAAAAGGAATACAACAACAATTTGGAATTCCACTTCGGATTTTTAAGCGTGAGAATAGCTGGGCTCATCCAGCTGGATGTGCTCAACTTCAGAGTGGAAATTCTCCAAGAACGGCTTCAATCTTTGGCCATTTACCTTGAAACAATCATCGTTCTTGGGATTAACAATCTCGACCGCCCCATGTGGAAAAACAGTTTTTACGATGAACGGGCCTGTCCAACGGGAACGGAGTTTTCCTGGGAAAAGGTGGAGGCGAGAGTCATACAACAATACTTTCTGCCCCGGCTCAAATGATTTACAAAAAATCATACGATCGTGTCGAGCCTTCAACTTTTCCTTATGTAACTTTGCAGAGTCATACGCGTCTCGTCGTATTTCCTCTAGCTCTGCAAGTTGGAGCTTGCGTAGCTGACCTCCCTCTTGAATATCAAAGTTCAATGAGCGTGTCGCCCAATAAGCTTTATGTTCAATTTCAACAGGAAGGTGGCAAGCTTTCCCGTAATCTAGTCTATACGGGGACATACCAAGATTCGTCTTATAGGCAGTACGGTATGCCCATAATGCGTCAGTCAATTTGTATGCCCAGTCTTTTCGATTGGAACTAACCGTCTTCTCGAGAATATGCTTGATTTCTCGGTTAGCCAATTCTGCTTGCCCATTTGACTGTGGATGATAGGCAAGAGCGATTTTATGATGGACTCCGTATTTCTTGAGAAGTGACTCCAAGGGCCTATTGCAGAAATGCTTGCCTTGGTCACTTAGTAAAGCTTTCGGAGTACCAAAACGAGACAAAATATGCTCTTTTAGAAATGACATGACCGTTCTGTGGTCATTTCGTCTCGTTGGTATCGCTTCTACCCATTTCGATACATACTCCACAGCAAGGAGTATGTACTCACAGTTATTCGACTTGGGAAATGGGCCCATAAAATCTATGCCCCAACAATCAAATATTTCAATTGTGATGATAGGGGTTAAAGGCATAGAATTCCTTTTAGAAATGGTTCCAAGCTTTTGACAGCGTTGGCATGTCTTACAAAAGGAATAAGC
This sequence comes from Hydrangea macrophylla, assembly GCA_033977485.1. Taxonomy (NCBI): domain Eukaryota; kingdom Viridiplantae; phylum Streptophyta; class Magnoliopsida; order Cornales; family Hydrangeaceae; genus Hydrangea; species Hydrangea macrophylla. Next base: position 61,381,719 of record CM066994.1, read on the forward strand.
ATCTTTGAAGACTGTGGGCCAGTAAAAACCGCTTTGCAACACTTTTTGTGCGGTCTTCTGTGACGCGAAGTGGCCACCGCATGCCTCAGAATGGCATGACGCTAATATTACGGTTATATCCTCGTTAGGGACGCAACGCCTGATGACCTGATCAGCACAGTATTTGAAAAGGTATGGGTCATCAAAGAAGAAATGGCGCGCGAACGAGAGGAACCATTTCCTATCTTGATTCGACCAATGAGTCGGTGTCTCACCCGTAACAAGGTAGTTTACCACATCAGCATACCAAGGCAGACTACTTACTGCCAGTAGCTGTTCGTCTGGGAACTCATCTTTAATGGATTGGGATTCAGTGTTGTCGGTAAAAGTCAACCGGGATAAGTGATCCGCAACCACATTCTCTACTCCTTTCTTGTCCTTGATTGTTAAATCAAACTCTTGGAGTAAGAGTATCCAGCGAATAAGCCGTTGTTTAGCGTCTTTCTTTGACAAAAGATACTTGAGGGCCGAATGATCTGTAAAACAGACGATTGGCGACCCTATCAGGTAAGACCTAAACTTGTCCAGAGCGAATACTACGGCCAGCAGCTCCTTTTCAGTAGTAGTGTAATTCATCTGAGCTTCATTTAGAGTTCGGCTGGCGTAGTATATCACATGCGGCTTATTGTCCTTCCTCTGGCCTAAGACTGCGCCAATGGCGTAATCACTTGCATCGCACATTAATTCGAAAGGCAAACTCCAGTCGGGTGCCTGTATTATAGGTGCGGAGGTGAGGAGATCTTTTAGATCCTCAAAGGACTTTTGGCAACTCTCTGACCACTTGAAAGGTGCATCTTTGACAAGAAGTTGACAAAGAGGTCGAGAGATTGCACTGAAATTCTGGATAAATCGACGATAAAAACCTGCATGCCCCAAAAATGAACGAATGTCTCGCACTGTACGGGGGACAGGTAGATTTGAGATTATGTCGATCTTAGCCTTATCCACTTGGATTCCTTCATCGGATATTATGTGGCCTAGAACTATACCCTTGGTCACCATAAAGTGACACTTCTCCCAATTCAAGACTAGGTGTTTGTCCTCACACCTCATTAAAACCTGTTCGAGATTGCTGAGGCAATCCTCGAAGCTATGGCCGAATACTGAAAAGTCATCCATGAAAACTTCAAGGATGTTTTCGACCATGTCACTAAAGATGCTTAGCATGCACCGCTGAAAGGTAGCCGGTGCATTGCATAGGCCAAACGGCATTCGTCGGTAGGCAAAAGTACCGAATGGACACGTGAATGTGGTTTTCTCCTGATCTTCAGGAGCAATCTCAATTTGATTATATCCACTGTATCCATCCAAGAAGCAGTAATACTTATGACCCGCCACACGTTCTAGCATTTGATCCATGAATGGCAAAGGAAAATGGTCCTTTCGGGTCACAGTATTTAACTTCCTGTAGTCAATGCACATCCTCCATCCAGTGGGGACACGTGTCGGTACTAATTCACCCTCTTTGTTTGGGATGACCATTATGCCTGCTTTCTTTGGCACTACTTGGGTAGGACTAACCCAAGGACTATCAGATATTGGATATATCATCCCAACATCAAGTAGTTTAAGCACTTCCTTTTTAACTACTTCTTGCATGTTGGGATTCAGACGCCTTTGCATTTGCCTTGAAGGTTTAGCGTCTTCCTCCAGATATATCTTATGCGTGCATATGGATGGGCTTATGCCTTTGAGGTCAGCAATTGTCCATCCCATAGCATCTTTATGCTTTTTCAGCATTTCCACTAGCTTACTTTCCTGTTCATGAGTTAAAGCAGATGAAATGATCACAGGATAAGTTTTTCCAGTCCCTAGGAATGCATATTTCAGCTCTTTTGGAAGCTCCTTCAATTCTAACTCCGGGAACTGGAAACTAGAGGGCATTATCAACTTGGTTTTAGGAGGCAGTTGTTCATATGGCATTACCCACATGCAATCGGCTCTATCCTCCTCTATCGTATCCATCATAAGACACGTCTGGTTCAGGTCAGCATCCAATGGAGTTGACTCTGCAGGCTGATAGATATCGCCAAATTGAGTCATCACAACTTCCAAAGGATCTTTGTAGTCGACCAAGTCAACTTCGTCTTCAATGACCGTGTCTATATAATGGATTTCCTCCTCATCATCGTATTCTTCAGGTCGGGGATTAGAAAAGATCTTGACATTCAATGTCATGTTCCCGAATACGATTGTCATGATACCACTTCTAATCTTGATTGTGGCATCAATGGTGTTGAGGAACGGCCGTCCAAAGATAACCGGGATATGTGCACCAGGATTAGACACAGGTTCTGTATCCAATATCACAAAATCAACCGGAAAGACAAAAGAGTCTATTTGGACCAGGACGTCCTCTAATACCCCTCTAGGGTACTTCACAGATCTGTCTGCCAATTGCAAAGCAACTCGAGTGGGTTTGAGTTCACCCAACCCTAGCTGTTTATAGACTGAATATGGCAGCAGGTTCACGCTTGCTCCTAAATCGAGGAGTGCGTTGTCTATCTTTTGATTCCCAATTCTGCATGAGACAGTAGGTGTACCGGGATCTTTGAGTTTTGGAGGCAACTCATTTTGAATGATCGCGCTTGCTTGGCACGCGACATACGCATGTTTCTTCACGCTTTGCCTCCTCTTGACCGTGCATAGATCTTTGAGATACTTAGCATAGGCCGGCACTTGCTTGATAGCATCTAGGAGTGGAAGGTTAATCTTAACTTGCTTAAACAATTCCAAAAACTCCTGATTCTTTGTCTCATTCTTGGGTTTCTTCAACCGTTGAGGATAAGGTGCTGGAAAGGGGCATTTTGGTGGTTCCTCCTTAACAGATTCCTTTCCAGGCCTTCGCTCAACTTCTTCTTCTACTCTAGGAGCTTCAGGGTTTGCCTTTATTATTTCGTCATTATTAGACGGCTCCTCTTCTCGAGTAGATGGTAGCTCAACTTCTTCATCCAACACTTCCCCCTCCTTGTACACTTCGGGAGTGGAAAGAGGCATGCTTTTCTCTATGATTTTTTCACTTCTCAGTGTGGTCACAGCTTTAGCATGTTCTTGATTGTTAGGACCATTGTTATGTCCCTTGAGGTTTTGAAGTGGTTGGGCAGGGAATGTTCTTCCTGAGCTCTCTTGCCGTGCATCTATCCTCTCTAACGTGGCAGACATTTTACTCATCATTTGGATGAGTTGCTGCGTTAGATTGGCATTAGCAAGTGGCTCCTCTTCTTGTACCTTCTTGTGCGGGGGCACATAGGCATTGGTTTGTGGTGCATTGGAGGGTTGAGCTTGATTATAATTATTAGTTCTGTTTTGATTGTAATGCTGGGGTGGCCTATTGTTTTGCCCTTGATATTGATTGTTGTTTTAGGGCTGCTGTTGATATTGATTTTGGGCCCCAGCATTATTTCTCCAATCAAAACCGGGGTGATTCCATCTATTATTACTTTGAAAATTATTGTTGGAATTCCCCGCCCCTCGAAAACCTTGCATGGCATTCATCTCTACAGGGGCTTGCTCTTGAAAATATGGCACATTAGGACAATATTGAGTTGTATGTCCCAACATGTTGCATGTGCCACATGGTTCTTCAGGCATGACTTGCCTAGAACTCTCTCCTTTCATGCTTAACTCTTCTACCTTCTTTGCTAGCTCTGCATACTTAGTCATGAGGCGATCTTCATTGGTTAGCTGATATAGGCTTTTCTCTTCTACACAGGATATCTGTGAGCGTGAGATATTGTCAGAATTTGACCATTCATGAGCGTATTCAGCTAATCATTCGAAATGGGCTTCGGCCTCTTCAGTGTTTTTTCGCAGAAATGGTCCAGAGCTCATTGTTTCCACCAACTTCTTTGTTTCACCATTCAATCCCTGATAAAAGAAGCTGATAGTTCGCCATTTCTCAAACCCATGGTGTGGGCATGAGAGAAGCAAATCTTTGAAACGCTCCCACGCTTGTGTGAAGGTTTCATTGCTCTTTTGTTTGTAGGAATTGATTTGACGCTGAAGGTCTGTGGTCATGCGAGTAGGATAGAATTTCTTCAGAAACGCGGTGCTCATCGCATGCCAGGTGAAAATTGAATTAGGCTTTAGGGAGTGAAGCCACGCCTTCGCTTTATCTTTCAAAGTGAAGGGGAATAGCATTAAATGCGTCACCTCCCTAGGACAATTTTGCGAGAATGTTTTGCAAACATCCTCGAAATCGGTGACATGTAAATACGCCTTCTCACTTTCCATCCCATGAAAAGTGGGAAGCAATTGAATCATCCCATTGCGAAACTGAAATTCGCCATTATGCGGTGGGATTTGAATGCAAGAGGGCGTAGGTGCATGTTCTGGTTGCATAAGATCGCAAAGAGGACGGAGTGCCTCATCAATTGGCACCACAACATTGTCACCATTTTCACTCTGATGATCATCCATTGATGCAGTTGGAGTGGTTATTGGGTTGATGGAGCTATCAGAGTCAGACAGGTAGAAAGGGTTTCCAAAAAATCCTTCAATAGAATTTTCGGACATGAACTAGGAGAGTTCCTAGGGTGAGAACTTACCTAAAGAACTGAAAAGAAAAGAAAAACAGAAAGAGATGAAGAGAGACTGAGGTAATCTACGGAATTGATCGTCGCCTTCCCCGGCAACGGCGCCAAAAACTTGACACGAGAAAAATCTTGTGCGCTCTTGTGCAATACCCAAGTGTAGGTAGACGTGCAAGTAATATCTGGTAAGACTAGGTCGATCCCACAGGGAAGGTGTTGACCTATTGAATTAGACTATCCTCTAAAAGAAAGCAAAATAAAATGAATAAGTTTGAATGATGGTGCAGAACACAAAGTTCCACAAACTAGGATTACTAATGCAAATAATTAAAATTAACTAAACAATCTAACTAGCTAATTAAAACAGTACTTGAAATTAGGGTGTTTACCTTTAAAAAGAAAGCGTTGGGATTACACGAATCCGCAGTAACCTAGCCATCTACCATGCATTTACCTTGAGGCACAATGGAGTACATTACCTACAGTTTTTCGTATTCCTCTAAAAATAAAGAATCCATGGCCCTTTCATGACCGGGACCATATCATCACAGTTAAATTAAAATACGCAAAAGCGGTTTAATTCAATAGTTAAGACTCGCATCCTCAATGGTGTTAGCATTGAAGATGGTTTGCAAAATGTATTGAAAGAAAATGCCTTAGGGCCTTAGTTTTAAAACTGTTTTGACAAACTGAGCATTTATTTGGGACAGAATGATAACACATCTTAAGACAAAAGGTCCTGGAATACTGCAGGGAACATCCTCAAGAATCAGGGAGTTCGATCGATCGACGCGCCTTCGATCGATCGAAGACCTTCATCCCTCAATCGATCGAACTGACTTCGATCGCTTGACTGTCTCTGGTTCGATCGATCGAACTAACTTCGATCGATCGAACACAGCGATTATTCTGCTGCATGGCAGAGGCTGGAGATCACTGTTTCATCGTGTTCTCCCAACCTGGGACTACTCAGACATCGTCTGGAGTGTCGAGGATTGATTTTTAACGTAAGGAAACATTAACACCTTGTTTGATTGTGAGTTATTCATGAAAACTATAAAATCTATGGTTTTATAACTATCTAGCATGCAGCACTGTAAAACAAGCGATCTAACTACGTCTAACACGTGCAGAATATGAATAAGCAATAAATATATAACCTGGAATGAAAGATACTTGTATAAACTTCGAGAAATCCAATCCACAATACGAACATTCAATGAAAAACCTACAAAAACCAAGCAAACTCTCTATCTCTCCTATAAAACTGTTAAAATGTAAAGAGGGCGTCCTTATGGACGTGTACAAAACGCATATATATAGAAAACCTAAGAAAACTAGGGTTAAAAACCCGCATCTGCTGCGCACGTAAATGTTACTGGAAATACCCCGTTCGATCGATCGAACAAATCTCGATCGATCGAACCCTTACTCTTCAAGCGCTTCAACATTCTTCAAGCGATCGAACGCTCGATCGATCGAACCTTCTAAGATCGATCGAACTTCACTTTTCAGCTTTGACTTCTTTTGTTTGCATTCCAGCATTCCATTTATTCTGATGTTCATCTGTTTAGTCCACACAGCAGTAATCTGCACAATCAACAGCTAAAACAATACAACTTATCATAGATTAACCATAGTGTATAGAAATTAGCCTTGCAATGCAAATTGCAGATAAAACGGGAAGTTGTGATAAAAATTAATACAATTCTTTCCTTTAGCGCGGTTATATTTTACAAATATCCCCGCTTTGCACTTTTTTTAGTGACTTATTTTTTGATTTCGTGTATATCTTTGAGATCTACGCAATGGACTTGAAAAATTGTATAAACCAAAGTAATTTGCAATCTCTTTTTCATGATTTTATCTGTAAAACAGATGATATTATCTGTTTTGACAAATAATATTAATATTAGCTATCAACTTTAAACCACCATAACTCACTCGTTTTTTAGTCTTTTGAGTGAAATTTTTTTATTTTTATTTTTTGTATTTCATCAAGATCTAAGTAATGAAGTTAAAAATTATATAAAAGAAAGTAATTTAGAATCTCATTTTTTAATTTTATTTGTCAAAACAGATGATATGACTTGTTCTGAAAGATAATATTTTAAACCACCATAATTCATTTGTTTTTTAGCCTCTTTTAGTGATTTTTTTTCCATATATTTTTTCGATATGTACGCATAGACTTGAATATTGTATAAACCAAAGTAATTTGAAACCTCATTTTTTTAATTTTATCTATCATGGTGGTTAAAAAAATCACATTTGTTATAATTTTTTGTCATGTTGTTACAACTTTTCTCATCCAATTATAATATTTTCTCATTAGAGTGACATGTGCCTTCATAACAATCTCACATTTCTCTCTCATGCTTGCTGTATGCATACCATAGAATATATATATATATATATGTTTTTTTGGTATCATGAAGATCTAAATATCCGGTTCACACCTTAGGGTCCTATTTGTCCTTTGTTTTGGTATCATGAAGATCTATATATCCCGGTTCACATCTCCTCGTCCTAAGTAATTTGACAAGCAACCATCACTGTGAACTTATCTGTGCATGCTTTTATGAGAGAAAACAAATAGGTAAGTAGTACATTATATGTATAATTAGTCATTTATTACCCGATGTAAGTGGCGAAGAGAATGTCCCCATGTTTCGAAAACCTTAACCATACACTTGCACGTTGTATGTTTTCTTGAAAAGGATAATCCTGTGGACCAGTGGCAGACCCATATAAATAATTACTATATAGAGTGGACTGACAATCATAAAGGAGTTTAGGGATAGCGTTACGGAGACAAAATTTTTTGGATCTTTTTATGTATAATTTTGTGTACAATTTTTTGCGTTATAAAGATTACATTTGTATTATGTGAAGCTTTTCAGTCATTTTAAGAGTTTAGAGGTTTCGTGCTTGTCCTCTTTGTAATTTGTCATAGCATCCAAATTATCACTTCTTTCAATAATAAGTGTTAATCGTTAGTTATAGTTTGTAATGTTCCGGATTGATGGAAAACAATTTAAATTCAGCTAATAGGTAAGTGAGAAGAAATGAATTTATATTAGTCAGTACTGAGATAACATTTCTAATAGATTCTTCAAATTTGGCTACGCACAAATTGATCAAAATTAAGAGTGTTTTATTTAATTTTTAGATACCCCATTTTAAGAGTTTTTTTAAAACGTCAATGCAATTTAATTAATTACACACTTTTCAAATTTATTTTTTATTATATAGAACTCTCTCACTTTTTCCTCAAGGAGATGGGGAGGGGGGACCACAATTTTAAATAAAATTATGAATTAGCCTACAAAAATTTTAAAATTTATAAATATTATGCATATTGGCCACTGCAAAATTTTGAAATATTAGTTACATACCAAAATAGTTCTCCAATGCAAGGAGAGCGCTGTGACGACATCAAGGAGCACCAGCTCAAAGCCGGCGCAGATCGAAGCACTGTTGGTCCAACAAAACCATCCCCCACAGGTCGGGTCGCAATTCGAGAACACTAAGCGTGGTCGAGAACTAGTCCGAACTCGGCAACTTACCCAGTTCAATCCGAGTCATGTTGTAGACACCTGAGATATCATTAACGACAGGCGTCTGCTAGGGGAGAGAGACAAGAGCGCAAGACCCGAGAATCGGCCTAGGATCACTCGGTCAGGAGCTGAGATGATCTTAAGCACATGATCAACCGGAGTCATAGTTGAGCCTTGTCTTAGAAGACAGCACAACATGAGCAGGAAGTCTCTTCTACTGACCCTACCTATCGAACATATACCGGTTGGGTAGGTTTTGAGGCCCGCATCGAGGATTTGGATAAACAAATTAGCGGAATGACCAAGAAGTTGGGCCAAAACTCCAAAGGTTGATTGCCCCCATCAGGAACCTCCAACCATTAGGGACATGTTGCTCGGGAACTATTCCGAGATAGATCAGTAAGTCCCAAGCAAGTGAGTGGAGGGGGAGGTGAAGCCCGCAATAAGTGCTCCTCGGAAAAAAAGGATGACGAACCCTGACTGGTACAAATATGCCTCGCCAGATGGTATAGCGAGAGAGAAGTCATTAGGCAGTTGTAAACACCGCATTTTGTTAGCTATCAGATTTATGAGACCCATAGCTTGGTGATTCACAATGATCGAAAAAGACTCAAAATGACTCCTGGAAGTCAGTTCTATCTCTCAAAATGCTCAAAAAGTGGCACAAATGACCAAAATGCCAATGAAAGCCCAAACACTCCCATAATTCAACTGAAAGTTCTAGAAATACTCTATGTCATAATGAAAGTAATAAAAATGAGTTTTAAATCAAAATCTAATGAAATCGTTGGCTCCTTGAGGCCCCTAGAAGTCCTGTAAGTCCCCGGAAAGTCCCTATTGACCGGTTTGATCAAGGTTTGACCAAAATCATCCGAATTCGCCGAGAGTACCCTGGATCATGTGAAAAGTACTAAAACGAGTTTGAAAAGAAAATCAAATGAAAACCTCAGCCCCTGGGAGTTCCAGAGGTTCCCAGAACTTCTTAGAGGTCCCTAGTTTAACCGGTTTGACCTAAAAGTTGACTCAGAGACCGGAGCACCGTATCATTATTCAAACATTTTTCATGGATACGATAGGTCAACAACTTTCAAACGGTATATCGCAGATAATTTCTAGATTTAAAACAGATTTATTGTGAATTTCTGAATGTGAAAAAGCGATCAAATTGTCTTTTATTGGGAATACTGCAAAACTTTTCAAAGCGACCTGACTTTGAATTTTTTATTTTTATGAAAAGTAAACTCTATTACCTTTTCAACGGTATATCACAAGTTCAGTTTAGAGTTCGTACACTTTTTTTGTGAATTTTGGACGAAACAGGGCCTTTTCCTAAATATCGGAACCTCTGGGGGCCTAAATGTAATAATATGGGCTTTTGAATAGCAGTACCCGCGCGGCACTGGCCCACTTCTACCACGAAACAGGCTCAGTACCGTCACGACACTCTCCCCCAGAGCAGTCCATTTTTTAAATTTGATTTGGGGGTCCAAATTGAATAATTGAAAGTCAAAACAACATAATTTCTTGTTCACAGATGTTTGGGATCATTGAGAGCACTTTATAAATCCCAAACTACACCTCCCCCCCCCCCCCCCAAATTGGTTTATATAAACCCCCTTGACTCCTCATTTTAGGTGCAGCATGTGTAAAGTTTGGGAGAAGTTGTAGAGAGATATGAGTGAAACACCAAGCTACAAGGCCAATATCTCAATGATTTTCATGCTTTGATTGTGTTTACTTGCTTGTTTATATAAATGTTCATCTCTTCTTACCTCATTTTTTTTTTGTTTTTTTATTATTTTACTTACTAGTTCATCATCATCATCTAGATGATAATATGGTATTTGAGGAGAGTGAATCCTTATAAATAGTAGCTCTTGACCTCAAAAACATGTTTGATAGATGGTGATTCTAACTTCAATACTTCCCAAGTATTCTTGAAGTTATGTTCAAAATAAAACAAAGCCTTCCTAATGATTTTGGAGTTCTTGAGGTGAGTTAGATGTTGATATTCCAAGTGGTTATAATCTCCATTTAGTGCTGAAAATATACTCTCAAAACCCCCCTTTTCAAAACCCTTCATTTTGATTTCAAGAAATTAAACCTTTGTTTTATCAAAATCTTCAAAATAGTGAGTTATTCAACTTAAAAATGTCATTCTGAGTTCAATACTCAATGGATGATTGAAATACCACTTGTAAAGTCTTCCTAAATCATTGGAGAACATCCATGATTTTTGGTTTGATTTAAAAACACTTGGAAGGGTCCCTTTTCGACCCAAATTCCTTCCAAACATTCTGTTTTTCTTTCACAGTAGCTTAGTTGACTTGTAACTTGTTTTCCGAAAAACATTTCCTGAAAGAGTGGTCCTAACTCATTTTTCCCTTAAACTACAGTGTCTTAGGGAACTTTCTGTATAACATAGGCGTCTAAATATTTATTTTCATTTTCAAAGATGTTTCAACATTTTAGTCGACATACGGATTCTGTTTCTGAGTAGCCTCTCTTGTTTATTTGATTTCTCTCAATCTATAACTTCAAGATTGATTTGACTTTTTTTCTATGTGTTGTAGACACACTATGGATGATCTCCATGAAATTTCATGAATTAAAAACATATGTAACCTCACTTTTCCATTTTCACAAAATGAGTTCATTGTTCTGTCCACTATTTTCAGCAAGCATGTTTTACTTTTATTCTTTGTTTAGATGTTCACATGCATTCCAAATTAACTCACATCTTAGGAGATGGTTCATACTACATTTGTACATATCCTACAATGATATTCTTCATGCATTCATACATATTCCATAGTCTTAAATCACTTTAGAAAATCTATGAATGAAAACACACTACTACTTTGCACACCAAATTGTGATATGTCTAACTGCTCCTACCTCGAGATGCCCCACCCCCACCAAATTGTGATATGTCTAAACACTATGCTTAATACCAAACCGCTGGCCACAATACTAATGATTGTATGTGCCTCCACCATGATATCTAGGACCTCATCAACCAAAACATCATTGAGCCACCTCCAAAGCAACTCCATTTCACCCAAACTCCCCTGCCAAACCATCAAAATATTAGCCTCATCGAATCCAACCCCATATCCTTTGACCCTTTTATCTTCATAACCCCCTTAAGGCAGCCCTTATCTCTCATTGACATTCCGGACTCCACAGGGATTCATCTGATTAAAGGGGGAGATGATGAATGGAAACGACAGTTGGATGATGAACAAAATATGTTTTTCCTGGAAGAACAAGAATTAGTGGTAGTGGACCTCAAGTGGTATGACCTGAACAAAGAGAGTGATGCCTCCATTTAGGATGAGCTAGAAAAGCCACTCGTGGGTACCGATTGTGATTGGTTCAAAGAGGATGGAACTATTGAAGGGCCTACCTCCACCAAAATCGACCATCTGACCAGGTCCAACTGTCGTTATGAACCATCGCAACCTTTTACCGAAGCCATAGAGAAGGGGTCAATCAAGAATAATGGAAAAGAGAAGATGGATGAGAACACTGAAGAGGACAATGATCTGATAAAGCAGTTGAAGAAAACCCAAGCACATCTCTCAATATGGGACCTCATGGTGACTTCCCATAAGCATAGGGAAGCTATTTTGAATGCCCTGGCTAGGACCGAGGTCCCCATTGACGTTGCACTTGAAGATATGGAGGCTTTCTTAGGCATACTTACCCTTGATTCAATCATTACATTCTCCGACGAAGACCTGCCACTAGAGTGATCTGCACACAACAAAGCTTTGTACATCACTGTCAGGTGCAAGGGGCAACAAGTACCATTCTGTCTTGTTGATAAGGGGTCTTCTTTGAATGTTTATGCTCTAAGAACCGCCACTGGTTTGGGCATCGATATCTTCGACATCACTCCATCCATACAGTCTGTGAGAGCTTATGACAACACAAAGAGGACCGTAATGGGAGCGTCTCTCTCCAAATCTAAGTGGGATCTCTGGTTCGTGTTAAGCTTTTCCAAGTCATGGACATACCCGCTTCTTTCAACCTATTGATTGGGAGACCTTGTCTACATGTCAACAAAGCTATGTCATCCACTGTACATCAAATGATCAAGTATGTTCACGAGAGAGAAGTGAAAATCATCTTAAAAAATAACTGGGGAATGAAACCTCCCGAGCTACTCTCCCGTCTTCGAAATCCAATGCATGAGTTGGAAGAAGGAGAAATTAGGGGATTCTTCAGGGAAGAAGTCTACATGGTTAGTGACGAAGATAGGTTCCCAGAGATCCACTCCGCTGTAGTCAATATCATCCACAACATTAACATTTTCTCTAAAATGGGATTAGGCTGACGTCAAAACTAGGGATCTGCGAGTTCCTCGAATTGAAGGGCAAAAAGGCACATTCGGGTTGTGGTATAAGCCCACTGAAGAAGATATTGAGCTACAGAAGCTGTGGAAGAAGAGAGTGAGAAGTCTCCCGCCATACCAAAAGACCTTGAATAGATAGTGCATCAAAGAAGGGGATGATTTCCCCTATTCGGGTTTGCAGAACTTTGGATCCATCAGGCCACAAGGAAGAGGTACCATGGCCTTGAAATCTTTGTTGATTGTGAGAGGCCCCCTTATCAAGATCTATTCTACCCAAACGAAGCTACCAAGACCCCAGAGGAAGATTGGTTGAAGGACCTGGACACTAAAGCCATCGAGAAGATGTGGGAAGAACTTGCTAAAGAAATTGAAAGAAAGAGGGCCAAGAGCCCAGATAATCAGATCACGCCAATTGAGAAGGGTTCGAGCAACCACACTGTAGAGTCATCTGTCTATGTCTCCCTATACCCTACTCCCCCAGAGTCTGTACTTCCATTTATCGAGTCTGTGCCAGAGTCATCCATTATAGGCTTACCGTTGTCTGATGTAATCATTCCACCAGTTATCAATGAATGAAAGACGATTCTACTTACTCCTCTGTGTCTAAAAATTATGAATGCACAAGTCCCTATAAGGATCTCCTAATTGAATTTAAATAACTAATTAAAAAACCACCTACTTATGAAATAATTGAAGATACTTTTTCGATTAACCTAGGTAATGAAGATATTCCACAATTTGTGCAAATGGGTTTAATGCTTAATGAGGAAGAAAAAGAAAAACTAATTCTTTTGCTAAAAGAATTCAAAGATGTTTTCACTTGGTCTTACGAAGACATGCCTGGGGTCGACCCTAACATTCTCCAACATCATATTCCCCTTCTCCCTGATTCTAAACACGTCAAGCAGAAACTAAAGAGCTTGAGACCATAATGGGCACTCAAGGTCAAAGAAGAAGTGGAAAAGCAGTTCAAAGCAGTGTTCATCATTGTCACAGAATATCCAAAATGGGTTGCTGAGATCATTCCAGCCCCCAAGAAGGATGGGAAAGCTCACGTGTGCGTCAATTTTTGTGATCTAAATAAGGCTAGTCCAAACGATGATTTCCCGCATCCCCACATTGACGTTTTGGTAAACAACACTGTAGGCCACGAGTCACTACAAGAAAATAGGCCTTTTGTGAAGACTGCTTTTGTGACGGATACAATTCTGTCACCAAAACATTATTTGTGATGGATTCTGTGAAGGATATGTATCCGACACAAATACATTTTTATTCGTGATAGAAATCCACCTATCCGACACAAATATATTTCGATTCATGATGGAAATGCACCTATCTGACACAAATAATTTTTATTTGTAAAAAATAAAATAAAAATTGTGCTATTGGGCATGAGTTTTTGGGATCCATGCCCTAGATTCCCAAAATAATTTTGTCAAAGCACTCTCTCTTCTACTCCCGGTGACTCTCTCTCTTCCACTCCTGGTGACCACCATTCTCGGCGACCCTCTCTCTTCCACTCACGTGATTTGAATCGGTACTCCTTTCTACCTTCTTCAGAATTTTATCTTCTAACCTAACCTTCTTCGGCATTTCTACCTTTTAAACTCTAACCTTCTTAGCAATTTGAATCATTACTCCTTTTGGATCTAATGTTGAAGAAGGTCAGATCTGAGGTTCCTATTTTCTTACTATCATCTAATCTGGTATTACAATATGCCTCAGACACTCAGACATATATATATATGTATATGTATAATCGAAATAGACACTTGTTTCATAGAAATTGGAGTACTGTTATTGAAAAAATAATTTAGTTGGTTTCAATTTTATGAACATGACGACTCTGTGATTGAATAAAAATTCGTGGAAAGGTAGAGAAGGACCAAATGAATCTTGGAATTCATTTTATAGATAAATGATTTCCCTAATTTTTATTTTTATTTTTTAATAAGTATGACATGATAATAATTTCCCTTAACATTGTACCAATCAAAACTTTTCCCTGAACATTGATATATTTTAATGTGTCTTTGTTAGATGCAAAGCGCTTATCACTATTTCTTTGTTGTGACATTGTTAACAGTAAGTAGACTCTTAATTACAATGTTATTCGATGAAATTTGGTTATTTGACAGATTAGTAAGTCATATAATCATATTAGATTCTATATCTTCTCACACTCCACTAAAACTTTTCTTTTTGAAGTTGATGTTAGAAGATCACTTCATCCTTTGCAAAGAATTGTGAACTCTATAAATCTGTGTGTAACAAAAGATAGTGTGAAGAACAACTCAATAAGAAAGGTTAACCACTTAGTTAACTATATGTTATAGTGAGTGGAATTACTGGTTGAATATGCACAAGTGTGCGCAGTTAGTTTATTGACACACTTGTATTTTGATACTAGGTATTTCTTTGCTCAAGGAAGTGCATCTTGGAATTTCAAGCAGCGGGGGTCAGTGGTTTCTGTCACCATCTATTTTAACTTATTTTTTCTTTCCCTGCTTCATCTGAGTTGCACTGAAATTCCACTGTCGTGCAATTTCTGGAGGCCTTGTCTCTTTGATTCAAGGTTCTTACAAGTATTATCATTACCTTCATGATGGATTTGATGACTCGGTAATATTGTTCATTCCTTAAAGTACTTATATTTGCTGAAATCATCTTTAAAATGTTCGTTTGTGGGCTTCAATTTATTTTAATTTAATTTAATTTTATATTATGATTTTGCTTGCAATCCCTGTATTTGTATGGTAGATGTTCATTCGAAGCTTTTACTACTGTCCCACCCTAGAATGATTTGCAGTGAAAATATTTAGGAATAACACGAGCTTATTTTTGGGCAATCAAATACTCTTCATGTTCATCACCCATCGTGATTATTAATGGCTTCTGTCCTTCACTTTCTGTTGTCCTTTATCAGATTTTTGTTAGTAGCTGATAGTAGTCTTCTATTTTTTTAAGGGATGTATCTTAGTTTATTACTACATTTTGGTTATTGTTCAAGACATTTAGACTCAAGTTTGATCCAGCATCTCTTTGAATTCAAGTATTAATCAAGTCGTTCAGTAAAAAAGTACTACCCAAGTGAACTTGATATGGTAAATAGTGGAAGCTTGGAGATGGGTCAGTTGTCTCTATTTGCGGAATTGTTGCATATAATATTGCAGTTGCTGCTTCTTCTTAAGCTTGCAATACATTATATTGTGCTTATCACAAATTTTAGCACGTATCACATATGAGACCTGCAATTTTCTGGGTGGGAAGTGATTAATTTAACATGTGGATTTGATATAGGGTTCTTTACAATTTATGGCTATTTGCCTGAGTTTCTATGCTAGAAACATCAGCAGCTTGTTTTACATGCTTTATTATGAGACACTAATTCAATGGTGAATGTTAACCTCTTTCTAAATATTATTGGGTGCCATCTGTGAGTATATTTTGAGGACCAAGTAAATATGTGCCGCCATGTGTTAATTCCTAGTCAAAACTAGAAGTAACTAGTAAACTATTAGATCAGGAGTCCAAAATTGTTCTAGCATTATTGCTTTTAATTTATATATTTTCTTATGCTGACATAGCAGTGCTTATGCCACGCCATTAAGCTATCAAGATAGTAAAGCTAGGTGTCACACACCGTTATCTTAAGGTGAGATATAATTTTTATTGATCCAAATTCTTTTTGTTAGTTAGTCATTACAATTGTTTTCCTCAGATTTTATGCTATCTGACAAAGGTATCCAAGTAGATAAAGTAAAAATCGACATAATCTCGAACCTACCTGTCCCTCGTATAGTTAAAGACATTTGATCTTTTCTGGGGCATGCGGGATTCTATCGCCGCTTTATCCAAAATTTTAGTGCAATCTCCCGACCACTATGTCAACTACTCGCTAAAGACACGCCATTCGAGTGGTCGGAAAGCTGCCAAACATCGTTTGATGCACTAAAAGAACACCTTACCTCCGTACCAATAATACAGGCCCCCAACTGGGGTTTGTCATTCGAATTAATGTGCGATGCTAGCGACTATGTCATTGGTGCAGTGCTAGGACAGAGGAAGGATAATAAGCCTTACGTAATCTACTATGCCAGTCGAACACTAAATGAAGCTCAAATGAATTATACAACTACTGAAAAAGAGCTACTGTCAATAGTCTTCGCTTTGGATAAATTCAGGTCTTATATGATAGGTCCCCTATTGTTTGTTTCACAGACCACTCAGCCTCAAATACTTGTTGTCCAAGAAAGATGCGAAACAACGACTAATTCATTGGATACTCCTACTCCAAGAGTTTGATATCACAATCAAAGATAAAAAGGGGGTAGAGAATGTGGTCGCCCACCATTTATCTAGGCTAACATTCGTTGACAATGCTGAGCCACTACCAATTAAAGACGAATTCCTAGATGAACAACTGATGACTGTCTTGGGTTTGCCCTGGTATACGGATAGAGTAAATTACCTAGTTATGGGAGAGACCCCAAGTCATTGGTAAAATTAAGATAAGAAATGATTCCTCTCATTTGTACGTCATTTCTTCTTTGATGACCATTACCTTTTCAAGTATTGCGCTGAGCAGGTCATCCGACGTTGCGTTCCGAATGAGGATATCACTGTAATTCTAGTCTCATATCATTCAGAAGCCTACGGTTGTTACTTCGCCTCGCAAAATACCGCACAAAAGTCTTACACAGCGGGTTCTACTGGCCCTCCATTTTTAAAGATGCTTATTGTTTTTGCAAATCATGTCAATGCTGTCAAAAGCTCGGTACAATTTTAAAAAGGAACTTTATGCCCTTGACTCCTTTAATCACAATAGAAATATTTGATTATTGGGGCATAGATTTCATGGGCCTGTTGTAGACACCCCAATCTTGACCAGACGTCAAATTTAGGAGAGTGTCACCTCCGTATCCGATGATGACAAGGACCGAAAAATTTGAAGTATTCCAAGCTCTTCAGAAAGTTCTCCAAAACGCGATAAAATTTCACAGAAAGAGGAAAATACCAGGTATTTAGGAGAATTCAGGTATAAGACATAACTTTTGGAAAAGATCTTCAAAAATAATTTGCTTTGAGAAAAAGGAAGACCTAAAAAGGGAAGCTCAGCTAAAAACGGCACACGGCAGACTTTCGCGGCACTCAGTGAGTGTCGGACGGCAGTCAGAGCGTGCCGGCCCGGCATTCACCGAATGCCGTCGACATTTTCTGACTGCCGTTCACTTTTAAAGTCCGTATTTTGCAGTGCAATACGTATGCGTATGCGGATAAGAACAAAAAACTGATAAAGTAAGACTGCAAAAAACGCGGCAATCCATTAATTGTCGCGGCATTTGATGAGTGCCACCTGGAAGTCATGCAGTGCCGGAACGGTAGTCATGGACTGCCGCGGCGGCTTTCACGGACTGCCGCGACAGTTTCTTGACTGCCGCCCTGGGCAGCAGTCTGTCCAATTTCAGAAAGTACACATTGTACCACCAAATGAGATGCTTACACATGTCTTTTACTCCGAATTCACTGAAAATACTTGGTAGTTTTTGTCTATAAAAGAAGAGGGATCTTCCTTGGGGAAAAAAAGAGGGGACCAAGGACAAGAAGAATATACAAGAAATCACTATCATTTCAACAAGACATATTTGAGAGAGTTTTGGAGAGCTTGAAGGAGAACTTGGAGATCTTCAAAGTATAGGAATTTGAGGATAGTCTTGGAGGTGACCCTCTAATCTTAGTTATGTTTTCTTTCTTTTTTTCAAGTCATTTAGTTTTTCTTGATTAAGTTTTAGAGTTTGTTAAGTAAACTTGGAAGTCTTTGCTTCTAATTCTTTGATCCTTCTTCCATTCTTTTTTTTGTTTATACTTTTCTCTTGAGGCTCTTGGAGATCCTCAATATCTCTCTTGAAAACTCTTGAGTTTGATCTTTTGAATCTCATGTAAGCTTATGCTTCACATGGGAGCCAAAGTTTGATCATCATCTTAGCAAGAACAAGTAGATGAATCCAAACCCCTACCATGGTTTGGGTTCTCTAAGCTTGATGTTTCATGGAATCCTCTCTATATTCCTTTGAGACTCATGAGTAGTAGTCATGTATTCATCTCCAATAACCATCAAATGATAGGAGAATATAGTTTTGAGTCTAAGCTCATCCCCATAGTTTAGATTCCTTATCTTGTAGATTTCATGAAGTTCATCTATATTCATTTGAAATCTATGAAAAATAAAGGTCTTTAGCCTCCAATGACCATCAAATGGTAGGAGAAATGATTTGGTTTAAACCCAACTTCATGGTTTAATAGTTGGAGTTACCAAATAAAAGTTGAAGTTGACAAATGAAAATAGTGAGTTTGCAAACTGTTTTTGATCAAAGATTTTTAGTTCGAAATCTAACTGTTCAAATCGAATGAAACTAACGGGAAAGTGTCAATAGCTCAATATTCCACCACTGTAATTTTTGTTTTAAGTTGGTTTCATGTTTAGAATGGTTTGATCATGAGTTTTGGAAGGTAACAGTAATCTGCCTAGAATTCCAGCACAACAACACTCTTTTGAAACAAATAAATCAAGGTTTTAACAAAGTGTTTATGACCCAAAATAATTTTTTCCAAGTACCTTAATGTGTTAGGGAGATACCCTAAAAAGGACAAAGCATTTCTGATCTTTTTGCTATTTGTAGAAAATCGTGCAAGAACTCTGGACAGAAGATTGTAAAATGCTGAGTGATGTCTGGTTTTTGTCACTTTCCCGGAGATCTAACCGTTAAAACTTTGATTTTCTTTTTGATTTGGAAACTAGACTCACAGAGGCATCTTGTGTCCAAAATTCATCAAGATAAAACCAAGAGAACCATGCCTTTCATG
The DNA here is from genome assembly GCA_033977485.1 of Hydrangea macrophylla. Lineage (NCBI taxonomy): Eukaryota > Viridiplantae > Streptophyta > Magnoliopsida > Cornales > Hydrangeaceae > Hydrangea > Hydrangea macrophylla. The sequence goes on from CM066994.1 coordinate 61,401,077, forward strand.
TTTTCTAAGTGATGATCTGCTCTTAGCAATTTTCAGAATTCTGCAATGAGTTTTAATCAATCTTGTGAATAGTGGCTTAGATGATGTTTCTATGAATTAAGATTCAAACCATGCTTTAATAATGATTAATTGAGTTTGAATTCAAAGCTTAAGAGTACTTCATAGTTTATTCTTGTCCATGTACATATTCATCCGTATGGTTTGGCGCTTGTAATTAGGACTTATTTGCTTTGGATTCAATTACATTTGATAGATGTAAGCTAGAAATTCAAGATTATTATTTCTAACTTCACCTCCTGTATATCATGTGCACTAACCTTTGTTTTGTAGCGCTATTGAGGTACGATTTCTCAACCCCTCTCTAGTTTATTGTATTATTTGATTTTATTTGATTTTCGACCTCATGTGCGACACCTTAGAATTAAGATTTGCCTTATGTGTATATGTGATTAGAGACTTTCTTTAAGACTTTCTTTTGTGTGTATGCATTGCACGTTTAATATCATTGCTGGATCCCGGGTAAGCTCTCTTGTTCCCTATTGCACATCATATTGCTTGCTATTTGACATATGTGGCTTATGAATGATATTTTTGTCATTAGCAATTTTACACCCTTTGGGTATGCTTTTGTGATGTGTATATATATATGTATTAGTTGAGGGCACACTTAAATTAATAATTCGATTAAAAGGATGTTGAGTAGAGGCCTATCGCAAGATAGGATGAGAGAGGGTGTTTTAGTCCGACGGGCTCCTTCCTCTCTCATTCCATAATCCCCGGACCTAGTTAATCTTTGGTTTCGTAAAAGATCAGTTTCCTTTTAAATGGTTTCTTAATTTCCCTTCTAAAAATTAAGTGGCGACTCATTCGTTTTTTTTTAATTTAATTTTGAAAAATGTATTTTAAAAGAAAAGCTGTGGGTAGGAAAACCTGCGATATCCACAATCTGGCGACTCTGCTAGGGATCGAACCCACAATCTCTGGTTTCGCAGACCAGGATTCTGATTTTGGGTTCACTTGAGGATTAGACTTGAAAAACATCCTTTTAATCGAATTAATTAATCTTTGTGTGCCTGTTGCATTTCACTTGCATGTCCAGCTAGTCGATTGCACGGAACTATGACCTTGGAGGCTCAGGGCAACCCGGTCGGTCAAGTCATCATGGGACTGTGTGATCACCCTTGACCTCGTACCATGATTTGGTATATTAAGCATCCTATCGGATGTGTGTCAAGGGTCCCTTATTTGACCAAAACCCAGCTTTTGCATAATAGTTTCCATAGAACCTTTCAAATTTAGGAAATCAATTCTTGATTAGGACTATGTGCTAGGGAGTTTTGTATGCCCAAAGGGGATTATTTGAGATGATGACAATGCTTGCTTGATGAAAAATGTATAACCCCTTAATCACTTTTAGCAATTCCTTCTCATGTCCCACGACATTTAGGAACATGCTGAACCTTGGTTATAAGGTTATACTTCTCATATCATGTTAGCTAAGCATCATTGACCTTGTATGTATCCAAACCCATGGAAAGTATGGTGATAATCCGATCATGTGACCCTTCTACCCAGAGAATCTTTAATCCATTTTCGAAAACAAATTAAGATTTCCACGGTCTTTATTTAAAACCGCTCTTTCAAAAACTCGGGAGTTCACTTGTTGATCAAAACTTCAAAACAGTTATTCACCAGCTAAAACACTTTTCAAAACAGAAGTTTCAACCCAATCACTTTTTGAAAAGCATGATCCAAAATTCTTGAAAATTGTTTTCTAAAGATTTCATCCGAAATGCTTCCCAAATGAATTTCAAAAACCCTAAAAATTTTCAAATTTTGAAGGGCAAAAAGGGGGGTCACAATGAAAAGAGAAGTTGGCACACTCGACATGGCTGAAGATTTTATGTGCTTACATGCTTACGTGTTAGGACTAGGGTTTTTTTTTGTTCTTTTCTTTGGCATATAGAATAGGCACACACACACACACACATGCATTGCATCATCATGACATATAAAAGGAAAGTTGTAATACTTTTATTTGATAAAAAGGAAGATAAAAAGATTTTACAAGAAAAAAATTTTCAAAATTTGTTGTAGGGGCAAAAATAGCACTTAATACAGGCACCGTTTGGTCTAGAGGACCCACAACAAGGTTAGTAAGAAGAAGAGAAGATTCCGAGATGGCAGAGGAAAGAGATACTGGGGAAGTGGCAGAACTAAGAATACTGGTAGAGCAACAAGCTGAACAGATGAGGAGGCAAGCCGAGAATATAAATCGTATGATGGTTATGATAGAAACAATAGCACGTCCACCGCCTGTTGTAGATCCGCCAGTCAGAAACCCACCAAACCCGGATCTGCCCATCAGAGAAGAAATTTGGTTTGATGATCTAGAATTGCAGAGAACCGAAGCACTCAGGACAGAAAGAGAGAAGAAAGAGAGGGAAAAGACTGAGAAGGAGAGGCTTATGGCAGAGAAAATCGAGAAGCTTGAAAGGGTCGTACGAAAAGCTCAAGGGGTCGACACTTATTTGCTAGAGCTAGAGGGCTTGTACGAAGGGGTTTGTGAAGTACTGCCCGCCGGTTTCAAAATGCCCGTCTTCGATAAATTTGATGGCACAGGCAACCCCCGCAGTCACGTCCGAATGTGTATTGGGGCTTTCCATCCGAGTGGCTTAAGCACAACTATGATGGCGGTCCTATTCCAACAGACTTTGACTGGAGCCGCTCTGTCCTGGTATCTTACTCTTGAACCAAGCAAAACCAGGGTGTGGGAAGAAGTGATTTAGGCATTTGTGGCACAGTATGAATACAATTAGGATTTGGATGTTACTGTCCGAGATTTGGAGACTACCAGGCAAGGAAAGAAAGAATCATTCGCCGAATACCTGAGCAGATGGAGGGGAAAGGCAGCCAAAATGGTACAAAGGCCGTCTGGGAAGGACCAGATCCGAATGCTGATGAAGAATCTGCAGCCAGTTTATCAGGAGAAGATGAGATTTCAGTCAATCAACACCTTTGCTGAGGTATTCGATGTGGGGACAAGGATTGAAGACGCGATTCATGAGGGGACCATCAAGAAAGAGGAGCAACCGAACCGGTATAGGAGGCCAAACTATGGATCCAACGGAGGACAAACGGGAGGTCACTCTAGCTCCACCGATGTCAATGCACTAAATGGGCCAGAAAGGAAATTCGACATAGCGCCGTGAAGAGGAGGGGACAAAGCACCAAGGAAGTTCTCAGATTTGGGGGTATCACTATCAACTGCCCTCGACAGACTGTTAGCAAAGGGGCATCTCCGTCAATTGGAATCTCGCCCTCTACCAAGTTCGCTTCTGCCCCATTTCGATCAATATGCTAGTCTAGTAGTCGCAGGGATTATGAAGAAAATGGGTTTCTTTCCAGGATTGGGGTTGGGGAAGAACCTTCAGGGCCTGCCAGAGTCTCCAAGAATCCCTACCCAGACTCACACTCACGGTCTGGGGTACCAGCCAACAAAGAAGGAACTGCGGGCAAAGAAGAAGGCCGTCAATGCACCACTAGACCCTTACCTAAAGACGCTCAATGGATATTTTGTGAAGGAGGGAGAAGATTTCCCCTTTTGTGGCTTCCCAGAGCCATGGATGGACCAGAAAGACAAACGTCTAAAGCCAGGATTCGAGATCTTCTTCTCCCACGAATTTTCCAAGTACAAAGACCCGTTCCTACAAATGTCTGAAAAGCCTGTTACCGTCAACGATTGGATTGGTGTACTGGACGGACCGGTCATGCAGAACCTGTTGAGCGAAGGAGGGGCAAAAGCCTAAGGAGAAGAAGAAGAAGGCAAGAGTCTGAAAGTCGAGGCTGAGGAGGGGAATGTTGAGGATGTGCTGGAAGAAGAGTACGAACTAGAAGGAGAACCGAAAAAGGAAGAGAAGATGGAAACCGGAGGGCTGCCAGGTTGTAATACTATGGAGCTCAAGCAGGGAGCCAACAAGGAGTGGGTTTTTGAGTCTAGCGATAAGTATCCCCCTCACCCAGAGTCTGTAATGGCCCAAATGAGGCGTCTTACTATTGCTGTGTCTATTGTAATCACCCCTAACAAGATCAATGAAAGTATGACTGATTCCGCCTACTTAAATGCGCTTAATGAATGTGATGAATGTGAAATACCTGATGAATTGCAAAAATTAGTTGAAAAGGAAAATGAATCTGCATGCAAAATCATAGAAAACACCCTAACAATTAATCTAGGAAATGAAGATAATCCTCAAAATGTCTTTATCGGCTCTACACTTAGCAATAAAGAAAGCAAAGAACTAATCAGTCTATTAAATGAATTCAAAGATGTTTTTGCATGGTCTTATAATGATATGCCAGGTATCGATCCAAAAATAGTCCAGCACCACATCCCTCTCTTTTCCAATTCAAAACCCATGAAACAAAAATTGAGGCGAATGAGGCCGGAATGGGCACTTAAGGTAAAAGAGGAGGTTGAAAAGCAATTAAGAGCTGGATTCCTGATGGTCACCGAGTATCCTGAGTGGATTGCCAACATTGTGCCTGTCCCAAAGAAGGATGGTCGTGTTAGGGTTTGCGTTGATTTTCGAGATTTAAACAAGGCAAGCCCTAAAGACGATTTCCCGTTACCCCACATCGACATGTTGGTCGATAACACTGTAGGACACGAGCTTCTATCTTTCATGGATGGATTCTCTGGGTATAATCAAATCCTCATGGCACCCGAGGATAGGGAGAAAACCACGTTCATCACTCCATGGGGGACATATTGCTATAGGGTCATGCCATTCGGACTCAAGAATGCAGGTGCAACCTATCAAAGGGTTGCCACCACCTTGCTGCATGACATGATCCACAAAGAGGTAGAAGTGTATGTGGATGATATGATTATAAAATCCAAGCAGAGGGAAGGACACTTAGAAGCTTTGAGAAAGTTTTTTGAAAGATTGAGGGAGTTTCAAATGAGGCTGAACCCGCAGAAATGTACGTTCGGAGTCACTACGGGGAAGTTATTGGGATTTCTCATTACCCAGAGGGGAATAGAGGTAGACCACACCAAAATAAAGGCCATAGCTGAAATGAATACACCGAAGAATGAGAAAGAGTTGAGAGGGTTCCTGGGTAGAATACAATTCATAAGCCGTTTTATCTCAAAACTCACCATGACCTGCGACCCACTATTCAAGTTACTCAGAAAAGGAAAAAGATTCGAGTGGGATACCTTATGTCAGCAAGCCTTCGACAAAATCAAAACTTACCTTCAGAACCCACCTGTCCTGTCACCACCATCGCTTGGGAGACCATTGTTGCTTTATCTCTCCGTATCCGAAGATTCGATGGGGTGTATGTTGGCCCAAGAAGGAGAAGAAGGACACGTAGAGAAGGCCATTTACTATTTGAGCAAAAGAATGACTGGATACGAGTTGAAGTACTCACCGTTAGAAAAAGCATGTTGGGCCTTGGTCTGGTGCACCCGTCGCCTTAGACATTATATGTTAGCCTTCCCCGTGATCTTAATCTCCCGGATGGATCCGCTCAAATACCTGTTTGAGAAACCCGCCTTAACCAGCAGGATTTCTCGATGGACCATGATGCTAGCCGAGTTTGATATAAGATATGTCACCTCCAAATCCGTCAAAGGGAGGGCCATCGCCGAGTACCTAGCTGACTTCGCCGTAGAGACTGGGGAGAAAGGAGAATTCAAGTTCCCTGATGAAGAAGTTATGGAAGTAAGAGAAGATCTGTGGAAGATGTATTTCGATGGAGCAGCCAATCAATTAGGATACGAAATAGGGGTCATCTTCGTAGCACCCGATGGGTCCCCTACACCATTAGCCGTCAAACTCAAGTATAACTCAACCAACAACACCGCAGAATACGAAGCATACATAATCGGGATGGAAGCAGCTTTGGCTTTAAAAATCGGAAAGATCGATGTTTTCGGAGATTCCAACTTAATCATATCCCAAGTCCGAGGAGATTGGAGGGTAAAGCATGAGAAATTGAGACCTTATCATGATTATCTGGAAAGTCTGAAAGCGCAGTTCCAAACGATTTCTTTTTACTACCTCCCTCGCGAAGAAAACCAACTAGCCGACTCTTTGGCTACCTTAGCCTCAATGATCCAAATCCCTTCCAAAATTGCCATGATCCCGCTATCCATAGAAGTGAGGAATCAACCTTCGTTTGAAATGATCGCGGCCATAGAGAGAGAAGATGAAGTGCCTTGGTATGAAGATGTGTGGAAGTTCATTAAAGAAGGGGGGTACCCCGAAGGAGCCTCAGAAAAGGACAGAAAGGTTATCCGATGATTCGCTGCTCAATTTGTGATTTACGCAGATAAGCTATGGAAGAAATCCTACACTGGATATAATCTGGAGTGTCTATATGGAAAAGAAGCTAAGAGAATGATGGAGGAAATACACGAGGGAGTGTGTAGGCCCCATATGAATGGGCACATGCTGGCGAAAAAGATCATCCGACAGGGGTACTACTGGACGACCTTGGACAAGGACTGTTGCGAATATGTTAGAAGATGCCACAAGTGTCAGATTCATGCAAATCTGATGCACACCCCACCATCACAGCTCTATAGCATGACCACCCCTTGGCCATTTTCCGTATGGGGAATCGATATCATTGGTGAGATAGTTCCGAAGGCTTCCAATGGGCACCGATACATAATCATGGCAATCGATTATTTTACAAAGTGGGTAGAGGCAGCCTCATATGCGACTTTGAAAGCCAAAGACGTGGTGAACTTCATCGAGAAGAACATAATCTACAGATACGGGGTCCCGAATGAGTTTATCTCTGATCATGGCAGTCATTTCCAGGGAAAAGTTATCCCGCTCTTGGAAAAGTATAAGATCGTTCGTCATCAATCATCCCCGTATAGGCCTCAGACGAATGGAGCAGTAGAAGCAGCCAATAAGAATGTTAAAGCAATCTTGGGAAAAACGACGGATACATATAAGGATTGGCATGAGAAGCTGCCATTTGCTTTGTGGGGATACCGAACCTCGGTGAGAACTTCAACGGGTGCCACGCCGTATTCGCTGGTCTACGGGATGGAAACCGTTCTCCCGGTCGAAGTAGAAATACCCTCCCTTAGGGTTTTAGCAGAGTGTGAGATCAGCGAATCAGAATGGGTACGAGGAAGGTACGAGGAGTTGATGTTACTCGATGAGAAAAGGCTGGCCGCAATAAACCATACTCGAGGGTATAAGAAGAGGATAGCTCGTGCTTTCAACAAAAGGGTCCGCCCGAGGAAGCTTGCTGAGGGTGACCTGGTCCTCAAGGAACTGAAAGTGCCTGTTTATGATCCCAGAGGAAAATTTAAACCCAACTGGGTCGGGCCATACATCATTAAGACCCTCCTTTCCGGAGGAGCGGCTTATCTCATGGACCTAGACGGGGTTGAATTTAAGCAGTCGATTAACCTCGATCACCTCAAGAAATATTTTGCTTGAAACCGTTTCTTTCAAAGCCTCCTACCTTGATGAACTACGCTTGACCTGATTCCCGCTAGGGGATACGTAGGCAACCAACTTGGATCGGTCATTTAAAAAAAAAAAAAAAAAAAACTAGGGGCAAACTTGTGTTTTGCCCGGAACCACTTCAAAGCCCTAAAATCAGGGGCAAACTTCGTTTGCCAGCCGAAAAACCCAGATACAAAACCCTCCCTTGGATCATCTGGCTATCAAGATAAGTACTATAAAGAAACAAATGAGAATTCACGGTATAGAAGGAGTAAAGCTCAAGCAAAGAAGCAAAGTAAAGAGCCAAGTAAAGACATTGAAAGGAGAATTCTTCATAAAAGATTAATCGAAGGGGTGAGCACTTTTGATTTAACATGACAACACTTCTTGAAAAGAAAAATAAGGAAAATCACATTCAAAAGCGTGAAAAGAGTAGGCAGGGTCTGTCAGAAAGTTTTGTAAAATGGCAAGTTTTTCCTGTTTTCGTCTACTTTATTATGTATATGTCTGTCAAGCTTGTCTCGCAACCAAGGCCTGGATCTCTAGAAGATATTGGGCAGTAGGCACAGTCGGAGCCGGAACCCTCGGACACGGAGCGGCAACCCTGCTGTGCCAAGCCTCAAGAAAAGCCTTCACATTAGAAGGGCGCAAAGTGGACCCCCTGGTAAAATCAGCAGTCACAGATTCAGTGACATCCTGTAAAAGTCCAAACTGGCGGACAACCCGATCGAGAATGTAGAAAGTAGTAGCACACAAGCCCGGCAGCCAGATACCAGGTCACCCAAGAAGACGTATAGCAACAGAGCGATAAATCCACTGAGGACAGACCCATCAGATATCACTGAAAGAGAGGCCCTGGAGCCAACCGAGCGATGCGTCGGCAGAATGGAATAGGTAATGGACCTCCATGCGATCATAAGGAAGTGGCCCACGAAGATGCGAGGAATGAATGAAGAGATCAAGGTGTTCCATGAGCCAAACCTGTAGGAAGAAAGGCGCCCCCACAGATAACATGGTCCCAGCAGTATGGGCGTGGCCCAATCCAATCAAAGTTTCACCAAGAACCAGCATAATAGCGCTTTTCATCTCACGCAAACCACAGACAATGGGTATGAGAGTGTCAGAAGATGACTGAAAGAGGAAGTAAGAGAGCATAGCAATTCACAGGGCACTACGTCGAATGATCTGATACTCACCATCATAAGGGTCCCCTATGGGAGCATAAACAGAAGAAAGGCGCTCAAAGTCGATCTGCTTATCATGAACAAAAGAACCCGCCGCATTCCGAGATATGTGAAGGAGAATGGCCAAATCCCGGACATACCCAGCCTGAACTAAAGGGACTGTCAACTTGGCAAAAGGGTCAGTATGCAGAATGGCGCTGAATTCCTCAAACAAGGGACAAGTCTCTTGAGAGCCGAAACGAAAGACGTTGAGAGTGGGATCCCAACACCGAATGGCAGCTCGAAGTAGGCCCTCGTTGAAATGCATCCGTCGGAAAGAGAAGAGATCGTTTAATATGAAACACTCAAAGTTGAGCTTGTCAATGCCCGAGAGAGTATCCATCCATGGGAAGAGAATTTGGGAGCTAATGGGGGCCATTTGAAGAGAAATGAACGAGAAAGAAGATGTTTTGCAGAATGTTGGAGGAAGAAGGGGGTATAAATAGGAGAATAAGGCTGACCACTCAATCGCGGCACTCGATAAAGTGCAATGGCATTCAATAAAGTGCCGCGCGGCAGTCCGTGAATGCTGTTGCGGTATTCACTGACTGCCGCTGTGGCACTTGCCAAGTGCCGCGGAGACCTAACCGAGTGCCGTTCCAGGTTTTCCGTTGGCCTAGATCTGTTTATAACACTTTTTAGCCCACCTGCAAACAGAAAACTAAAAAAGAACAATAAAACGTGCGCTTCATGCAGCACGAGCAACAAAATTAAGTTATAAACGCATTCATTCATTCATTCATCCTTGCAAAAAGAAAAAGGAATCAAGGCATTTAGAATCGTAATAAAGACGGGACCAAGCCATGGTCCCACATACGGCAAGAGAAGGACCAAGCTATGGTCACACATACGGTGAATATCAATGAAAAAGTAAAAAGAATAATAAGGTATTTAAAGTGCCTATCCTACCTGCCGTTGTGAAGCAGCCATCAAAATAAAGTGTATATGCATATACAAATCATCCGAATAAAAGTGTAAATCCTCCCATAACTCTCGAAAGCAAAATAAGAAAAGCGGGATCAGCCTCGGCCCCGGCCGCGAGTCTGACGAGTCGTACGCCTGAGGGGCTCCTCCTCCGACTCTGTCCCGCTGCCTCCGCCGCTCCCTCCACGTCCTCCGCTGCCACCGCCTCTGCCTCGGCCCCCGCTGCTGCCCACACCCCTGCCACCACCTCGCCCTGCGCCTCGTCCAGCACCGCCATCCCCAGGAGTGTCGTTAAGGGGAATACCGAACTGCTGGAGCCGCTGCTGAAGCTGCCCCGCCTGCTGAGATAGGACTCTGATCTCCTCCGTCTAAAAAAAGAAAGGATAAGTCCAAAAAGCATTGAGAGAACAAATGAAAAGAATGAAGGGTAAAGATCATGCTTGGGCCCTCAACTGAGCCGCAGCAGTCACCCGAGCTCCCTCAGCCTGAAGAACAAAAACCAGGAATAAAGATCAGTAAAAAGAGATACAATCAGAGTCATAGTAGAGGTGGGGATGAGTCTCTTGCCATCCACTCTCGCCCGAGAACCCACTATCGCACGCTATGGGCATATGTCAGGCCCTCCTCCGCGTAAGCACGCGGACGACGTCGTAATGGAGGGGTATAGTGGGAGCACCATGTGAGAGTCGAGGAATCGTCGTCAAGTGAGGCTTCCCGAACGAGACGGTCGACATGGTCCAGTCCCACTCAGGCAAGGCAGGGGGACGAACCGTAGCAGGAACAGGCTGCAAACAAAAGATAACAAAATAAATAAAGAATGAAAGAAAACTCATAAAAGATTGAAGGAATCTTGTACTCACCCGAGTCACTACCATCAGAGGGAAGTTCGGCATCAGCTTGGCGGCACGGAAAGCCGCGTATCCTGCAGGATTGTCCAAGAAGCCGTGAATACCAAAGCCAGCTCGAGCAGCCGTGAACTCGCTGCCCTAAAGCGTGTCTGTGGCCCTCATAGAGTCCGAAGGAGGGAACGGTACAAAGAATCCAGGGGCCGCCAGCGACTGCCTAGTCACCCTCTCTCCCAGGTACCACGCCTGTCCCTCTGACCCTCCGTCTAGAAGTCGCCTCGTCGGGTCATATCCGGCCGACTCCCGGATCTCCGCACGAGCATCAGGAAGCGCCCTAAACCACGGCTGCCAGTGCACATGCTGCTCCCTCAAGTTCGTCAGGAAGTTCCTGAACAAAACAAAATTGTGGGCCCCAGTCTTCCGTCCAACCCTGTCCTTCGCCCACTTCAACCCCTGGGGCAGGACGAGGGCGTCAGCAGCACGTGTTTGAGGAGACATCATGCGGAGATACTCATGGGACTAAATCTGTAATAAAAAGGAGGAAGGGGGGGGGGGGGTTAGTCTTGTAATTTAAATAAGTTTCTAAAAATATAATAAGCAATGGAATGTAGGAAAAGGTATACCTCCCACGCTCTCCAATAGCCACCGGTGGAGGCCGGCCTGTCTCGGGAAATATTACCCATATGCCTGTACAAGATAGCTAATCCTGTACCAGCCCAATCATACTCCTCAACCCGGTCCAGGTGCTCCAGAGACGCCACCAGGGAAACAGAGACCCGATCACCCTTGGTGCTCAACAGAGAGCACCCCAGCATGTACATCAAGAAACCCCGGGCCATCTGCTCATCGGTAAAGCCGGCTTTGCCCCGGAACGTGTCCATAAACCAACGGGCCGTGACCAGAGACTCCTCTGGAACCACACCTAGCAAGGGCTCCACCTGGTCCCACTCCTGATTTGTCAAGTATCGCAGAGGCTCTCCGCCAAAGGGGATCCCAGTAATCATCGAGAAATCTAGGGGGGTCATCATCATCTCCCCGAAGTCAAAATGAAACGTGCTGGTAGTGTCCCACCATCGCTCGGCAAGGGCGTGGATCTATCTCAAGTCGTTGGAGCTCTTCGTCAAGAGTTTGACGAAGTCCCCAAACCCCGCCGCGTCTACGAACCCCTGTATAGTCTCACCCAGCTCCGTATACCACTCATGCCCGTAAGCGAGGCTGCCGTGCCCCTTCAGCACCCTGGGCTGCAGCTGCAAGAAAGAATCATAAGATTTGCTGTTAGGAAATGGATAAAGAAGAGAGCAATAAAAATAAATAGGTAACAATAAAGGAATGAAAAATCTAGAAGTGTTCATAGGAAAACTTCACAAGCATGGCACTCGTTTGCATTTAAGAGGGAATGAATGAAGGAAAACGCCCAATGTTTTAGCGAAGTTTCAAAATACATGCATATATAAACTTGTGAAGGTTTTGGATCCAAAAGAAGTATAGTTTCAAAAAGAAGTATGTGGTCACTAGCATTCAGGAATCAATTTTGAATAATAAAAGGACGTTTGGAACGTTCAAGAAAATTCACAAAATATAATGAACACCGGGGAATGTTTAAAAAGCATCACACTCGCGAATCTTAAGAAAAACGGAAAGAAAAATTCGTGAGCATAAGATTCTTTGTTCACAAGAAGTGTTCGAGATTTCGATTAACAAAAACGGCTTTCAAAAGTCGTTGAGAAAAGTCAAAGGGGAAAATAAAGGATAACTGTTCGAAAAATTCAAGCATAACATGCAGGTTCTGAAGTTCATGAGAAATAAAAATAGAATTTCTTTACAAGGGGCATAGAATAAAGCGTTCGAGACGCTCGAGGGTGCCACGAGCATGACATTCGGAATAGGGTATCTAAAAGTTGTGACAATCCTACGTTACATTCACACAGAGAAGGAAATGCGAGAAAAATACGAGAAATAAATAAAAGGGGAGCGTTTACCTCGCGCTTAAACGCGCGGGCCGATAAATGCTCGTCCGGATCCCGGAGCAAGAGCGTGGCATCGGGATGATGGGTGGCCGTATACTTGGCCTTCTTCTTCCTCCCCGAACCGCTCGCCAAGATCTGTCAAGGAAAAGAGAGATCCACACTTTAAATTCATGAAAAACTCAAAAAAAACAATGAAATAAAAGAGATTAATCAAGTATTGATCGAATATAACGAACCTGATGAGTCCCCGGTAGATCAATCCAAGCAAGAAAAGGAAAAGAGAAATTTCTCCAGAGGAAAATCGCGAGAGAGAAGAAAGAGAGAATGACAGAAATGAGTTGAAACCCGGCGGTTTAAGCTACTGCTGCTCAATCGCGGCACTCAATTTTTCGTGCACGGCAGTCAGTCAACTGCCGGGCGGCACTCGTTGACAGCCGCAACGGCACTCCACGAGTGTCGTACGGCAGTCACGGACTGCCGCAAAAAACCGCGTGTGCCGCGATTAAGGCGGTTCAAAGATGCTCACCTTCCCCCCAAAAATTCAAATCAAGTCCCGAAAATTGAATTTGAGCCCCCCAAAATTTACCCTCATTGCACTTTTTGACCCCGGTTTCGTTTTAAGTTTTTGAATTGACTACAAATTTCAAAATGAAGGTATAGATTTGAGCCCGTGGACTCCCAACTCCTAAAAATTGAAAAAATTTTGAGCCCGTGGGCTCCCAACTCCTGAAAATTGAAAAAATTTTGAGCCCATGTGCTCCCAACTCCTGAGAATTGAAAAAAAGATTTTGAGAATGTAACGGATTTATGTTCTCAAATTTCCGCAACAGATTTGCGTTAACCCTCGCTTTGGGAATATAACAAACTTATATTCTCGGTTCTCGCAACAAATTTGCGTTAACCCTCGCTTCGGGAATACAACAGATTTATATTCTCGGTTCTCGCAACAGATTTACGTTAATACTCGCTTTGGAAATATAACGAATTTATATTCTCGGTTCTCGCAATAAATTTGCGTTAACCCTCGCTTTGGGAATATAACGAATTTATATTCTCGGTTCTCGCAACAGATTTGCGTTAACCCTCGCTTTGGGAATATAACGAATTTATATTCTCGGTTCTCGCAACAGATTTGCGTTAATCCTCGCTTTGGGAATATAACGAACTTATATTCTCGGTTCTCGCAACAGATTTGCGTCATCCCTCGCTTCGGGAATATAACAGATTTATATTCTCGGTTGTCGCAACAGATTTGCGTTAACACTCGCTTTGGGAATATAACGAATTTTTATTCTCGATTCTTGCAACAGATTTGCGTTAACCCTCGCTTTGGGAATATAACGAATTTATATTCTCGGTTCTCGCAACAGATTTGCGTTAACCCTCGCTTTGGGAATATAACGAATTTATATTCTCGGTTCTCGCAATAGATTTGCGTTAATCCTCGCTTTGGGAATATAACGAATTTATATTCTCGGTTCTCGCAACAGATTTGCGTTAACCTTCGCTTTGGGAATATAACGAATTTATATTCTCGGTTCTCGCAACAGATTTGTGTTAACCCCGTTTTGAGGATATAACAGATTTATATTCTCGGTTCTCGTAACAGATTTGCGTTAATCCTCGCTTTGGGAATATAACGAATTTATATTCTCGGTTCTCGCAATAGATTTGCGTTAACCCTCGCTTTGGGATTATAACGAATTTATATTCTCGGTTCTCGCAACAGATTTGCGTTAACCCCGTTTTGAGGATATAACATATTTATATTCTCGGTTCTCGCAACAGATTTGCATTAACCCTCGCTTTGGGAATATAACGAATTTATATTCTCGGTTCTCGCAACAGATTTGCGTTAACCCCATTTTGAGGATATAACAGATTTATATTTTCGATCCTCGTAACAGATTTGCATTTACCCCATTTTAAGGATATAACAGATTTATATTTTCGATCCTCGTAACAGATTTGCATTGATCCTTGTGTTGGGAATATAACGGATTTATATTCTCAGTTCTCGCAACAGATTTGCGTTACCCTTACATGGCATGCGCATCACGATAAGATAGGTGCATTCATCCGTATGGTTACTTGTGCTTGTGTATGTTCGACCCCGTGCCCGAACTGCGTCTCGGTCTGATTCCTAGTGGGATACGTAGGCAGCTCACCGTTGAGCACAACCGACATGAACCGTTTGTGAAGCCTTTTTCGCAACGCATTTTGTTTTACCTAAATTCGACAGTTTGGTCAAAGGGCTTGTCTTCACACAAGCTTTGCCATTTCACTTATGGGACGCGTTGCCCCACAAGCTCTGTCAAAGAGGGGCAAACTGTAGACACCCCAATCTTGACCAGACGTCAAATTTAGGAGAGTGTCACCTCCATATCCGATGATGACAAGGACCGAAAAATTTGAAGTATTCCAAGCTCTTCAAAAAGTTCTCCAAAACGTGATAAAATTTCACAGAAAGAGGAAAATACCAGGTATTTAGGAGAATTCAGGTATAAGACATAACTTTTGGAAAAGATCTTCAAAAATAATTTGCTTTGAGAAAAAGGAAGACCTAAAAAGGGAAGCTCAGCTAAAAACGGCACACGGCAGACTTTCGTGGCACTCAGTGAGTGCCGGACGGCAGTCAGAGCATGCCGGCCCGGCATTCACCGAATGCCGCCGACATTTTCTGACTGCCGTTCACTTTCAAAGTCCGTATTTTGCAGTGCAATACGTATGCGTATGCGGATAAGAACAAAAAACTGATAAAGTAAGACTGACAAAAACGCGGCAATCCATTAATTGTGGTGGCATTTGATGAGTGCCGCCCGGCAGTCATGCAGTGCCGGAACGGCAGTCATGGACTGCTGCAGCAGCTTTTACGGACTGCCGCGACAGTTTCTTGACTGCCGCCCTGGGCAGCAGTCTGTCCAATTTCAGAAAGTATACATTGTAGTAGTCATGTATTCATCTCCAATAACCATCAAATGATAGGAGAATATAGTTTTGAGTCTAAGCTCATCCCCATAGTTTAGATTCCTTATCTTGTAGATTTCATGAAGTTCATCCATACTTCATTTGAAATCTATGAAAAATAAAGGTCTTTAGCCTCCAATGACAATCAAATGGTAGGAGAAATGGTTTGGTTTAAACCCAACTTCATGGTTTAATAGTTGGAGTTACCAAATAAAAGTTGAAGTTGACAAATGAAAATAGTGAGTTCGCAAACTGTTTTTGATCAAAGATTTTTAGTTCGAAATCTAACCGTTGAAATCGAATGAAACCAACGGAAAAGTGTCAATAGCTCAATATTCCACCACTGTAATTTTTGTTTTAAGTTGGTTTCATGTTTAGAATGGTTTGATCATGAGTTTTGGAAGGTAACAGTAATCTGCCTAGAATTCCAGCACAGCAACACTCTTTTGAAACAAATAAATCAAGGTTTTAACAAAGTGTTTATGACCCAAAATAATTTTTTCCAAGTACCTTAATGTGTTAGGGAGATACCCTAAAAAGGACAAAGCATTTCTGATCTTTTTGCTATTTGTAGAAAATCGTGCAAGAACTCTGGACAGAAGATTGTAAAATGCTGAGTGATGTCTGGTTTTTGTCACTTTCCCGGAGATCTAATCGTTAAAACTTTGATTTTCTTTTTGATTTAGAAACTAGACTCTCAGAGGCATCTTGTGTCCAAAATTCATCAAGATAAAACCAAGAGAACCATGCCTTTCATGTTTTCTAAGTGATGATCTGCTCTCAGCAATTTTCAGAATCCTGCAATGAGTTTTAATCAATCTTGTGAATAGTGGCTTAGATGATGTTTCTATGAATTAAGATTCAAACCATGCTTTAATAATGATTAATTGAGTTTGAATTCAAAGCTTAAGAGTACTTCATAGTTTATTCTTGTCCATGTACATATTCATCCGTATGGTTTGGCGCTTGTAATTAGGACTTATTTGCTTTGGATTCAATTACATTTGATAGATGTAAGCTAGAAATTCAAGATTATTATTTCTAACTTCACCTCCTGTATATCATGTGCACTAACCTTTGTTTTGTAGCGCTATTGAGGTACGATTTCTCAACCCCTCTCTAGTTTATTGAATTATTTGATTTTATTTGATTTTCGACCTCATGTGTTACACCTTAGAATTAAGATTTGCCTTATGTGTATATGTGATTAGAGACTTTCTTTAAGACTTTCTTTTGTGTGTATGCATTGCACGTTTAATATCGTTGCTGGATCCCGGGTAAGCTCTCTTGTTCCCTATTGCACATCATATTGCTTGCTATTTGACATATGTGGCTTATGAATGATATTTTTGTCATTAGCAATTTTACACCCTTTGGGCATGCTTTTGTGATGTATATATATATATGTATTAGTTGAGGGCACACTTAAATTAATAATTCGATTAAAAGGATGTTGAGTAGAGGCCTATCGCAAGATAGGATGAGAGAGGGTGTTTTAGTCCGACGGGCTCCTTCCTTTCTCATTCCATAATCCCCGGACCTAATTAATCTTTGGTTTCGCAAAAGATCAGTTTCCTTTTAAATGGTTTCTTAATTTCCCTTCTAAAAATTAAGTGGCGACTCATTCGTTTTTTTTTAATTTAATTTTGAAAAAGGTATTTTAAAAGAAAAGCTGTGGGTAGGAAAACCTGCGATATCCACACCTGTTTCCTAAATCAAACAACTGTGAGTATATACTCCTAGCTGTAGAATATGTATCTAAATGGGTAGAAGCGATACCAACGTGGGACAATGACCACAAAACAGTGATGTCCTTTTTAAAAGAACACATCCTGTCATGTTTCAGAACCCTGAAGGTGTTAATAAGTGACCAAGGCAAACACTTCTGCAATAGGCCCTTGGAGTCCCTCCTTAAGAAATACGGGGTCAATCACAAGATCGCTCTAGCCTACCACCAATAAACTAACGGGCAGGCAGAGTTGGCTAACCGAGAAATCAAGCACATTCTGAAAAAGACGATTAGTTTTAACAAGAAAGACTGGGCATACAAACTGACCGATGCTCTATGGGCATACCTTACTGCGTATAAAACGAACCTGGGAATGTCCCCATACAGGCTAGTGTACAAAAAAACTTGCCACCTCCCTATTAAGATTGAGCATAAAGCTTATTGGGCGACACGCTCATTAAACCTCAATATCAAAGAGAGAGGTCAGCTAAGAAAACTCCAACTTGCAGAGTTCAAGGAAATCCGTAGAGATACGTATAACTCTACGAAGTTGCATAAGGAAATGTTGAAGGCTCACCACGATCGAACGATCTTTTGTAAATCATTGAAACTGGGGCAGAAAGTCTTGCTTTACGACTCTTGCCTTCACCTCTTTCCTGGGAAGCTCCGATACCGATGGACAAGTCCATTCATCGTTAAATTTCTCTTTCAACATGGGGTCGAGCTATTCAATGCAAAGAACAAGGAAAGTTTCAAGGTCAATGGCCAAAGATTGAAGCCGTTCTTGGACAACTTCCAACCTGAAGTTGAGCACATCCAACTGGATGAGCCCAACTACTCCTCGATCGTAAAACAGCAAAGAGTGTTCTCACATTGTTGTTGTATTATTTCCTTCCTTTTTTTTTTTTTTGCATTTTTGCTTGTTTTATTTATTTGTCTTTTTGGAGTGTGACCTCGACTTTAATCTGCTATTCTATATAATTTCTCCCCAGTAGGCTATAAGAATGAGAGTCGACGACGTCCATTCAATCGGGTCATGGGATGATTCAGAATGGCGGAAACCTCCCTGGACTGTCGAGGAGATTGCATTCTGCCTTTCTCCTTATCAAGGGCCCGGGGCAGATGATGTGGTTGACCTGACCCAAGGGTACATCCCTTATAATCCTGCCCTCCTCCAAATTAATCCTTTTAAGCATATAAACTTCCCTGAAGAGGAAGGAGAACCAGAGGGGTATTTCATCAAGGAATTAGATGATGCACTCTTGGAATAGTGGGAGAACGACTCGATGTGGGAACCATGTGTTGAAGAAGATTTATAGGATGTGGTGCCCGAACGCCATAACACTGTCTTCACATATGTGGTTGACTTCATCGTCATCGAGTCTATTCCATATATTTATGTGCACATGAGCTATTTATTGTTCCGACTTCAATGCCCCATACCTGCTAGTGCACGTAGTTCTATCACGCCAATAGTGAGTTTAACTCATTGTCACATTTCATTTTCTTTTTGTCTTTCTTTGTTTATTCCTTTCTGTTAGTTCTTTCACTTGTTGTATATTAATTTGTTTCTATTTGGTTTTCTTCTGTTGTCCTTGTCTAGGATTATCACTATGTTCCACAACGGTATGCTGGTGTTCCTTCCGCACCAACTGTTTTATGGACCTGGACCTTACATAGGGTTTCCTGGTACTCCGCCGCAAGAGAGCAAACAGTTGAGAAATTATACTCCTCAATCAATGTCTCTATCCGGATCACCTCTTACTTATGCAGTCAATCCTTTGGAGGTTTCAGACACTTTCGATGATATTCTAGACGCTTTCAGATCTTTCTATAATCGTGAATTATCGAGTTTGGACTCTACTCTTGAAGATTTGGCGAAGCATGAAACAATTACAAAAGAAGAAATTTTCATGTTCGAAGATTAGTGACTCACTTCAGTTACGTTTTGTCATTTGGTCAATCTTTTATCAATTGAAGTATATTGCTGGTCATAGAATTGTTAGTTTTGTTTTTAAATTTAGTTTTTCTTTGTAATAAGGTCTTAAGTGCCAATTTTGGGATTATAATTTGCAAAACAGATGCAATTAAAAATTTATATTTATAAAATTTGCAACTTTATATTACTATGATTATCATTTCTGGCTTACATGTCCTGTGAATGAACTGCTTTTATCATTTTGCTGTATGTCCAATATAGTTTCTTTTAGTTGGGGGTATACAAATGTTCTGTTTAGGTTTCTGGAAATTTTCTTGTTCGATCGATCGAAAATTGGGTACTCTCGAGCACTTTTACATTCCTCAATCGATTGAAAGTTAGATCGATCAAACTTTCTCGATCGATCGAGAATTGCATTTAAACGAGCTGTCCAGCGTACACCTCTTCAGTCTCTTTCTCTCCTTTTTTTTCCTTCAAGCGCTCTGAGACTGAGAGAGAGAGATATAGCTTGGGGCAATTTTGTCCTCTCCCTACTCAATCTCATTCATTTAAGGAGTCAGACCTTCCCAATCATCATCATTATCATTGCCTTCTCCCCCTCGCTGCACTATCCCCGAGGTATGGATTCCATGAACCCCCTAGTTCCATTCTTGTTATAACCTTGAGGGGTGCTCCCCATTGGTCCGAAGACCAACTTTTAGTCATCTTAGTATTAGGTTTCTAGTTTGTTTCATTTCATTTTGCATTTTCTTTTTTGTCTCTGCATGTATGTTTTGCTCGATCGATTGAGTTGGTTTCGAGCGAACGAGGCCAACCCATTTTTCAATCGATCAAAAATAGTTCGATCGATCGAACTGATGCAGAAACAGATTCTTCTTTTGGTGTTTTTTTCTTGTTTTCATTAGTCTTTTCTTTTCTTTTCATTTTCAATTTTAGGGACTTCAAGATGAATCCTGTCCCGGGATATCACAAGGAGAAACCCTTTGATCTCACGATCCCCAACCCGATCCCACAACACGGCTTTCGGAATACTCCAGACAGGTAGTGGTTCACGCAATACTTCCGATCTATGAAGGTTATGATTGAGCGCCCTCTCGAGACAGCATGGCTCTCCAGACAGGTAGTGGTTCACGCAATACTTCCGATCTACATGTGACTTAGTGCCCATGTATCGTGTACTATCTCTATCCTTTCTCTTAGAATTTTTCTAGGTTTACAACTTTATTTTCAACGACACATTTTCTTTAGAATAGTCCTCTTTTATATGCTTATATGTTAGAGACATCTTATCTAGGATTGTTGCATGATTCCATTGCACGTTTCCATTCTTTTTCCTTTTTACGACTCCGCTTGAATCAACCCAATATAAGTCTCCTCGTTCCCTTTTGCATATCATGACATGTTACCTTTACTTGTATTGGTCCCGGGTGGGACTAGCCACTGTAAGTATACCTCTCTCTTATATTGCATGTGCATCCGATTTCTACTTGATTTAATCTCTTGACATGATTTTCCTTAGATGTTCCCTTTTTGACATGTATATATTATCTAGTATGTTTGAGGAAACAACACCAATTATTAATTAAGAACAAGGACATTTGAATCAAGGCCTACTGTTCAGTAGGGCGAGGAGGGGATGTTTTAGTCCTGCTTGGGCTCCTTCTCATCTCGTACTAAGGCCCTCGAACCTAGTTTTTGATAGTGAAGGGCGAGTAACCGTATTCAATTTTGGGCAAGTCAAACTTGGGTTTCCTAATTCCTGATAAAAATTAGGTGGCGACTCTTTGTCTCTAGGATCGCGTTAGGAAGTTCTAGCTTCCTTGAAGTGTGCTCCTTGGATCCGTCCCGGGACACTATCGAGGGAAACGCCAGGACCACCATCTCAACGCGCACGGGTCCACAACTTGGTATCAAGTTTATGATGTTTTTACACATTTAAAAAAGGAAAGACGCACAAAACATTTTTTTTCCAAAGTTTCTATTTCTGGATTGCAGTCTCTGAGAAAAGGGCATAGTCCCAAAATATTGAGACTTTTCCTAATCGATTGACATAATTGTTAACCCAATCGATTGGTATTATTTGTGACACAATCGATTGTTACTACTTTTATACCAATCGATTGGACCCCTATCTTAGTCAATTGGTGGTTACAGAATGTAGATATTTCTGCTAATTATGAACTGTTTAGTTTCTTAAAAGCGGTGGAACAGGGTAACTGGTAGATTGTGATAATTCGTGGCAATAGAAAGATATTTCTTGCTTGATAACATGTCCATAAAAGCGGTAGACTATGCATATGTCCTCAAAAACAGTGGACTAGAGTAATGGTGTATCCATAGAAGTTTTAGTGTTGAGCTGTACTTCGATCAATAGAGTGTAGTCGGTCTTCGTTTAACAAGACGTTAGAAATCGATTAAGGAAGAGTTGAATAAAAGAAGATGCTAATAGGAGAATTTAATCTTTTATCGTTTCAATCACTTGTAATTACTTCATAATTATGATGCCCTGTTAGTATTTTGCTTACTCAACTTTTATGAGCTGACGGCGTTTTATGCCCTGGACGTTCCTCGTCCAGCCTATCTTGTTTATGACAGTGCAGGTGAAGGATCCTACAATGAAGGCTTCTACCCAATGGGAAACTACGTAGAGGATGGCCCCGTTGAAGAAGGTTATGTCGGGGAAGACTTCTATGCTGATGACTATGTGTATGCTAATTGAATACTAGGATGGACTGTAGTTCTTTATATTTCTATTTCCCTCAGACTTTATCTTTATGTTTTGTAATCAGGCAGATGTTGCCTTAAGATTTTAGTTTTATTTTTACTCTAGACTCTGATTTTAATAGTTTAGTAACTTTAAATTATATTTACCATGAACTTACACTACACCATATGGACCAATTTCTAATGGAAAGGTTTTAAGCTTTCTAACGGATATATCTGTTACTAATTTCTAATGGATATATTCGTTAGAAATAAGAAAAATCTGTTAGTAATGATCCTTCATATGGACTTTATATTATTTCTAACAGTTTTAAAAAACAATACTAATAGATATATCCGTTAGAATTTATTTTCCGAAATAAATATAATACAAAGAAGAAAAATAAAAGTAAAAAGAACATATATGGTCGCCTAATTCATTCCCACAAAAAATACTCATACTGTCACACAGAAGAGGAGAGAGAGAGAGAGAGAGAGAGAGAGAGAGAGAGAGAGAGAGAGGAGATATGGTCGCCCCTCACCGTCGAGTTTCCCTGCCGCTGCTGCCATCGCCGACCTCCACAGGTACACGCCCTAATTCCTTCTTCCTTCTTCTTCTTCTTATTCTCGTCAGATTCAAGCCCTAATTCTTCATTCTTCCTTCTCCTTCTTCTTCTTCTTCTTATCAAATTCAGGCCCTAATTCTTATACCTCTAGAAATTAGGTCTGAAGAAATAGAACAAATCTTTTGGTTGAATTGTGGGTTTTGTTTTCAAGCCCTATTTTTCCTTCTTTGTACTTGTATAATGATACTTAAATTTAAATATATGTCCTTTTAAGTTGCATTGTCTAGTCAAAACCTGCTTCTTCTATGGAACATGATTCTAGATTAACTACTGATATGCATAAAAATATCCAATGACAGTATCTCTGCCACCTCAGCAAGAAATGCCAAGTCACCCAGTAGATGCGACTCATTATGTAACCATCCTGGGGATTTTACCCAGAACTGCCCGGTATATCCTGATCGTGATTAATGGATCAGGAATACGACGTCAGCCCCTCTAGTGTCAGTGACTGGTCGTCCATGTCGCATAGCACGACCTAGAAGGTTCCAAACAGTTTCCTACCTCAGCTAAAAGACTAATGGAAAGAGAAGGATTAGGAAACACCCACAATTTGTGCTAATCAATTGTAGTTAGATCATATTGCCTAATTAGGCTACTTACCATGTACAAGTGGTCCTTGCATCTATAAAAGAGACCACTCACCCTCTTCAAAGGGGATGGCATTCTTATTCTGCACAATCGCAACATTGCATTGCACACACGCACACTCTGCCCGGCCGGTCTCTGGTAGCTCCAAGCTCCTGTTGGTTCACCAAAGACCCCCAGCGACTTTCATATCATAGTGCAACTGCTCCGACACACAACGTGGATGTAGGTCTCTTAATTAACAGGGCCGAACCACATACATACTCACTTGTCTATTTCTTCTTACTCTATTACCCAAATTTTAGCATCACCAGTTTGGCATCGTCTATGAGAATACAACAGTTTTTTTCCCAAAAAACAAATATGTTATCGATCAACATGCCGCCGAAGACGGGTAAGAAGACTCTTGCCCCAACGGGTTCGGCAAATTCGTAGGCCGGGGAACTGGCGACCTCCATGACCTCAGAGTAGATTACCGCGGCTCTTGTGCAACTCCTGGAGGGCCAACATCAAGCTCAGTAGCAAATTAAAGCACCGATGGCCCAACAGGATAAGCCCCCTCAAGCCGAGGATCAGCTAAGGAATGATGCACATGATCGCGTGCCCGTGCAGACTCGATGGCATGCCCATACTGCACTGGTATCCCCCCTGACTTTGGGGTAGTCCGGGAATGATGAACGTAGACATGGCCTCGAGTGGACCCAACAACGTGCCCGGGCAAACCCAAGCCAGGTGGGGGACGCAAGAGAGATCATCAACGACAAATGCGCTACCAGAAGGGAGGGGCAAGAGCTAACAGCCTGGGAATCTATCCAAGAACACTCGACTAGGAGACGTGGAGATCTTAGGCAGACAATTACCCAGAGTCAAAGCCATGCCTCATCTCTAAGGACAACGTATGTCGAAGAAGAGGCTACATCGTCCGACCCAACCTACTGCACAGATACAGAACGAAGGACCGATCGAGAGGACGTTAAGGCCCGCATCAGCAACCTGCAAAATTGATTGAGAAGTTGAGTCGCAAGCCAGGTCGTGACTATGCCAGTACTAAAATTGAGTCACCCTTCACCATCCAGATCTTGATTCTTATGACCGCTTGGGGAGCCAGATCGATCATGCCTGGACTTACAAGGCTCTGATGGCATTAGCTACCAACGCCGATGAACTACTGTGCCTAGCCTTTCCCAGCATGCTCAAAGGGCCGGTCACGCACTGGTTCCACTCACTCAAACCCTGAATAATCGACGACTTCATGGCACTCAGCAAGCTCTTCGTCAGCCAGATTATGGGAATGCTTGACCGATCACAGCCAGACACCCAATTGTTGGCTGTTAAGCAGCACAAGGGAGAATCCTTGAAGGATTATGTTGATCAATTCAATCAGCAAAAGCTTCAAATCCACAACCAGAATGAAATGGACGCGAACACAGCCTTCTACTCAGGGGTTCAACACACCAAGGTTGGTACGTCATTCCAACGTGACCGTTTGGCCACCCTGGTTGAACTCTCATGGAGGGTTGGAAAATACATTGACACGGAAGAGTTCCTAAAGTCTAAGCTGCCAACTTCATGGAGGATGAGTCCCCAAAATCCAAATAAAAAAGCACGAAGGTTCTGAGAGAGGCTCAGGAAAGAAGCTGAAGCAAGATCAGTAACGAAGCGATCGGGATCAGACCCCAGTTACATTCATGGCTCTTTCCTGGCCTATCCAAGAAGTTATGGTTACTGCCGAGGCTTAAAGGTTACTCAAAAAACTGACAAAGCTGAAAAGCCCGCCCGAGAAAAGGAACCGGGAGAAGTATTACCGGTACCATAAGGATCCCGACCATGATATAGAGGACTGCTTCAAGCTTAAAATTGCCATTGAGAAGCTCATCAAACAGGGTCACCTCGTCGAGTTTGTAACTACAGATAGGCGATCGTGACCAGACACCAGAGCTCCTAAGCAGCCGCAACCCCTCGGTCACATCAATGTGGTCTCCATAGGAACATCGGGCGGAGGGGACTCACAATTGGAGAGAAAAAGGCATGCTCGGGCATCTTGATCAGATATCCTGTAAGTCCAATCAGCCAACTCCCCACAAACCAATGTACTGGCATTCTTATCCGATGAATATTTCCCCACAATGATCCGCTAGTGGTAACGTCTCTATAGCTAATTATATGGTTAAGAGGGTGTTAGTGGACACGGGCAGCTCCTCAGACATTCTGTTTGCGTCAGCCTTCGATCAGATCAGGATATCGAGGGACTGGCTCTGACCGGTGGCCACCCCCATGGTATAATTCAACAGATCAAGCACACCACCACTTAGGATGATCGAAGTGCTAGTTCTTATGGGGACTTACCCACAGCAAGTCTTTGTTTGTTGTAGTAGAAGCCCCTTCCGCTTATAATGTCATCCTCGGAAGGCCCACGCTCAGAAAAGCCAAGACAGTTGTGTCAACCTTCACCCTAGTGATCAAGTTCCCAACCCCCCGGTCCGGGAAGCCTATGTGGAGATCAAGCAACCACTCGGAGCTGTTATGTCAACTCCCTACGTAGAGAGGTGTAGACAACCCATTTTGTCGCTATAAGATTTTGGAGACACATAGCTTGGCGATTCATGATGATTGAAAAAGACTCAAAAAGGACCCCCTAAAAATTAGTTTTATCTCTCAAAATGCTCAAAAAGTGGTGAAAATGACCAAAATGCCCCTAAACGCCCAAACACTCCCAGATTTGGACCCAAAGTTTTGGAAACAAGCTACATTGTAAGAAAAGTAATAAGATGAGTTTTAAAAGAAAATCGAATAAAATCGTCAGCCCCCCAAAACCCCCGAAAGTCCCAGAAGTTCCCGGAAAGTCCCAATTGACCGGTTTGACCCAAGTTTGACCAAGTTTCACAAGGGTTTGACCAAAATCATTCGAACTCGCCTGAAAGTTTTGAGATCATTCTAGATCATGTGAAAAGTATTCAAATGAGTTTTAAAATAAAATCGGACAAAAACGTCAACTCCTAGGAGCTCCCACAGGTTCCCAGAACTTTATGGAGATCCCAAGTTTGACCAATTTGACCTAAAAGTTGACTTTAAAACCGGAGCACTATATCATTTTTTAAATATTTTTCATTGATACTAGAGGTCAATAGCTTTCCAATGGTATACCGCAAAACTTTTAAAAGTGACCTGACTCCAAACTATTTTTTATTGAATATAGACTCCATTACCTTTCCAACGGTATATCACAAGCTCAATTTGGAGTTCGTATGCATTTTCTGTGAATTTCGGACAAAATATGGCCTTTTCGCGAATACCGGAACCTCTGGGGGCCTAAATACAAATTTTTGGGTGTCTGAGGAGCAGTGTCGCGGCACCAATGGGCTACTTTTGCAATGACACATGACCAGTGTAGTGGCGGAACTCATCCCCCACAGAATCTATTTTTGTAATTTATTTTGGGGGTCTAAATTGAATAATTGAAAGATAAAACGACGTAGCTTCTTGTTCATAGATGTTTGGGACCAATGAGAGCACTTTCAAAGTCCCAAAACCACCCCAAATTGGCCTATATAAATGCCCATTTTCTCTTCATTTTTGGGAGGGCCAAGTGCAAAGATAAAAAAAGTTGTAGAGAGGAAGATAGATAGATATTGGTTTAGAACAGAGAAAGGGTGCTTCTCCCACTGATTTTCTATAAGAAAGTGAGTTCTAATCTTGTTTCCTTCCAATAACTCTCTTATACTTCACATTCAAATCCTTCCCAACTACCATTCTTGAGCAATCTTGAGTTAGGAAGCTACTTCCATGTCCAAATGTCAATATCTATGAGTGAAACACTAAGCTACAAGTCCAAAATCACATTGATTATCATCTATTGATTGTTATTATTTACTTGTTTATATAAACGTTCATCTCTCCTTACCTCATTTCTTTTTTTATTTTTCATTGATTACTTACTAGTTCATCATCATCTAAATGATGACATTGTGTTTTAGGTGAGTGAATCCTTATGGATAGTAGCTCTTGACGTCAAAAACATGTTTGATAGATGATGATTCCAACTTCAATACTTCCAAAGTATTCTTGAAGTTATATGCTCAAATTAAAACAAATCTCTCCAACAATCTTGGAAGTTCTTGACTTGGGTTTGATGTTGATATTTCAAGAGGTTACAATCTCCATTTGATGTTGAAAATATGCTTTCAAAACACCAATTTCAAAACCCCTTTAAAACCCCCCAATATTTGGATTCTAAGAAATAAACCTTGTTTTCCTCAAACAATCTTCAGAACAGTGAGTTATTCAACTTCAAAATAATATTCTGCGTTCAATACTCAATGGGTGATTACAAGACAACTTGGAAAGTCTTCCTATCTCATTATAGAACACCCGTGATTTTTGTTTGACTTGAAAACACTTGGAAGGGTTCCATTTTGACCCAAACATTCCATCCAAACATTCTGTTTTTGCTGTCACAGCAGCTTGGTTGAGGTTTAATTTGTTTTCCATAAAACTTTTCCAAAGAGCGTGGCCTCAAATCATTTTTCCCTTGAATTTCAGTGTCTTGGGGAACTTTCTATACAAAATGGGCCTCTAAAAATTTTGTTTCATTTTCAAAAAGTTTTTTACATTTCACTCGAAAGTACGGATTCTGTTTCTGAGCAACCTCTCTTGTTCATATGATTTCTCTTAATCTATGATAGTTATTGTAGTTTAGCTTTTTGATATGTGTTCAAGACACAAAAAGGATGATCTCCATAAATAATCATGCATTAGAAACATTTATAACCCCACTTTTCCATTTTTACAAAATCAACTCACTATTTTGTCCTCTATTCACAGCAAGCATGCTTTGAGTTCTTTTCTTTGATTAGATGTTTATATGCATTCCAAATTAGCTTATATCCTAGGAAGTAGTTCATACTACATTTGTATACATCCTATAATTATTTTCTTCATACATTCATGCATATTTTAGACTTCTAAGTCACTTTAGAAAGTCCATGTACACAAACACACTACAACCTTTGCACATTCTAGGATCATACATTGCATCCATGCAAGATTTGGAGTTTTTGTGACTCCTAATCTAAGGAGATTATAAGGAATGAACTTGATCACACATTCATGCTCCTCCTCGATCTAATCTTCCTTTCTCATCCGTCCCGTGGATTGAGAGATTTTCTTCTCTCAAGGATTAATATGCATCATACTAGCTTGCTGAGCATATTTCATTTTCTTTGATTATTTATTTCAAGAACAATTCATGTCCCCTTCTAGATTTGGAAAACTTAATTACTTGATATGTGATTAGATGATCTTTCCTAGGTTTGTTTGTGTGATCTTTCACCTTTGCATTGTGTGATATTTGGCTTGGATCTTATGGATGATATCTTATCTTTAGATCTTCAATTTTAAGATTCTTATGTGATGTAATATACTATCATAGTATTAATTGTCGAACCAAACATAGTATTGTTGGAAAAACAGTGTTTAAATGGAAAGTTTAAACGCGCAGCGGAAAAATCAAGTTATGAAAACTTTATTGGCATGCCCGGATCTACTACTCGTCAATTCTACATATGCGCACAAGAGGGGACACGAGTTATACCTTAGTGTCTTGAACCCAATTCTGAACTTCAGCTTCCAGCAGCCTCCAATAGATGATCTTCACCCTTATGACTCCTGCGGATGCCTGCCAGAAAGACTAGGGCTGGTGGGAACCCTAATAGAGAGGATATAGAAGGTTTTGGGGCTCCAAAACAGTTTCTGCAGCTTCTGACGTTCAAAACGACGAACAACTTTTTCCAGAACGCAGCTGCCCTATTTATAGATTCCCAGAACCGACCTAATCTTCGATCGATCGAAGGACTTCGATCGATCGAATATTCGATCGATCGAACCTTTCTCGATCGATCGAACCTGATGCCTTCGATCGATCGAACTATCTTCAATCGATCGAACCTGTCAGGACAGTTTCCTCAAGCGTCTTTCCAAGCATCCTTGCGGAGCTAAGAGTGGGACCTCCTAGGCTCTTTATTGTTGGCTCAGACCAGTTTGTTAATTACCATGACCAAACTCTTTGATCAGCAAACTAACTAACTGGTCAGTTAACGTTTACTCCACTATAAAACGATAACTGAACTCCAACGCAAAAGAACATATCCGAAGCGATAACTAGACTTGTATGGTGTACTAATGTCCCTCTACCGTCAGCATTCGTAATCATATTCAGGTAATCGGATAACTGTTACTGTCAACCTGAATCATGATTACTTCTTGTATTCCTTGAGTCCCATTCACCTCTCATGATTACCAAACATGTTGATAACTCTTATCAACAAGACTGCAGTACTCAGTAATCGACTTGGTGACATTCTCAAGGGAATGCTTACTCTGAAACAGAGGGTAGATTCTGTCTTGACAATATATGTTCACAACCCTATGAACATGACATACCCAAGATACCCAGGTGTTGATCTTTTATAGACCTCACTGATTGGTAAATCAAAGCAGTCATATCCACAGTCTGTGTTCATAATCGTCTCAAGATTGAGAACACATACCTTATACAAGTTATGAGTTCCTATTGACTGTTTGACAGTCTTAAGCGTCAATAGGAAACTCAGGTCCGTCAATGCACTATAAGCACTAGCATATCAACTAAGAGATACACTCTAGTGATTGAGATTAATCACTCCATCCAATGGTAGTTAATTATGCTACAGTGTAGACTTGATGAGGTATCCAGTCTCATCATCCACTGTGACACATTCTAAGTACTAAAGAATAGTAATTCGTATCTCACTTGTGTGCATCTCATACACACACGAATTACTTACTATAATACTTAAGGATTAACAATCATCTCATGAAAAGAACATACACAATGAAATGTAAAGCTGATATCCATATATTAAAAAGTCAATGTCTCATACATAAAGTAATGGTTTGAGGGCACAAACCCAACAAACTCCCACTTGCACTCATAACCATTCAGAACTACATCTAAGACCTAGACTATCTAGATGACGATCAAAGACCTTCTGTGGCAAGGCCTTTGTAAACGGATCAGCAAGATTGTCAGCTGTGGCAATCTTGGTGACAGACACATCTCCACGTTGAACAATATCTCGGATAAGATGATATTTCCGCTCTACGTGCTTTCCCTTTCCGTGGTTCCTTGGCTCCTTGGACTGAGCCACTGCCCCACTATTATCACAATAAAGCGTAATAGGCGACAGCGACGCTGGTACCACCTCAAGTTCCATAAAGAACTTCTTGAGCCAAACAGCTTCCTTTGCGGCTTCACAAGCAGCCACATACTCAACTTCTGTAGTTGAGTCTGCAATGCATTTTTGCTTAATGCTCCTCCAACTGACAGCACCACCTCCCAAGGTAAAGAGATGACCGGACGTCGACTTCCTCGAATCTTTATCTGACATAAAGTCCGAGTCAGTGTATCCCACTGGAATTAACTCACTTCCACCGTACATAAGCATGTAATCTTTAGTTCTTCTCAAGTACTTAAGAATGTGCTTAACGGCTGTCCAGTGCTCTGGACCCGGATTCGACTGATATCTGCTAACCATGCCAACGGCAAAGCAGATATCTGGTCTAGTGCATAACATCGCATACATGAGACTTCCTACTGCAGAAGCATAGGGAACTCCTGTCATGCGATTCCTCTCCTCCTGTGTCTTTGGACACTGGTCCTTGGAGAACGCTAAACCATGCCTGAAAGGTAATAAACCTTTCTTCGAATTATCCATTGAAAACCTAGTTAGCACCTTATCGATATAACCAGCTTGAGATAATCCCATTATCTTTCGCTTGCGATCCCGAAAGAGCTTTATCCCAAGAATATAGCTCGCCTCTCCTAGATCCTTCATATCGAAAGTACTAGCTAGCCAAACCTTGACCGTTGACAATGCCGCTACATCATTTCCAATGAGTAGAATGTCGTCAACGTAAAGCACAAGAAAAGCCACCACTTTCCCTTCACATTTCTTGTATACACAAGGTTCATCCAGATTCTGTATGAAACCAAACGACTTGACCGCTTGGTCAAATCGTATGTTCCAACTTCTGGATGCCTGCTTAAGCCCATAAATGGACTTTTGCAACTTGCATACCAAGTTACCTTTCCGACCAGCTATGAACCCTTCTGGTTGTTGCATATAGATGTCCTCCTCAAGATTGCCATTCAAGAATGCAGTCTTGACGTCCATCTGCCAGATCTCAAAATCTAGGCATGCAGCAACGGATAAGAGTATTCTGATGGACTTGAGCATGGCCACCGGCGAGAAGGTTTCCTCATAGTCAATGCCCTCCCTCTGAGTATAACCTTTCGCAACAAGCCTTGCCTTAAAGGTCTCAACCTTTCCATCAAATCCTCTTTTCCTCTTGTAGACCCACTTACAGCCAATGGGTTTAATATTGGCTGGAAGTTCTACAAGATCCCAGACTTGATTAGAATCCATAGATTCCAATTCAGCCTTCATAGCTTTAACCCAATGAGCTGAATCAACATCAGCCATTGCCTCTTCGTATGTGGTAGGATCAGATTCAGATTCTATGGAGACAGCTTCAAAAACTTCTCCTAAGAACATGTATCTATCAGGCTGGCTGATAATCCTCCCACTACGACGAGGTACTGGTGCGGAAATAGGTGAAGAAGTGGTGTTTTCCTGATTTACATCGTTATTAACTACGGGTTGGACTGAGGGCTCTCCTTCTATCTCTCTAAGATCTATCCTTCCCTTAGGTTTATGGTTCATGATATAATCATCCTCCAAGAAAATAGCATTCGTACTGACGAACACCTTCTGTTCTCTTGGATCATAAAAATACCATCCATAAGTACCCTTTGGATACCCCACGAAGTAACATACTTCCGATCTAGAATCCAACTTGCTCATCTTTCCTTTTAGCACATGTGCCGGACATCCCCATATCCGGAGATGTTGCGAAGAAGGCTTGCGCCCAATCCACATCTCTCGTGGTGTCCTGAGAACAGATTTGCTTGGTACTAGATTTAGTATGTAAGCAGCGGTTTCCAAAGCATAACCCCAAAGGAATAAAGGTAACTCAGAATAACTCATCATTGACCTAGTCATGTCTAAAAGAGTCCGATTTCTTCTCTCCGCTACACCGTTTTGCTGAGGCGTGCCAGGTGCAGTCAACTGTGACAGAATCCCATTCTGTACGAGGTGATCAATAAATTCATTAGAGAGGTACTCGCCACCTCGATCAGATCGAATGGCCTTGATATGTGTGCCCAATTGCTTCTCCACTTCAGCCCTAAACTCTTTGAACTTTTCAAAGGCTTCAGACTTGTGCTGCATTAGGTACACATATCCATACCTAGAGTGGTCATCAGTAAATGTTATGAAATACTCATAACCACCCCTTGCTCTAATATTTATTGGTCCACACACATCAGTATGAACTAATTCCAACAATGCATTGGTTCTATTGCCCTTTGCAGGAAAGGGCCTTTTGGTCATTTTACCCTCTAAACAAGACTCGCAGACTTCTATTGGTTCGAGAACCAAATCGCCTAAGACCCCTTCTTTGACTAGTCTGCCAATCCTATTTAGATTGATATGACCAAGCCTCATATGCCAAAGCCTTGTTGGATTAGTGGAAGGTCTCTTTCTTTTAGATGGTACAGTTACCACTGAGTTATTAAGTTCCATACAAGAATCTTTAGAAATATTGGGAGTAATCACATATAAACCATTTGATTTAACACCAGAACATATAAAAGAACTATTTCTTTTAATCACAACTTCAGTTCCAAAATGAAAAGAATAACCATTATTCGATAAATTAGAAACTGAAATTAAATTACGTCTCATTGAAGGGACGTAAAGTACATCTGATAAAATCAAAACTTTATTGTCTAGAAATTCTAAAACTACGACTCCTATAGCAACCGCAGAAACGGTTGCGCTAGAACCTAGAGTAAGTACGATTTCCCCATCACTGCACTTCCTGGTTGATCTGAACCCCTGCAATGAATTACAGATATGGTTAGTCGCACCAGAATCAATGCACCAAGTGTTTGAAGTATCCGTTATAAAACTTACTTCAATCACATGTGATTCAATCATACCTTGAACTCTTGTAGCTAAGAATTCTGGACAGTTCCTCTTCCAGTGGCCCTTCTCACCGCATTGGAAACACTTTCCTTTGCCTTGGCCACCCACCTTCCCTTTGCCCTTACCTTTTCCCTTAGATTTTGCAATCTTAGGGACCGGTCCAACACTTGAACCACCAGTGCTAGCCTTCTTCTTCCCTTTCTTTCCTTTCGGCATAGATCGGGAAGAGGAAGCGCTTTTCTCAACGTTTAAAACGCTGCCCCCAGGTTTGATCACCCCTTCCGCTGCCAATAAAGAGCTCATCAATTCGCTCATTGAAAAATCCATTTTATTCATATTATAATTCAGTTTAAATTGAGCGAATGATGGCGACAGCGTATTGAGGATCATATCAACTTGGGTCTGTGCATCGATGTTGGCACCTAGGGTCTCCAGCTCGTTTAAATAACCAATCATTTTCAAAACATGTTCTTTGACTGGAGTCCCTTCCGACATCTTAGCACTCATTATCTTCTGCATAGCTACCTGTCTGGCAGGCCTGCCATGCTCCCCAAACATCTTTTTCAGGGATTCGATAATGTCACTGGCGGAATTGTTCGACTGGTATTGGTGTTGTAACACATTAGCCATAGAAGCCAATATGTAACAACGAGCCATCCCATTCGACTTTTTCCATTTATCGAACTCGCGTCTAGCAGCAGCCGAAGCATTTGCAGCGGGTTCTTCGGGGCATGGGGTGGTGAGGACATATATGTGATCCTCCGCAGTTAACACGATGTCAAGGTTACGTTTCCATTCAGTGTAGTTGTTTCCAGTTAACTTGTTTTGAGTGAGTATGGTGGCAAGTGGACTAAATGCAGATCCAGACATTATGATTTACTGAAAAAATCAAAACAAAATAAATATGGATATCAGAATTTGACAGTTTGAAATAAAAGAATCCTTTTAAAACTCTTATTTTAAAACAAAGTCGCCGGAATATCGAAACGAGAGAATAAAGCCTCCGTGTGGTGGTCAATGTTCGATCTTTCGATTTATCATAACTTATCCGCTATGCAACTCTTGCAAAACAAGTTATGACTTTCGAACCTATTTGATCTCTAAGTTTCTGAATAATGCCCCGTGTGGGATCCCTTATCCATAGCTTAGCTAGTGTGTACCATTAACTAGGATCCAATCATAACCGTCTCAAGTAGCGCCTCCGTATGGTGGTCACCCTCTAACACGTCTGATTGATCCTATCAAAAGAAGTTCACATCTAGTAACCAATGAGTAATGCATCCTCCGTATGGAATGATCACCCCTGGCGAGGTGACACAGAATGCATCACTCATCTTACAGTGAACCGTTAATGGAAGATCGTGGGTGTAATTAATAAGACCCTCTCCCACTAGATTTAGTAAAAAAGGATTTTGCTTTTTGAGAAAATCTGTTTCTACACACTTCCCATAAACATCTAATGTTTACTAATGTGTTGAAAACGGTTTTTGAATTTTATTTTAGAAAACTTGTTTTGCGTGCATGCAACAATGTATTATACGCCAATCACAAACAAAGCACATAAAACAAAAAACTAAAATGAAATAAAAGACATCCAAACAATGCCTCTATCTCCCATGGCTCTATCTTCATAGAACCTGCTTTTGGTTTGATCGCCTCCAGCTCCATCTTCATGGACAACGGCTCCTTGCTCCATCTTCATGGATATTCTAATTCTATTACATTGAACCTATGCCTCTTTTGAAGCTTACAATTTATCTAGAAATAGAAATAGCAACAACAAAATAAAAGGCTAGGGAAACCGGTGCGACTTTCCTTTTCGTAGGATTGAAGTCGCAGCGCCCTTTACATATGCCTTAAAACCAAACCAAAATTAAAACAACACACCAATCTAAAACATTCAAACACAAAATTAAATGCTCTTGGCGCCATGGGAGATAGCGACTAACTTTTGCTGCAAAAGGTTAGTTGAACACACATCCACGCATATATATATATAACAAAATATAACTATTTGAAACCTTAATTGATTCACACAGTATATAAACTCTTTACATACTGAATTAGAACTCAAAACAGCATCTAACTTCTATGTCATAGTTCGATCGATCGAAGACCGTTCGATCGCTCGAACCTTCGATCGATTGAACACTGTTCAATCGCTTGAACATTCTATTTCACAGAATGATTAAAAATTTTGCAGAATACGTTAAAATTAAACTTTCAATTTCAAATTACTTTTAAAACTGTGAAACAGAAAACCTGACAAAGAGTCTGTCTCGATCGATCGAACTCTATTCGATCGCTCGAACAACAGAAGGTTTCGATCGATCGAAACCTGTTCGATCGCTCGAGTACAGAGCGTTCGATCGATCGAACATTCTTCGATCGATCGAACCCATCTTGCATCCAATGCAATCACAGATTTGTATACTGCTG
The DNA here is from genome assembly GCA_033977485.1 of Hydrangea macrophylla. Lineage (NCBI taxonomy): Eukaryota > Viridiplantae > Streptophyta > Magnoliopsida > Cornales > Hydrangeaceae > Hydrangea > Hydrangea macrophylla. The sequence goes on from CM066994.1 coordinate 61,436,596, forward strand.
CGATAACACTGCAGAAACAGATCTGTGACGATGCAGTTTCGAAAGCAGTTCTAAAATCAACATGCAAATCAAAATAGTGTTCCAAAAACGCATCTATAGATCCAAACGAGCGTGGCTCTGATACCAATTGTTGGAAAAACAGTGTTTAAATGGAAAGTTTAAACGCGCAGCGGAAAAATCAAGTTATGAAAACTTTATTGGCATGCCCGGATCTACTACTCGTCAATTCTACATATGCGCACAAGAGAGGACACGAGTTATACCTTAGTGTCTTGAACCCAATTCTGAACTTCAGCTTCCAGCAGCCTCCAATAGATGATCTTCACCCTTATGACTCCTGCGGATGCCTGCCAGAAAGACTAGGGCTGGTGGGAACCCTAATAGAGAGGATATAGAAGGTTTTGGGGCTCCAAAATAGTTTCTGCAGCTTCTGACGTTCAAAACGACGAACAACTTTTTCCAGAACGCAGCTGCCCTATTTATAGATTCCCAGAACCGACCTAATCTTCGATCGATCGAAGGACTTCGATCGATCGAATATTCGATCGATCGAACCTTTCTCGATCGATCGAACCTGACGCCTTCGATCGATCGAACTATCTTCAATCGATCGAACCTGTCAGGACAGTTTCCTCAAGCGTCTTTCCAAGCATCCTTGCGGAGCTAAGAGTGGGACCTCCTAGGCTCTTTATTGTTGGCTCAGACCAGTTTGTTAATTACCATGACCAAACTCTTTGATCAGCAAACTAACTAACTGGTCAGTTAACGTTTACTCCACTATAAAACGATAACTGAACTCCAACGCAAAAGAACATATCCGAAGCGATAACTAGACTTGTATGGTGTACTAATGTCCCTCTACCGTCAGCATTCGTAATCATATTCAGGTAATCGGATAACTGTTACTGTCAACCTGAATCATGATTACTTCTTGTATTCCTTGAGTCCCATTCACCTCTCATGATTACCAAACATGTTGATAACTCTTATCAACAAGACTGCAGTACTCAGTAATCGACTTGGTGACATTCTCAAGGGAATGCTTACTCTGAAACAGAGGGTAGATTCTGTCTTGACAATATATGTTCACAACCCTATGAACATGACATACCCAAGATACCCAGGTGTTGATCTTTTATAGACCTCACTGATTGGTAAATCAAAGCAGTCATATCCACAGTCTGTGTTCATAATCGTCTCAAGATTGAGAACACATACCTTATACAAGTTATGAGTTCCTATTGACTGTTTGACAGTCTTAAGCGTCAATAGGAAACTCAGGTCCGTCAATGCACTATAAGAACTAGCATATCAACTAAGAGATACACTCTAGTGATTGAGATTAATCACTCCATCCAATGGTAGTTAATTATGCTACAGTGTAGACTTGATGAGGTATCCAGTATCATCATCCACTGTGACACATTCTAAGTACTAAAGAATAGTAATTCGTATCTCACTTGTGTGCATCTCATACACACACGAATTACTTACTATAATACTTAAGGATTAACAATCATCTCATGAAAAGAACATACACAATGAAATGTAAAGCTGATATCCATATATTAAAAAGTCAATGTCTCATACATAAAGTAATGGTTTGAGGGCACAAACCCAACAAGTATAAGATGATTATTTGGATACTAATTGAGGCATGTCAACAGACGGGCGAGTTGAGGGTGATTTAGTCGTGGCAAAGGCTACTTCCTCTCTCGTACCAAAACCCCTAGCCAAGTTCTTTAGTTATGAAGGGTCGATGCCTTTTATCCATTTGGGTGAGCCAAAATTGGGTTTCTTGGTTCCCTAAAGACCAAATGGCGACTATGTATCTGTTTTCAACAGGCCTCACTTTAATCAATTTCAAAACAAAAGGAAAATCAATTCCACGTGTCCACAAGAGGCGATTGTAGAAATGATAAATGCTCAGGAGATGGATTTGAGGGACGCAAGGGATGGAGTAGGCTCGGTGGAGGAACTAGATCAAGTGGTGCTGGAACTCCAGTTCCCCGACCGGTCAATCAGCATTGGCACCATCCTAGAACCATGTCTCAGAGAAAAGTTAATCCAGTTCCTGAGAGAGAGCCAAGACGACTTCGCCTGGTACCCTGAAGACATGCCTGGAATTAATCCCTGGGTTATGTCCCACTATCTCAACGTTGACCAGAGCTCCCTCCTAGCCAAGCAAAAGATGAGGGGCATGGCTCCAAAAGGCAAGTGGCAGTGCATGAGGAAATTGAACATCTTCTCAAGGCAAGGTCGGTGCGAGTAGTTCACTATCCCGACTAGTTGGCCAACGTGGTGCTGGTCAAGAAGAGTAACGAGAAGTGGAGGATGTGTGTGGTCTTTACCGACCTGAATAATGCTACCCCAAGGACTACTATCCACTAACTAGAATAGACCTCCTTATGAACTCCACGGCCGGCCACTCACTCCTCTCCTTCGTGGATGCCTACTCGTGGTACAACCAGATCAGCATGTATCCCGAGGGCGAAGAGAAGACTTCTTTCATCACCGACTAGGGAACATATTGCTATAAGGTGATGCCCTTCGCCCTCAAGAATACCGGGACAACTTACCAACACCTGGTCAATCATATGTTCAAAGATCTGATTGGGAAAACGATGAAGGTATAAGTCGACGAACTCTTGGTCAAAAGTTGAGATTAGTCTAACCATCTCGAGCACTTGGCTTGGGCCTTCAGCATCTTGAGAAAGTTTTGGATGAGGTTGAATCCAGCCAAGTGCACATTAGGAGTCTCATCTGGGAAGTTCCTAGGACACTTAGTCAGCAGGCGGGGAATTGAGGCAAACCCTAAAAAAATTCAAGCCATTATAAACATGCGGTCACCCCGGTCAACAAAGGAAGTACAAAGTTTGGTCGGCCGAGTAGCAGCATTGAATAGATTTGTTTCCCGGGCTACTGACCGGTGCCTGCCATTTTTCAAAATCTTCCGCAAAGCTTTTCAGTTGTCAGAAGAGTGCGAGATTGCGTTCCAGGAATTCTCTTTTTTTCAAATCAATCCCCAGATTACCCCGAAATCTTAGTTTCTCCTAGAAACCCCAATATACCTATTTCTCCTAGAAACTCTATCTAACTCACCCAGTTATGTCAGTTTTGCTCATAAACTCTGTCCGAGTTAACCAGATATTCCTGTTTTCCAGAAACTTTGAAAAAATCTACCAAATTTCCCAGAAATCCCTATTTCCCAGAAACTCTACCAAAATCCATCTAAACTTCCCAGAAATTCCAGTTTCCCAGAAACTCTACTATAAATCTCTACTTCCCAGAAACTACATGCTAAAATTCACCTAGACTTCCCAGAAATCCCTTTTGCTAACGAAATCCGATTTTCCTCAAACATCTGCCAAAATCTACCAGAACTTCTGACCAAGTCTATCCAGTTCTCTCATTATTTTTCAAACCTCAGATTTTCTCAAAATCCATGTTCTACAAAATTCACAGATTATAATTCCTCGCCCTCCCCATGATGGTGATCATCTTGAAAAGAAAAGTTAGCACACTTTTTATGACTAGGACCTTACTTGCTTAACCGCTATATGTTAGAAGTAAGGGCATCATATAGATTAGGGCTTGCATCCGCATGCTTATCTCATGTGCATACATAATTCATGTCAGTTCGCATGCACGCACATCTCATCAGTCTCATATGTGTCAGTATGTATACATCAAATGCATATGTATCACCATCCTTACCGATCTCAATCACTATATAGAAGTCGTATACATACTGCAACTGTCATCGATTCACATTAATGAATTCTTCAAAATCATGATCATCTCTCCCTACTAGGAATCTATAAGAAGAATTTCAAGCCTCTGCTAATTTGGGCTTTTACTTCTATTTGCAAAAAACCGTAGCCCCGGGTAAGGACACTTCTATACCTCCCCGAATTCACTATCTTAATCATAGGATAGACCATCATCGACCCACCAATGACCTACAAAGCTTTGGAAGAGAAAGTGAACAAGCTACAAACCACTGTTGAGCAGTTGAGTTTAAGGGTTAGTCGATTTGAGAAGATGGCGCAGAGCATTGGTAGAGTGCTATTTGAAATGGGAACCAGAATAGAGGATGCCATCAAAGAATAAAAGTTTAAGAATGATGAACACCAACACAAGTCCAAGAGGCCTAAATGCTCCCAAAATTCCCCAGATGTCAATAACATGTTCAGCCAACCCATGGCATACACTCCACGGCCATACTAATCCTCCTACCAAACCACTAGTCGCCTTTACCAGAAGAAGCAACCACATACCCTTGCCAAGCTAGAAATCTCCCTCTCCTCAACCCTGGACCGCCTGCTCAAGAAAGGACATCTCCAACTACTCCAACCTCGGGACGCCCCACCACCGCCGAACTATGATATGTCCAAGCACTGTGCCTACCACCAAGCCTATGGCCACAATACCAATAATTGCATGCACCTCCGCCACGATATCTAGGATCACATCGACCAAAACATCATTAAGCCACCACCCATCTAATCACATATCACCCAAAACGTCAGCTTCATCGAACCTAAAGCCCCTGGCGCATCTGTTCAAGTGATCCCCTTTGTTGAGGCCCATGAATGTTGAACCCGTACAAGTGAAGTAGTGGTTTTTGGTGATGGAAAAATAGGTTTAAAATTATTTTAAACACGCAATGGAAAGATTGAGTTTCAAAAACTTATTGGTATGCCCGAATCTACTACCTGTTAATTCTATAGATGCATATAAGAAGGGGATAAGAAATTATACCTCAGGTCTTGAACCCAATTCTGATTTTCTTTCTCCTTGATGGTGCAGTAGCTTCCACTAGGTTGTCTTCACTCTTATGACTCCTGCGGATGCCTACCGAAAGTACTAGGGTATGTGGGAACCCTAATTGAGAGGAAGGAGAAGGTTTGGGAGCTCTAAAAAATAGTTACTGCCACTTCTGATGTATTAAAACGACGAATCCTTTTTTCTAGATGTAGCTGCCCTATTTATAGATTGCCAAAACCGACCTAATGTTCAAGCGATCGAAGTGTCTTCGATCGATCGAACCACTTTCGAGGGATCGAACCTGTCCAGACTTTAATCGATCAAGACAACTTCGATCGATCGATCGAACCTGTCTTGACATCATCCTCATGTGCCTTTCCAGCATTCGAAAGGAGCTAAGAGTGGGATCTCCTAGGCTCTTTATTGTTGGCTCAGACCAGTTGTTAATTTCCATGACCAAACTCTTTGATCAGCAAACTAACCAACTGATCATTTAACATTTACTCCACTATAAAACAATAACTGAACTCCAATGCAAAAGAACATATCCAAAGCGATAACTAGACTTGTATGGTGTACTAATGTCCCTCTACCTTCAGCATTCGTAATCATATTCAGGTAGTCGGATAACTATTACTGTCAACCTGAATCATGAATACTTCTTATATTCCTTGAGTCCCATTCACCTTGATTACCAAACATGTTGATAACTACTTGTAGATACCCTGATTTTGACCGATCGTCGAATTTAGGACAGCGTCACCTCCACGTCCAATGATGCTAAGGACCGAAAGATTCGAAGTATTCCAAGCTCTTCAGAAAGTTCTCCAAATACAATAAAATTTCACAGAAAGAAGAAAATACTAGGTATTTAGGAGAATTCAGGTATAAAATACCATTTTTGGAAAAGATCTTCGAAAATAAGTTTCCTTAAGAAAAAGGAAGAAAGAAAAGACCTAAAAATGGAAGTTCAACAAAAATCGGCAGACGGCAGTATTTCGCGGCACTCAGTGAGTGCCGAACGGCATTCAGTGAGAGCCGAACGGCAGTCATAGAATGCCGGCCTGGCATTTACTAAGTACCGCCGACATTTTCTGACTGCCGTTTGCTTTTAAAGTACGTATTTTATAGTACAATACGTATATGTATGGGGATAAAAACAAAAAATTGATAAAGTAAGGTTGACAAAGATGCGGTAATTAATAATTTGGCGCGGCACTTACTGAGAGCCGCGCGGCAATCATAGAATGCCGCCGCGGCTTTCACGGTGTGCCGCAGCTGCATCCACTGACTGCCGCAAAAGATTTTTGACTGCCGCCCTGTGCAGCAATCTGTCTATATTCAGGAAGTACGTATTGTACCACCAAATGAGACATTTACACCTGTTTTTTACTCCGAATTCACTAAAAATACTTGGTAATTTTGTCTATAAAAGAGGGAGGATCTTCCTTGGGACATAATAAAAAAATAGAGAGGAGAAGATACACAAAAAAATACCAAGAGATCACTACCACTACAACAACACATATTTGAGAGAGATAGAGAGTTTTTCTTTTGGAGAGCTTGAAGAAGAACTTGGAAGATCTTCAAAATATAGAAATTTGAGGATAGTCTTGGAGGTGACCCCCTAATCTTAGTTTTGTTTTATTTCTTTTGAGCCTCTAATCTTCAAGTCATTTAGTTTTTCTTGATTAAGTTTTAGAGTTTGTTAAGTAACCTTGGAAGTCCTTGTTTCTAATTCTTTGAATCTTCTTCTATTTTCTTTTTTTGTTTATGTTTTCCTTTTGAGATTCTTGGAGATCTTCAATATCTCTCTTGAAAGCTCTTGAGTTTGATGTTTTGAATCTCATGTAAGCTTATACTTCACATGGGAGTCAAAGTTTGATCATCACTTAATTTTATAAGCAAATAGATGGATCCAGGTCTATACTTATGACTTGGGTCCTCTAGCTTGATGTTTCATGGAATCCTTTCTATACTCCTTTGAGACTCATGAGTATTAGTCATATCTTCATCTCCAATGACCATCAAGTGGTAGGAGAAAGTAGTTTGAGTCTAAGCCCATCTCCATGGTTTGGATTCATTATCTTGAGATTTCATGAAGTCTATTCATACTTCATGATACGTCCGGAAATATCCTGCTTAAGCCCAATTGCCATGTCAGTAAAAAAGCCCGGACGAGTCGGAATGAGAGCCTGGGGCCCGCGCCCTAAGAGTCATGGGACATTACCGCTCGGGATGATCAAACAGCCCGGGCGCAGGGTGCGGTGGTTCTCCAAGAGATGCAGCTCGGGTGGAACTCTATGGGCAGTTTCCTTATGTGACTAGAACTCTATTAAGGCCAGAATGAGCAGGTTCCTAAACCGTTTAGGAAACATTCCTAAGCTTAAACAAATCTATTGTGATTAGATTTAGGTTTCCTACATCTAAAGAACTTACCATGTAAAGGGGGACTCTTGCATCTATAAAAGAGCCCACCTATCCTCTCTAGGGGGATCCGAAAATCAATTCTCTAAGCATACAAGCATGTATTAGAGAACTCACCACCTACACGCATACACCCGGCCGATATTACTGGGAGTGCTGCCCATCTTGTCAGCTCGCCAGGCCCGCCGGTGATTTGCTAGTAAGAAGCGCACAGACGCAACCGTGGACGTAGGTCACCTCGTTAACGGGACCGAACCACATACAAATCTTCTTTGACTTTATTTTCTGTCCAAAAATTACTCTTACCAGTTTTTGGCATCATCAGTTTGGCGCCATCTGTGGGAAATCGACACAGTTTTCTCATCAACAAAAATCTTTGACTGATCAACATGCCGCCAAAGAAGGGTAAGAAAACCACCAATTCAACCGGTCAAGAAGACCTGCAGATCGAGCAGCGGGCTGCCTCCATGAACACTTAACAGGTCACGGCGGCGCTGGAGCAACTCTTGGAGGGCCAGCTCCGGACACAACAATAGATAGAGGCGCTTATGGCCCAACACGAGAAGCGCCCTTCGTCGGAGAAGCAGCCTGAAAAGAGCGTTCCTGGCCGAGGGCCCGATCGGACACGCAGACAAGCCCGATCTGCTCCAGTGTCCCCACCAGATTGAGAACACCGCGCAGAGGGAGAACGTAGCCAGGCTACTAAGCGCTCGCAAAAAGGACCTCGGTACATTCCTCGCTAAGCGCGCCGAGTGGAGGACGCCAGAATCATCATCGACCGGCGGCGAGCTGCAAGGGGAGAAGAGTCCGGACGGAAAGCCCGAAAATCGGACAATGACCCTCCCGCTCTGAGCCAGGGAGATCTTAGATACAGGCTTTCCCGGACCCATAGCCGGGTACTATCCCCAAGGTCAACACGCTTTGAGGAGGAAGCCTCGTCGTCTGACCCCACTTATCGCTCAGACACGGACAGGAGAATCGGGCATAATGACGTCAAGGCCCAGGTCGAGGAGCTGCAGCAACAAATCGAGAGGCTGAACCGCAAGTCCGGTCACGACCTCACGAACACAGAAACGGAGTCGCCCTACACCGCCCGGGTGACACAATTTCCCATTCTGCGGAAATTCAAACCCCCGCACCTTAGCTCATACGACGGCACGGGGAGTCCGATGGACCACATCTGTACCTATAAGGCGCAGATGGCACTAGTCACTATGACAGATGAGCTGCTTTTCCTGGCCTTCCCCAGTACTCTACAGGGATCAGCCGCACAGTGGTTCCATACCTTGAAGCCCCGGACGGTTGACAACTTCAAAGCCCTCGGCAAACTCTTCATCAGCCAGTTTGTCGGGATGCTAGATCGATCACAACCAGACACCCAGCTGCTAGCTGTCAAGCAGCGAAAGGGGGAATCTTTAAGGGAGTATGTGGATCGTTTCAACCAGCAGAGGCTCCTGATTCGCAACCTCAATGAGACGGCCGCAATCATGGCCTTCTGTTCGGGAGTTCAACACACCAAGGTGGCCACGTCATTCCATCGCGACCGACCGACAACCCTGGTGGACCTCTCAGAAAGAGTTGGAAAGTATATAGATACCGAGGAGTTTTTGAAGGCAAAACGCGCCAGCCAGGCGGGAGATGAATCCCCAAAAGCCAAGCGCAAGCGTGAGGGATCCGAGAAGGGTCCGGGAAAGAAGCCGAAGCAAGATCAGAGAGATGCTAGGGGCCAGCCCCCAACGGCTTTTACACCCCTTTCCCGACCTATACATGAGGTGATGGCTGCCGCAGAGGCACAGAGGCTGCTTCCGCAGCCAGCTAAACTCAGTGCCCCGCCCGGTAAGAGAAACCGGGAGAGGTTTTGCCGTTACCACAGGGATCACGGCCACGAAACGGAGGATTGCTTCAAATTGAAGATAGCGATCGAGAAGCTGATCGAGCAGGGACATCTTGCCGAGTTTGTCACAGCGGACAGACGGCCCCGACAGGATGCCCAAGCTCCCGGTCAGCCCCCGCCACCGCTCGGCCACATTAACGTGATCTCTAGAGGAACATCAGGCGGAGGTGATTCTCAGTCGGCACAGAAGAGGCATGCCCGAGCATCCCGAGCGGATGTATGGCAGGTCCAATCCACCGGCTCCTCACCAACTGACGTTCTGACGTTCTCGTCCGACGACATACAGGGCCTCCACTGCCCCCATGATGACCCGCTAGTAGTGACGCTTTCTATAGCTAACTATATGGTCCAGAGGGTGCTAGTGGACACAGGCAGCTCGTCCGACATAATGTTCACAGCGACATTCGATCAACTCGGGATCGCCCGGGATCGGCTCCGGCGGTTGCTACTCCCCTGGTTAGATTCAACGGCTCCAGCACTCAACCGCTCGGTACGATCGAGCTCCCAATTCTCATGGGGACCTACCCGCAGCAGGTTTCCGTGCTGACCAATTTTGTAATCGTAGAGGCCCCGTCGGCCTACAACGTCATCCTCGGAAGGTCGACCCTCAACAGGGCCCGAGCAGTTGTCTCCACGTACAGCTTAACCGTGAAATTACCAACTCCCCAGGGACCTGGATGTTTGCGAGGAGACCAGACTACTGCTCAAAGTTGTTATGTTAGCTCGTTGCGCAGGGGGGCAATCACCGAAACGCTAAACGTCCAAGAAATGGACCCCCGGGACCAGAGCGGCGTGATAGGGCCAATGGAGGAGCTGGAGCAGGTTGTGCTGAATCCTGAACACCCAGGCCGCACGGTCAACATAGGAGCCCTGCTGAAGCCCGCCTTGAAGGAAAAGTTAACCCAGTTCCTGAAGCAAAACCAAGGCATTTTTCTTGGAGTCATGAGGACATGCCCGGGATCGATCCCCGGGTAATGTCCCATCGTCTCAACGTCAGCCCGGATTGCCGCCCGGTAAAGCAGAAGCGAAGGGGCATGGCCCTCGAGAGACAAAAAGTGGTAAGTGAGGAGGTTGAGAAGCTCCTAAAGGCGAACTCTATCCGGGAGATTCACTACCCCGATTGGCTGGCCAATGTTGTCCTGGTCAAAAAGAGCAATGGGAAGTGGAGAATGTGTGTGGACTTCACCGACCTCAACAAGGCCTGTCCCAAGGACTGTTATCCGCTGCCCAGGATAGACCTCCTTGTCGACTCAACAGCGGGCCACTCACTCCTCTCATTCATGGACGCTTACTCGGGGTATAATCAGATCAACATGTACCCCGGGGACGAAGAGAAGACGGCGTTCATCACCGACCAAGGCACGTACTGTTACAAAGTCATGCCCTTCGGCCTCAAGAATGCCGGGGCTACCTACCAGCGCAGCGCCTGGTCAATTTCATGTTCAAAGACCTCATCGACAAGTCCATGGAAGTATACGTGGACGATCTCCTAGTCAAGAGCCGGGATGAGCCCGACCACCTTGAGCATCTGGCCGGGGCCTTCAGCATTTTGAGAAAGTTCAAGATGAGGTTGAACCCGGCCAAATACACCTTTGGTGTTTCGTCCGGCAAGTTCCTCAGTCATCTAGTTAGCATGCGGGGAATCGAAGCAAACCCCGATAAAATCCAAGCTATCATCAACATGCGGTCACCCAAATCAACAAAAGAAGTTCAAAGCCTAGCCGGACGGGTGGCCGCACTGAATAGATTCGTGTCCCGAGCTATTGATCAGTGCCTGCCGTTTTTCAAAATCCTCCGCAAAGCTTTTCAGTGGTCAGAAGAGTGTGAGGAGGCATTCCAGGAACTCAAGAAATATCTGGCCTCTCCTCCTCTACTGTCGACACCTGCATCCGGAGAGGAACTGTTCCTGTACCTGGCGGTGTCACCGTCGGCGGTTAGCTCGGCACTTATTCGGGAAGAGCACGGGATACAATTCCTAGTGTACTACACCAGCCGGGCGTTGCAAGGCGCGGAAAGCCGATACTCCTGCATCGAGAAATTGGTCTTCGCCCTCATCACCTCAGCCCGAAGGCTCCGCCCGTACTTCCAGGCCCATGCCATTGTAGTACTGACCGATCAGCCCCTCCGCAAAATTCTCTCTCGCCCAGATACATCTGGGAGGCTCGTTAAGTGGGCTTTGGAATTGGAAGAGTTTGAAGTAACTTACCGACCCCGGACGACCATCAAGGGACAAGCCGTCGCAGATTTTCTGGTCAAGTTTACGTATCCAGAAGACCCGATCGAAGAACCCGAGCCTCCAGCCTTACCGCCCGGATTGCACTCCGGCATCCCAACTTGGGTACTACATGTCGATGGCTCATCTAACCAGCAAGGTAGTGGGGCAGGGATCATCCTGACTACCCCCAATGGCATCCAGCTTGAATATGCTCTAAGGTTTGGGTTTCGTGCCTCCAATAACGAGGCCGAGTATGAAGCCCTCTTGGTCGGGTTACAATTAGCCATCTCAATGAGTGCGCAACAGGTCCAGGGCTACAACGACTCCCAGCTCGTGGTTAATCAGGTAAACCAAGAATACGAAGCGCGGGAAGACAGCATGGTAGCCTACTTGGCCCTCGTCCGGGCGATTTCCAATCAACTCCGAGGATTCTCCATCACTCGGATACCTAGAGAAGAAAACACCCGAGCTGACCGGCTGGCTCGCCTCACCTCGTCATCTGAGTCAGACTTGCTCGGAATAAGGATACAATTCCTACCCGAGCCAAGTGTGATCAACTTAGAGGGCATGGAGGTCGACCCGGTCACTCCGGGACCCAGTTGGATGGATCCACTCGTGACATTCTTGATAACAGAAAGGCTGCCGGACGACAAAGAGGAAGCAAGGCGGGTCAAGTACCGGGCGGCACGATACCACATTCTCGACGGCGTCCTTTACAAGAGGGGATTCACTATCCCGTACCTCCGCTGCGTTCACCCTACGCAAGTTCAAGCTATACTATTCGAAATTCATGAAGGTGTGTGCGGGAACCACGTAGGAGGTCGGGCACTTTCCAAAAAGGCCCTCCTACAAGGCTACTATTGGCCAACCATGGCCCGAGATTCGCAGGAATATGTTCGAAGGTGTGACAAGTGCCAGCGGTACTCTCCCATGATCAACCGACCGGGAGAACTCCAAACAGTGGTCCACAGTCCCTGGCCATTCGCCCAATGGGGAATTGACATCGTCGGTCCCTTACCGACAGGAAAAGGGCAAGTTAAGTTTGTTGTGATAGCTGTTGACTACTTCACCAAATGGGCAGAGGCCGAACCCTTGGCAACGATAACCGAGCAGAAAATGGAAAGCTTTGTGGAAAGAAATATCCTCAGCAGGTTCGGTATCCCACGAGTCCTGATCAGCGATAATGGAAGACAATTTGACACACCCATCTTTAGACAATTCTGCTCGGACTATGGGATACTAAATCATTACTCTTCTCCCGAGCATGCACAAGCTAATGGTCAAGCCGAAGTGACCAACCGCACAATCTTGCAGTCGATTAAGACAAGGCTTGAAGGTGCCAAAGGCCTGTGGGCTGAAGAGCTACCGACCCTCCTGTGGGCCTACCGCACTACACCCCGGGCGGCTACAGGCGAAACCCCATTTTCCTTAACTTATGGTTTTGAGGCAGTAGTCCCCATAGAGCTCGGGCTGCCCACATACCGGGTGGCTACCTTCAATGACCCAGACAATGGAGAAGCCCTCAGGACAGAACTAGACCTGGTGGAGGAAAAAAGAGACCAGGCCTATCTCAAGGTGGCAGCTTACAAGCAAAGGGTCTCGCGGTATTACAATAGCAAGGTGAAGCACTGCAGCTTTCAAATTGGAGACCTCGTCCTCAAGGCTGTGAACCAGTCTACCCGAATCCCAAGCCACGGGAAGTTGGGGGCAAATTGGGAAGGCCCGTATAAAATAATTCGGGTTAACCGACCGGGAACGTACTGGCTACAAAGCATGGACGGGCATGATCTCACCCATCCTTGGAACGTGCAACACCTCCGCAAGTACTATCAGTAACGTCGGACCACGGGAGTTTAGTATTGTAGGCAAAATTCTTTCTTGTAACTCTGATTAGACAATCGACATATTTTATTATTTTTTAAATGAAGTTACATGGTTCTACTTCGAAAATTTACTCCGGTCAGTACACTGAGCAATGCATAAAAGACCTCGGGCCTAACCCCGAGGCATAAAAGACCTCGGGCTCCGAACTCAGGCATTAAAAAGACCTCGGGCTCCGAACCTAGGCATTAAAAAGACCTCGGGCTCTGAACCCAGGCATTAAAAAGACCTCGGGTTCTGAACCCAGGCATCAAAAAGACCTCGGGCTCCGAACCCAGGCACTAAAGGACCTTGCAACCACCCATGTTCCAGATCGGTTTCCTATGGTCGCCCCTCTGCACGCCCCCGCCTTCACAGGACGGTCGGGGATAAGAGGATACTAGACCTAAATAGGAAATCAACTAAAGCTTCGCCTAGGTCCAGCCGACGATGGGGCCGAACCCCTAGGTGGCCGACGATGGCGAGCTTCAAATGCTCTTGCAACTACCCATGTTCCAGGTCGGATTCCTACGGCCATTTAGTCCCGTACTCCCGTACTCCCGCCTTAGCAAAATGCTTGGGGGGCAGGGGAATAAGGGAAATACTAAGGCCAAAACAGGGAATTACACCGTTCGACTAGATGTTCTGTTGGTTACGGTCCTAAAGCATTTGCTAAGGCAGATGTTAGGTCGGCCAAAATCCTACGGATACTAGCAAGTGTTAAGGCACAGCGCAAAACAAAAACAACAAAGTTAATGGAAGGGAGGGCTGACCTCGAGGGCCTTTTCATTATTTGAAGAAAGTGTACAAAGCCTGGGGGGCAGTTGTAGTAGCCTCCCCAAAATAGATAAGAAACTACAAAAAAAAAAAAAAAAAAACCAAAGGGATGACCGGGGAATCAGTTTTCCACATTGACCACATCCTCGGTTTCCCCAGTCTGCTCCCCCGGTGCTGCAAGCCCTCCGGTCACCAAGCCTCCGCCCGGGGCGAGCTCAGTGGCCTCAGCAATGGCCACAGGATCTTCACCGGTCACAGGATCTTCACCGACCACAGGAGCTTCACCGGCTGTAGGATCCTCACCAACGTCCTAGTAATTCGAGTCAATCCCCTCATAGGCCGAAAGGACCCATTCGGGGTGATCCCGGGCTTTCTGCCACTTCAGATCGTCATAACCTTGGAAGAAGCCATCGTCAAATGCATCCTCCAGGGCCCCTGCAGCAGGTGTCTCAGCCGCCGTCTTCGCCCAGGCCTCAGCCGCCGCTGCGAGAGCCCGGGAAACCTCCAAATCAGCCAGAGCAGTCGCCAGATCCGCCTGATCCGTACCCAAACTCAAGGCCAGCGACTTCATCTTGCTCATCTTGGCGGCCAGGGCAGCTTTCCCGACCCGAGATTCTTCCCGCTCCTTCGAGAGGGTGGCCTCAGCAGCACTGGCCCTCCCGGCCAGAGAGGTCAGGAGGGACTCGGATCCTGCAACCATACAGCCAACCTGCGACAAGAGGAAGAGGAATGTTCAGTCAAACGGGGCAGACAAAAGAAAACGGATCACTATTTAAAAGAGATAGAACGTTCACCAAATGGGAGAGGTTATATAGCCACCCCGGGAAATCCTCGGGGGATAGGCCGGCGCATGTTTCCACCTGGCTCGAGATAAGGGCAGACTTCACCCTCTCCCGGACCTCACCATGGTCGCCCATGGGTACGCCGGACGGAACACCAGCCCGGATGGGAGGCTCCTGCACAGCGAACACCCGAGGAGTTGATGTCCCCATGGGATCCGGACGATTGGTTGTCCCATAGCGAATGCGCCTTAGAGGGCGCTCACCGCCCGGGGCCTCGACGGCGGGCCTCTTCCCTTGAACGACCGCCAACCGAGCAGCAGCGGCGGCGGCCGCAGCCTGTCTTTCCCTCAGCTGCTCCAAATTTTGTTTGGGGGCCATTTCTGTAAAGACAAGATCGCACGGTTAGAAGTGTAAAAAGCATCAAGAACAGTTACAGGACCAACAAGTAAGGCAACTTGGACGCTCACCAGGGATGATCGGTGAAAAACTGGGGGCTGGAACGGGCTCCTCGGGGGAATAGGTTTTGACGAAATCTCCCGTTCGAGACAACACGTTCCAAACACTGGTGGGCAGCTCTGCTAAGCCCCAAATCCTGGCCTGGAACGACTCGGGGATCTTGGGAGGTTCGGCTGAGCTTGCTGTAGACGAAGGAATGAAATCAGTTAGCAAGCTAGTGCGCTCTTAAAAAATGAAAGAGAACGGACAGAGAAGGAGCGGCCTTACCCCTCAACTCCCCAGCCCAGGACGTCCTCAGCTGGGTGCCCAGAGCCCTGTCGCAGAGGCGAAGGGTGGATACTTGGAAGAATTTGTTCTTCCACCCTTTGTTGTTGCTGGGGCACTTATCAATAATTTTCCTACCCGGACGGGCAGAAAATGAGAAAAACCCCACTTCCCGGTGCACAGGGAATGGTCGGTGTGCCCACAGAAATTCCCGGAGGGTAAGTTTGTACCCAAATACTTGTGGCCACAGCGATATGCACCCCATTAAGAACCTCCACCCATTGGGAGCCAATTGCCCAGGAGCAATATCAAGATAGATCAGGATATCCCAGGCGACAGGGTGAAGGGGTAGTCGGAGGCCCGCCATCATAGCATCCTCAAACAGGGTGACGAACCCTGGCTGGTAAAGGTGCGCGCCGCCGGGATTTATGGCTAGGGCGCAACCGTCAGGAAGGGAATATCTCTCCCTGATCCAGAGAAGGTCTTGGGAACGCAATACAGAGAAGGTGGACTCACAAGTGAACACTACGGGATCAGCCTCCCTGGGTAACTCGTCACTCGAACCCCTCGAGACGGAGGCAACAGGGGCCTCCTGAGTAGACTCGCTGTCGGAAAGGCGAGTAGGAATCCTGCCCTCGCTCAGATGATCGGACAGGGACGTAGGAAGCCGGTTCAGACTGGCACCGAGGGATCCTGACCAGTATCGTTCGCTCTCTGATCTTGACGAAGAATCGAAACTGGAGTGTTCCATCTCTGATGTTCCTACAGCAAGGTATGGATACAAACTGTGACCTAAATATGGGTCGGAAACCCCAAGCCTGGTATACAGGGGGGGCAGCGTCACTAACCTGAACGGCAAAGAATAGATGCTCCTCAGCACTAGGTAGCACTCTCTCAAGACAACCCAACGAGCCCCCGCTCGGCTCAACTGGATTAAGGTTCCGCCCGACTTAAAGAAAAAACCGAACCTGAGGAAGAAGAAATCCCACGCCCGCTCGAACCCTACCGGATTCGATCCCTCCAGCCTCACTCCGGCAAGAATAAGAGATGGGAAGAAAAGGGAGAAGACAATGAATAGGAGTTCAGAAAGAAAAGGGACTTACAAAGGTTGAAGCGCAGAAAGGGCTTAGGAAACTCGCTCGGGATTCCCTTTGTTCTCAAGATCGCTCGGGGACACTTGTCTCGGCAGAAGAATGAACAACAAATGGGCAAGTGTTCCTTATATAGGATCCGTGGACGGCCGAGATCAGAATAGATCCAACGGTCTAAGCGATTTCCCGCCCAAACTGTCGCTTCGGGCACGTGAAGCGTCGCCTCAAAAGGCGCACGCATTCAATGCATGACAGGACGGCTCGGTTGGCATGCAAACGCTTCGGTTACGATCGAACAGGCGTCGTCGGATCCTGACTTGGCCAACAACCGATTGGCACATGGCACTAGTGGGGCCCGGTCCTCTGTATAGCTACCCGGGCCTTTTTCCTTCCCTGGTCGGGTATTCCGCCGGGTGGGGTGGAATAGTGTCCCTAATCCCGAGCATTATTCCTGGGAGATATCCGGGAAGTTTCTAAGGCAGCATGGATTTTCGGCTTTCATCCGGTGAAGTATCCAGTTAGTTTGGAAACTGGGGGGCAGAGGCTATCAGTCGACAAGGTTTCAAGACCATCTCCTAAGAGGCAAGAAGCCAGGGCCAGTTCGGTCAACGAAACTTGGTCGGGTATTGGTGATTAAGTGCAGTACAGAAATAATAAACAGGTAGAAGGACAAAACAAAATAAAAAAGTTGGCCTCGAGGACCTTCTCATTATTATAAAAATGAAAAAAAACTGTACAGAGCTCGGGGAGCAGTCTTATTAGCTTCCCCGGTAAAAAGCAAAATAAAAAAAGGGAAGTCTTCAAGTCCTTTTGCCCTGCAGTGCTTTGACTTCCTCTTCCAGGGCTGCCATCCTCACCACCAGCTCCTTTACAGTGATCTCGAGGGTGTGAATATCCACCTCCTGCAGGGCAGACCCCATCTGTAGGTGAGTGGTCTGCTTCTCCACCTCCTGAAGACGACCCTCCAGGTTACCAAGGGAGAGGCCGGTCCAAGAACTGGGCACATGAAGGCCAGACGGGTACTCCATCCGACTTTTCTTTTGTGGAGTTGGGGATCCTTCCCCGACTGCCTTCTCCTTTCCCTTCCTGGATGGGCCTGGTGGCGGGTTTGCATCCCCGGACGAGGCAGAATCGCTGCTGGTGGACAGAGAAACTGGCCCCTCGGGTGGGCCGGCCCTGCTTGTAGTTCGTGGATCGGTAGCCATGGACCGAGTGTAGCGACGAGACCAGGAGGCAGCAGCGGTGGGGGCCGCAGATGAGGCCCCACCACCAACCTCACCAGCAGGATCCCCGGTCAAATCTGAGAATGTGAGGCAGGCCTCGACAGCTACGTCAATCGCCTCCGTGTCAGCAACAGCAGGGGCAACGCCACGGAAGGCAGTAAAAGATTGTTTGTAGTGGTCGGGATCAAAAACCGTAGGAGGGCAGAGAACGGAGTCCTCCAGCCAGTTGTCGGAGACCACGACCCAAGGGTATAGCCGCCGGTTCTTATTCAGAAAGTCCAGACCCTAGACAAGGTTCCTTCCCTCGGTCCCGGGGCGCAAGTAAGGACCCCCGTGGTCAATGCCCAAGATATAACACCTGACGACGTCGATGGAACGGAGGAGCAACCCAAGTCGCTGGTTCAGTACTGATATCCCCCAGAGGAGGCGGGCGACATTTGGGCGGCACTTGGAAAGCGGAATGCGTAACCCCTTAAGCAGGTCGCAGAAGGAGGCCGGGAGAGGAAAGCGTAGCCCCACAATAGGCAGCAGATAGCTGCTAATGAGGACGAAAGGGAAGGCTACTTCCTCCCCTTCGATGTAAGGACGGACTCCAACGTCGTCTGGAATGTGACAGTCCTCTCGAAAAGTTCTGAGTCCTTTATCAGATGTCAGATCAATGTGAGAAGCCATTTGAGGGAAGCTTAAAAAACAAAAACAGCAGAGAAAAAGGAGCTCGGGAATGTTTTGCTTTAAAAAACCGCTCGGGCGATTCAGTTGCTAATTTGCAGTAAGAAACAGATTGAACAGGTGCTCCTTATATAGGCGTCGCGAACGGCTGGGATCAGACTTGATCGGACGGCTCATACGCTCTCCCGCCGAAACTGTCACTTCGGGCACATAGGGCGTCGCCTCAAAAAGTGTGAGCATTGAATGCACGACGTGATGGTTCGGTTGCCACATAGACGATTCGGTTACTTCCAAACTGGTAGTGTTGGGTCCAAACCAGACCAGTAACCAATGGACACGTGGCGTCAGGGAGCCCGGTCCTTCAGGGTCACCGCGCGGTCGATATACCGACGGATCATTCCAAGTCGGCCCCGTTCTGACGGGGGTCCCGGTCTTTTCCCGGTCGGTATCTGGAAGACATTTTTAATTTTCAAACTTCATCCGATAAGGCATCACATCAAATTTGAAAATGGGGGGCAGCTGATACGTCCGGAAATATCCTGCTTAAGCCCAATTGCCATGTCAGTAAAAAAGCCCGAACGAGTCGGAATGAGAGCCTGGGGCCCGCGCCCTAAGAGTCATGGGACATTACCGCTCGGGATGATCAACAGCCCGGGTACAGGGTGCGGCGGTTCTCCAAGAGATGCAGCTCGGGTGGAACTCTATGGGCAGTTTCCTTATGTGACTAGAACTCTATTAAGGCCAGAATGAGCAGGTTCCTAAACCGTTTAGGAAACATTCCTAAGCTTAAACAAATCTATTGTGATTAGATTTAGGTTTCCTACATCTAAAGAACTTACTATGTAAAGGGGGACTCTTGCATCTATAAAAGAGCCCACCTATCCTCTCTAGGGGGATCCGAAAATCAATTCTCTAAGCATACAAGCACGTATTAGAGAACTCACCACCTACACGCATACACCCGGCCGGTATTACTGGGAGTGCTGCCCATCTTGTCAGCTCGCCAGGCCCGCCGGTGATTTGCTAGTGAGAAGCGCACAGACACAACCGTGGACGTAGGTCACCTCGTTAACGGGACCGAACCACATACAAATCTTCTTTGACTTTATTTTCTGTCCAAAAATTACTCTTACCAATTTTTGGCATCATCACTTCATTTGAAATCTACAAATACAAAGGTCTTTAGCCTCCAATGACCATCAAATGGTAGGAAAAAATGGTTTAGTTTAAGTCCAACTTCATGGTTTAATAGTTGGGGTTAACAAATAAAAGTTGAATTTGACAATGAAACAGTGGATTCATAAACCGGTTTTGATCAAAGATTTTTAGTTCGAAATCAGACCGTTGAAACTGAATGAAACCACCGCGAAAGTGTCAATAACACAATGTTTTACCACTGCAATTTTTGTTTTAAGGAGATTCCATGTTTAAAGTGGTTTGGTTATGAGTTTTGTAAAGTCACTACAATCTGTCCAGAGTTTCAGCATGGTAACATTCTTTTGAAATAAGTAAATAAGAGCTTTAATAAAGTGTTTGTGACCCAAAATAATTTTTTCTAAGTAGATTAATGTGTTAGGAAGTCACCTTAAAAAGAACAAAGCATTTCTGATCATTTTTTCTATTTTTAGAAAATCGTGCAAGAACCCTGGACAGAAGGTTAAAGAATGCTGAGTGATGTCTGGTTTTTATCCAATTCCCGGAGATCTAATCGTTCAAACCTTAATTTTCTTTTTGGGTTATAAACTAGACTCACAAAGGCATATCATATCCAAAAATCATTAAGATCCAACCGTTGGAAGCATGCTTTTTCCTTTTTTAAAGTTCTTGTTTGCTCTCTGCGATTTTCAGAATTTTATGACACATTTGACCAACTTTGTAAATAATGGTCTAAATGATTCTCCTATGACTTAGGGCTTAAACCATGTCTTAATAATGATTAATTAGACTTAAATCCAAAGGCTAAATGATCTAAATCAATGAATAAACTCATAGTTAATAGCCTACTCTTGTTTCATATTCATGAATTCATATACATTCATCCATACATGTTGATGCTTGTAATTTGGACTTATTTTAGCTAGAGCATGTTACTTAGGATTCTATAATATATCTCGTTTAAAGCATGTGGACTAACCCTTTGTTTTGTAGCACTATTGAGGTACGATTTCTCAACCCCTCTCTAGTTTATTGTATTATTTGATTTTAATTGATTTTTGACTTCAAGCGCGACACCTTAGAATTAGGACTTGCTTTACTTGTATATATGGATTAGAGACTCTATTCATAGGTTTTATCTATTTGCATGCATTTGCACGTTTAATATTCACGGCCGGATCCCGGGTAAGTTCTCTAGTTCCCTATTTGCATATCATATTACTTACTACTTGAATTATGTGATTTTTGAATGATATTTTATCACTTGCAATCTTACACCCTTTATACATGCTTTTGTACTGTATACTTATACATATGTATTAGTTGAGGGCACATTTAAATTAATTAATCGATTAAAAGGATGTTAAGTAGAGGCCTATCGCGAGATAGGATGAGAAGGGGTGCTTTAGTCAGATGGGCTCCTTCCCTTCTCATTCCATAATCCCCGGACCTAGTTTAATCTTTGGTTTCGCAAAAGATCAGTTTCCTTTTGAAATGGTTTCTTAATTTTTTCCTTTTAAAAAATTAAGTGGCGACTCATTTGTTTTTGAAATTGATTTTGAGAAAGTATTTTAAAAGAAAAGCTGTGGGTAAAAAGAAAGAAAATTGCGATATCCACAATCTGGCAACTCTGCTGGGGATCGAACCCAGAATCTCTGGTTTCGCAGACCAGAATTCTAATTTTGGGTTCACTCGAGGATTAGACTTGAAAAATATCCTTTTAATCGAATTAATTAATCTTTATGTGCCTATTGCATTTCACTTGCATGTCCAGCCAGTCGATTGCACGGAACTATGACCTTGGAGGCTCGGGGCAACCCGGTCGGTCAAGTTATCATGGGACTATGTGATCACCCTTGATCTCGTACCGTGATTTGGTATATTAAGCATCCTATCGGATGTGTGTCAAGGGTCTCTTATTTGACCAAAACCCGGCCTTTGCATGGTAGCTTCTATAGAACCTTTCGATCTTAGGAAATCAACTCTTGATTAGGATTATATGCTAGGAAGTTTTGTATGCCCGGAAGGGATTACTTGAGATGATGACGATGCTTGCTTGATGAAGGATGTATAATATTTTAATCGCCTTTAGCAATTTCTCCCCGTGTTCCACGACATTTGGAGCACATGCTGAACCCTGATTATAAGATTATACATCTTCTATCATGTTTAGCTAAGCATCATTGACCTTGTATGTATCCAAATTCATGAAAAGTACGGTGACAATTCGATCATGTGATCCTTCTACCCAAGGAATTTTAAATCCATCTTTAAAAGCAAACAGATTTTTGCCATCTTTATTCCAAAGTTTTCAAAACAAAAAATCTTTGGAGTTCACCTTTTGATTAAAACTCCAAATTTATTACCTTTGTCAAGGTACATTTTCACATGATCATTTTCTAAGGAAAAATCCAAAATCTTGGGAATTGTTTTTGAAAAAGAAATGCTTTTCAAATGAATTTTGAAAATTTTTTTATCCAACCTCTGAGAAGGTAGTAAGGATCACAATGAGAGGAAAAATTAGCGCACTTGACATGGGTACGGATCTTATGTGCTTATGTGTTTATGTGTTAGGATTAGGATTTTCTCTTTTTGGCATATAGAATAGGCACACACGCACACATGCATTGCATCCGTGTGATATATAAAAGGAAATTTTTACCAAATAAAAATGTCTTTGTACGACAAAAGAAAATGGACAAAAAGTTTTAAAGGAAAAATTTCAAAATTTACTGTAGGAGCGAAAATAGCATCTAGATCAAGTCAAGCCTGGTTTAGGGATCCCACGGCGAGGCTGGTAAGAAGAGAAGGCGCTAATATGACTGAGGAAAGAAACAACGAGGAAATGGCTGGGCTTAGAACACTAGTAGAACAACAAGCGGAGCAAATGAGGCGACAGGCCGAAAACATGAACCGCATGATGGGGATGATAGAAGAGCTGAATCGCCGACCACCACCTGTAATTCCACCTGTTATGGACCCACCTTTCGGAGGAGGGGAGGGGGATTGGTTTGATGATCAGGAGGCACAATGGACTAATGCACTACGGGCCAACAGAGACAGAGAGAAAGCTGAGAAGGAGAAGCTATTAATCGAGAAAATAGAGAAGTTGGAAAGATAATGCGCAAGGCTCAGGGAGTTGATACCTATCTGATGGAACTGGATGGGTTATATGACAGAGTACGTGAGACGCTGCCTGTCGGGTTTAAGATGCCGATTTTTGACAAATTTGATGGGACCGGAAATCCTCGCAGCCATGTAAAAATGTGTATTGGGGCGTTCCAACCAAGCGGCTTGAGCACAACCATGATGGCGGTCCTATTCCAACAAACTTTGACTGGAGCTGCTCTATCCTGGTATCTTACTCTCGAACCAAGCAAAACCAGGGTGTGGGAAGAAGTAATTAAAGCATTTATGGCACAGTACGAGTACAATCAAGATTTGGATGTCACTGTCCAAGATTTGGAGACCACTAGGCAAGGAAACAAAGATCATTCGCCGAATACTTGAGCAGATGGAGGGGAAAGGCAGCTAAAATGGTACAAAGGTCGTCTGAGAAGGACCAAATCCGAATGCTGATGAAGAATCTACAGCCAGTGTACCAAGAAAAGATGAGATTCCAGTCGATCAACACCTTTGCTGAGGTTTTCGATGTCAGGACAAGGATAGAGGATGCGATCCAAGAGGGGGTAATCAAGAAAGAGGAGCAACCAAACCGGTACAGGAGGCCAAACTATGGATCCAACGGAGGACAAACGGGAGGTCACTCTGGCCCCACCAATGTCAATGCACTAAATGGACCGGAAAGGAAATTCAACATAGCACCAAGGAGAGGAAGGTATAAAGCACCAAGGAAATTCTCGGATTTGGGAGTGTTACTGTCAACCACCCTCGATAGACTGTTAGCCAAGGGGCATCTCTGTCAGTTGGAACCTCGACCCCTACCAAGTCCGCTTCCGCCAAATTTCCAAGGGGGTCTCTTTTGCAAATTTCATCAGCAGAAGGGTCACTCAACGGATAGGTGTATGAGATTAAGGCACGAGATTCAGGACCTCATTGATAACAAGGTAATTTCGGAACCTCCCACCAAAGCTCCGAATGTTACTAGAAATCCGCTTCCGAATCATCGAGCTGTGCCACCACCGCAGGGCCATTATCTCTTGGGGATAGAAGAAGCAACCTTCGATCCATCTAGGCTAATCACTGAGGTCGGGACACCAAGAAAGTCATACCAGGTGCCTAAGGATTCGACAATCTGTGCTTTGGAGGATCAGCCGGAGAAGAGGGAAATAGGGCATTTAGACTGGTGGATCCAAGGGAGTGACGATCGAGACGTGAGCCAGGTGGAAGATGACCTCTGGTACGAGAGCGACAAAGAAACAGAGATAGTGGAGGGTACTTTGAAAATTGATCCAGAAGTTGACAATCTGTGGGCAAGAGAAGAAATCAGTCATTTAACTCGGTCGGGCAGATACTTTAAACCACATGAGCTAGAGGAGGATCATCCGGAGAGAGATCTAGACAAAGGAAAAGGGAAGATGAATGAAAAGGAGGAAGAAGACAGGGTTCTGAAGCAGATGAAGAAGACTCAGGCTAACATCACCGTTTGGGGGTTGCTGATTGCCTCCAAACACCATAGGCAGGCGGTCCTAGACGCTCTAAACCAAGCTGACGTGTCTATCAACACCACCCTGTAGGACCTTGTAGGGCTAATCGGCAAAATTCTGACTTCGGCTATTACCTTCTCATCAAATGACTTGCCTCCGGGAGGGCCCGTTCGCAACAAACCATTATATGTAACTGTTGAATGCTTGGGGAATGTCGTGCCTGCTTGCCTGGTTAACAATGGGTCGGCCCTCAATGTGTGTCCCGTCCGAACGGCTAAGCGAATGGGCCTGGATGAGTCAACATTTACACCATCTGAGCAAAGGGTAAGAGCCTACGACAACACCCAGAGGATGGTCATGGGGATAGTCCTTCTTCGTCTCATTATCGGCCCTTTTGGGAAAGAAGCTGAATTCCAGGTCATCGACATCCCCGCTTCCTTCAACCTACTGCTAGGAAGGCCTTGGTTGGACAGTTTGGGTGCTATACCATCAACGATCCATCAAAAGGTTAAGTATGTCTGGGAGAATAAAGTTTGTGATATCCTCGGGGACAGCTGGGTTCGTTCCCCCGAAGCATCATCAAGCGCACCGGTTCTAGAATTACAGCTGCAAGAAGAAGAAGCAAAAATAGAAGGGTTCGAGTTCATCAGCATGCTGGAAGAGGAAAAGCCAAGAGAGTTTCTACTGCTCCATTTTGATTAGTGTGCCAGTCCAGTGGTCGCAGGGATCATGAAGAAGATGGGTTTCTTTCCAGGATTAGGGTTGGGGAAGAACCTTCAAGGCCTGCCTGAGTTTCCAGGAATCCCTACTCAGACTCACACTCACGGCCTGGGGTACCAACCGACGAAGAAGGAACTAAGGGCAAAGAAGAAGGTCGTCGATGCGCCACTAGACCCTTACCTAAAAACGCTCAATGGATATTTTATGAAGGAAGGAGAAGATTTCCCCTTCTGTGGCTTCCCGGAACCATGGATGGACCAGAAAGACAAAAGTCTAAAGCCGGGGTTTGAGATCTTTTTCTCCCATGAATTTTCCCAGTACAAAGACCCGTTCCTGTAAATACCTGAAAAGTCTGTTACCGTCAACGATTGGATTGGTGTGCTGGACGGACCGGTCATGCAGAACCTGTTGAGCGAAGGAGGGATAAAAGCCAAAGGGAAAGGGAAGGAAGATAAGGGCCTGAAAGTCAAGGCTAAGGAAGGGAATGTTGAGGATGTGCTGGAAGAAGAGCCGAAGGAAGAAGAGGACGAACTAGAGGAAGAACCGGAAAAGGAAGAGAAGACGGAAACCGGGGGACTGCCAGGTTGTAACACTATGGAGCTCAAGCAGGGAGCCAACAAGGAGTAGGTCTTTGAGTCTAGTGATAAGTATCCTCCTCACCCAGAGTCTGTAATGGCCCAAATGAGGCGTCTTACTATTTCTATGTCTGTTGTAATCACTCCTAACAAAATCAATGAAAGTATGACTGATTCCGCCTACTCGAATGCGCTTAATGAATGTGATGAATGTGAAATACCTGATGAATTGCAAAAATTAGTTGAAAAAGAAAATAAATCTGCATGCAAAATCATAGAGAACACCCTAACAATTAATCTGGGAAATGAAGACAACCCTCAAAATGTTTTGATTGGCTCAACACTTAGCAATGAAGAAAGCAAAGAACTAATCAATCTATTGAATGAATTTAAAGATGTTTTTGCATGGTCTTATAATGATATGCCAGGTATTGATCCAAAAATAGTCCAGCACCACATCCCTCTTTTTCCTAATTCAAAACCCATAAAACAAAAATTGAGGCGAATGAGGCCAGAATGGGCACTTAAAGTAAAAGAGGAGGTTGAAAAGCAATTAAAGGCTGGATTCTTGATGGTCACCAAGTATCCTGAGTGGATCGCTAACATTTTGCATGTCCCAAAGAAGGATGGTCGTGTTAGGGTTTGCGTTGATTTTTGAGATTTAAACAGGGCGAGCCCTAAAGTCGATTTCCCGTTACCCTACATCGATGTGTTAGTTGATAACACTGCGGGGCACGAGCTTCTATCTTTCATGGATGGATTCTCTGGGTATAATCAAATCCTCATGGCACCCGAGGATAGAGGGAAAACCACGTTCATCACTCCATGGGGGACATATTACTATAGGGTCATGCCGTTCGGACTCATGAATGCAGGTGCAACCTATCAAAGGGCTGCCACCACTTTACTACACGACATGATCCACAAAGAGGTGGAGGTATATGTGGATAATATGATTGTGAAATCCAAAGAGAGGGGAAGACACCTAGAGGCTTTGAGAAAGTTCGTTGAGAGATTGAGGGAGTTCAAAATGAGGCTAAACCCGCAGAAATGTACGTTCGGAGTCACTACTGGAAAGTTATTGGGATTTCTCATTACTCAGAGGGGAATAGAGGTGGACCCCACCAAAATAAAAGCCATAACCGAAATGAACCCACCGAGAAGTGAGAAAGAACTGAGAGGATTCTTGGGGAGAATACAGTTCATCAGTCGCTTCATTTCCAAACTTACCTTAACCTGCGACCCACTGTTCAAACTGCTCAGAAACGGAGAGAAATTTGAATGGGACACCCCTTGCCAACAAGCCTTCAAAAAAATCAAAACCTACCTCCAGAACCCATATGTCCTGTCACCACCTTCACCTGGGAGACCCCTGTTACTTTATCTCTCCGTATTCGAAGATTCGATGGGGTGTATGTTGGCCCAAGAAGGAGATGAGGGGCACGTGGAGAAGGCCATTTACTACTTGAGCAAAAGAATGGTCGGATATGAGTTAAAGTATTCGCCCTTGGAAAAGGCCTGTTGGGCCTTGGTTTGGTGTACCCGTCGCCTTCGCCACTACATGCTAGCCTTCCCTGTAATCCTGATATCCCGAATGGACCCATTAAAATACCTATTCGAAAAACCCATCTTGACCAGTAGGATTTCCCATTGGACCATGATGCTAGCTGAGTTCGACATCAAGTATGTCACTGCCAAGTCTGTGAAAGGAAGGGCTGTCGCTGAGTTTTTAGCCGACCTGGCTGTAGAATCCGAGGACAAGGGAGAATTCAAGTTCCCGGATGAAGGAATAATGGAGGTAAAGGAGGATTTGTGGAAGATGTATTTCGATGGGGCAGCCAATCAATTAGGCGACGGAGTCGGGGTCATCCTTGTGGCACGTGATGGAACCCCTACCCCACTGGCCGTCAAGCTTAAATACAACTCAACCAATAATACGGCAGAGTACGAAGCATGCATAGTAGGAATGGAGGCGGCGCTGGCCTTAAAAGTTGAAAAAGTTGATGTGTTCGGAGATTCCAATTTGATCATATCCCAAGTGCGAGGGGATTGAAGGGTGAAACACGAAAAGCTGAGACCATACCATGACTATTTGGAGAGTTTGAAATAACAATTCAGGAAGATATCATTCTACTACCTCCCCCGAGAGGAAAACCAATTGGCCGATTCCCTAGCAACCCTGGCATCAATGATACAGATCCCCACAGGGGTCACGATGATCCCATTATCCATAAAAATAAAAAATAAGCCTTCGTTTGAGACAGTCGCGACCGTAGAAGACGAAGGGGAAGTACCGTGGTATGTGGATGTGTGGAAGTTCATTAAGGAAGGAGAATACCCCGAGGGAGCCTCAAAAAAGGATAGAAAGGCAATTCAACGATTCGCCGCTCAATTTGGGATTTATGCAAATAAGTTATGGAAGAAATCCTACACCGGGTACAATCTGGAATGCCTATATGGGAAGGAAGCTAAGAGAATGATGGAGGAAATACATGACGGAGTGTGTGGACCCCATATGAATGGGCACATGCTGGCAAAGAATATCATCCGACAGGGGTACTATTGGACGACCTTGGACAAAGACTGTTGCGAATATGTTAGAAGATGTCACAAGTGTCAGATTCATGCAAATCTGATGCATACCCCGCCGTCACAGCTCTATAGTATGACCACCCCTTGGCCATTTTTCCGTATGGGGGATTGATATCATTGGTGAGATAGTTTCGAAGGCTTCCAATGGGCACCGATACATAATCGTGGCAATCGATTATTTTACAAAGTGGGTAGAGGCAACCTCGTATGCAACTTTGAAAGCCAAAGATGTGGTGAGTTTCATCGAGAAAAACATAATCTGCAGGTATGGGGTCCCGAATGAGTTTATCTCCAATCATGGCAGTCATTTCCAGGGAGAGGATATCCCACTCCTAGAAAAGTATAAGATTACTCGCCATCAATCATCCCCGTATAGGCCTCAGACGAATGGAGCAGTAGAAGCAGCAAATAAGAATGTTAAAGCAATCTTGGGAAAAATGACGGATACATACAAAGATTGGCATGAGAAGCTGTCATTCGCACTATGGGGGTACCGGACCTCTGTAAGGACTTCTACAGGAGCTACACCTATTCACTGGTTTACGGTATGAAGGCCGTTCTCCCAGTCGAGGTAGAAATACCCTCTCTTAGGGTTTTGGCAGAGTGTGAGATTACCGAATCGGAATGGGTACGAGGAAGGTATGAGGAGTTGATGTTACTCAATGAGAAGAGGCTGGCCGCAATAAACCATACTCGGGGGTACCAGAAGAGGATAGCTCGTGCTTTCAACAAAAGGTCCGCCCAAGGAAGCTTGCTGAGGGTGACCTAGTCCTAAAAGAACTGAAAGTGCCTGTTTATGATCCCAGAGGAAAATTCAAACCCAACTGGGTCGGGCCGTACATCATTAAGACTCTCCTTTCCGGAGGAGCGGCTTATTTTATGGACCTAGACGGGGTTGAATTAAGCAACCGATTAACCTCGATCGTCTCAAGAAATATTTTGTAAGAAACCTTTCTTTTCAAAGCCTCCTACCTTGATGAACTACGCTCGACCTGATTCCCGCTAGGGGATATGTAGGCAACCTACTTGGTTCCGTCATTCATTCAAAAAAAAAAATTAACCTGTGCTAGACTAGGGGCAAACTGGCGTTTGCCCAGAACCACTTCGAAGCCCTAAAACTAGGAGCAAACTTCGTTTGCTAGCCGAAGAACCCAGATCCAAGACCCTCCTTTGGATCACCTGGCTATCAAAATAAGTACTATAAAGAAACAAATGAGAATTCATGGTATAGAAGGAGTAAAGCTTTAAGCAAAAAGCAAAGTAAAGAGCCAAGAAAAGACATTGAAAGGAGAATTCTTCATGAAAGATTAATCGAAGGAGTGGGCACTTTGATTAATCATGTTAGGACATTTTCTAAAACATAAAAAAACATTCTTGGAAAAGTTGAAATCACATTTCAAAAGCGCAGCAAGAGTAGGCAGGGTCTGTCAGAAAGTTTTGTAAAATGGCAAGTTTTTCCCTGTTTTTGTCTACTTTATTATGCATGTGTCTGTCAAGCTTCTCTCGCAACCAAGGCCTGGATCTCTAGAAGATATTGGGCAGTAGGCAAGGTCAGAGCAGGAATCCTCGGGCACGGAGCAGCCATCCTACTGTGCCAAGCCTCGATGAAAGCCTTCACAATAGAAGGGCGCAAAGTGGACCCCCTGGAAAAATCAGCGGTCACAGATTCAGTAGTATCCTGTAAAAGTCCAAACTGGCGGACCACCCGATCGGGAATGTAGAAAGTAGTAGCACGCAAGCCCAGCAGCCAGATGCCAGGTCACCCAGGAAGACGTACAGCAACAGAGCGATAAATCCACTGCGGACAGACCCAGCAGATATCATTGGAAGAGAGGCTCAGGAGCCAACTGAGCCATGCATCGGCAGAGTGAAATAAGCTGTGAATCTCCATACGGTCATAAGGAAGTGACCCGCGAAGATGGGAAGGGTGTATAAAGAGGTCCAAATGCTCCATGAGCCAAATTTGCAGAACAAAAGGTGCCCCGGCAGATAATATAGCCCCGGTAGCATGAGCATGATCTAGTCCTATCAGAGTCTCGCCGAGAACCAGCATGACTGCGCTCTTCATCTCCCTCAAACCAGAGGCAATGGGTATGAGAATATCGGAGGACGATTGAAAGAGAAAATAAGAAAGCATAGCAATCGATAGAGCGTTATGCCGTATAACTTGATACCCGCTGTCATAGGGATCCCCAATGAGAGCATAAACCGAGGAGAGGCACTCGAAGTCGACCTGTCTGTCATGAGTGAAAGAGCCCGCAGCACCGCGGGATACATGGAGAAGAGCCGCCAAGTCTTGAACGTACCCGTCTTGCACCGGAGGAACAGTCAGATCCGCGAAAGGGTCAGTATGAAGGATAGCACTAAATTCTTCAAACAAAGGACAAATCTCTTGATGACTGAAACGGAAGACGTGGAGCGAAGGATCCCAACATCGGACAGCGGCTTGAAGCAAACTTTCATTTAGGATCATTCGTCGGAAGGAGAAGAGATCGTTTAGCCTGAAACACTCGAAGTTGAGCCTATCGATACCGGAAAGGGTATCTATACATGGGAAAAGGATTTGAGAGCTAACGGGGGCCATTTGAGATAGGGGAGAATGAAAGAAGGTAGTGTTTTGCGGAGTTTTGAAGAAAAGAGGGTATAATTAGAGGTAGATCTGCCTGAAGTCAGGGCGGCACTCGGTAAAGTAGAACGGCACTCGACGAAGTGGCGCACGGCAGTCCGTGAGTGCCGTCGTGGCATTCGCTGACTGCCGCTGTGGCACTTGAGTGCCACTGAGACCTAACTGAGTGCCATTCCGGGTTTTTCATTGGCCAGGGTCTGTTTGTAACACTCTCAGCCCACCTGCAAACAGAAAAACTAGATAAAGAACAATAAAACATCCGCATCATGTAGCAAGTGCAACAAAGACCAATACATTCATCCATTCATTTCATTTACTTTCATTTTGCAATAAGAAAAAGAGATCAAAGCATTCAAAACTAAAATAAAGACAGGACAAAGCCATGGTCCCACATACAGCAGGCAAGAGAAAATGAAAAAGAGTTTTCAGCATGATAGAAGGACCAAGCTATGGTCACGCATACGATGAATGAACATAGTGAAAAGCGGAAAATATTAAAGACATCCAAGTGCCCATCCTACCGGGTATCCTAAGGCCGCCATCAAAATAAAGTGTATGTATATATACAATCATATGAATAAAGTCTATATTCTCCCAGAACACTCAAAAAGTAAAGAATAAGAAAAAGCGAGGTCAGCCTCAACCACGGCCTCGAGCCTGACGGGTCACACGCCTGAGGGGCTCCTCCTCTGACTCTGTCCCGCTGCCTCCACCGCTACCGCCGCCCCTGCCTCGACCCCCGCTGCTGCCTCCACCGCTACCGCCGCCTCGTCCCACGCCTCGTCCAGCACCGCCATCCCTAGGAGTGTCGCTGAGGGGAATGCCGAACTGTTGGAGCCGCTGCTGAAGCTGCCCCACCTGCTGGGACAGGACTCTGAACTCCTCCGCCTGAAATGAGAGAGGATAAATCCGGACAGCATTGAAAGGACAAATGAAATACTGAGAACAAAAGGATAAAGATCATACCTGGGCCCTCAACTGAGCCGCGGCAGTCGCCCGAGCTCCCTCAGCCTAAAAAAAAAAATAAGAACCAAGAATAAAGGTTAGTAAAAGGAGAGGCAATCAAAGTCAAAATGAAAGGCGGGGATAAGTTTATTACCATCCACTCTCGCCCGAGAACCCACTGCCCCACGCTATAGGCATACGTCAAGCCCTCCTCCGCGTAAGCATGTGGGACGACGTCGTAATGAAGAGGAATAGTGGGGGCGCCCTGTGAGAGTCGCTGGATCATCGTCGAGAAAGGCTCGCCGAACAAGATGGTTGACATGGTCCAATCCCACTCAGGCAAGGCAGGAGGACGAGCCGCAGCAGGAATAGGCTGCAAACAAAAAATAAAACGTAAATAAAGGATGAGAGAAAACTCATAAAAGAATGAAGGAATCATTTACTCACCCGAGTCACTTCCATCAGAGGGAAGTTCGGCATCAGCTTAGCGGTGCGGAATGCTGGGTATCCGGTGGGGGAGTCCACGAAGTCATGGATACCCAAGCCCATCAGAGCAGCTGTAAGCTCGCTACCCTGGAGTGTGTCTGTGGCTCTCATAGAGTCAGGAGGAGGGTACGGCACAAAGAATCCGGGGACTGCCAATGACTGCCTAGTCACCCTCTCTCCCAGGTACCACGCCTGGCCCTCTGGCCCATCAAGAAGTCGTCTCGTCGGGTCATATCCAGCCGATTCTTGGATCACCGCGCAAGCATCAGGAAGCACCCTAAGCCATGGCTGCCAATGAACGTGCTGCTCCCTCAGGTTCGTTAGGAAGTTCCTGAACGAAATAAAATTATGGGCCCCGGTCTTCCGCCCTACTCTATCCTTCGCCCATTTCAGCCCCTGGGGCATGATAAGGGCGTCTGCATCGCGTGTCTCAGGGGACATCATGCGGAGGTACTCGTGGAACCAAATCTGTAATAAAAAAAAGAAGAGAAAAAAGAAGAGAAAAAGAGAGAAGAGAGGTTAGTCTCGCAATATAAATAAGTTTCTGAAAGTGTAATAAGCAGTGAAGCATAGAAAAAGGTATACCTCACACGCTCTCCAATAGCCACTGGTGGAAGCCGGCCTGTCCCGGGAAATGTCACCCATATGCTTGTACAAGATGGCTAATCCTGCACCAGCCCAGTCATACTCATCGACCCGGTCGAAGTGCTCCAACGCTACCAGGGAAACATCGACCGGATCACCCTTGGTGCTCAACAAAGAGCACCCCAGCATGTACATAAGAAAACCCCGGGTCATCTGCTCGTCGGTAAAACCCTGCTGACCCCTAAACGTATCCATGAACCATCGGGCTGTGACCAAAGACTCCTCCGGGACCACTCCCAACAATGGCTCCACCTGGTCCCACTCCTGATCCGTCAGATACCGCAAACGCTCTCCGCCAAAGGCAATCCCCGTAATCATCGAGAAGTCCAGGGGGGTCATCGTCATCTCCCCGAAGTCATGAACACGCGACTCTGTATACATGAACACGCGGAAGTGGACCACTTCTCTCTTTTGAGATTGTTTTGAAATTGATTTGAATCAAGGAAAGAAAATGAAAGGTCTGTTGAAAACAGATACAGAGTCGCCACTTGGTCTTTAAGGAACCAAGAAACCTAATTTTGACTCACCCAAACGGATAAGGGCACCGGCCCTTCATAACCAAAGAACTTGGTTCGGGGTTTTGGTACGAGAGAGGACGGAGCCTTTGTCGCGACTAAAACACCCTCAACTCGCCCCGTCTTTCGACGGGCCTCAATTAGCATCCAAATAATCATCTTATACTATGTTTGGTTCGACAAATAATACTATGATAGTATATTACATCACATAAGAAAATTTGAAATGGAAGATCTAAAGATAAGATATCATTCATAAGATCTAAGCCAAATATCACACAATGCAAAGTGAAAGATCACACAAATAAACCTAGGAAAAATTGTCTAATCATGTATCAAATAATCAAGACTCCCTAATCTAAAGGGGGACACGAATTGTTCTTGAAACAAATAAACAAAGAAGTCAAAATATGCTTAGCAAGCTAGTATGATGCATGTTATTCTTTGAGAAAAGAAGATCTTCTCAATCCCCGGGACGGATGAGAAAGGACGATTAGATCGAGGGGAAGCATGAACGTGTGATCATGATCATTCCTTATAATCTTCTTAGATTAAGAGTTACAAAAACCCCAAATCTTGCATGAATGCAATGCATGTATCTAAAATGTGCCAAGGTTGTAGTGTGCTTTGTGTTCATGGATTCCTAGAATGACTTAGAAGTCTAAAATGTGTATGAATGAATGAATGAAATTAACATGGGATATGTACAAATGTAGTATGAACTACTTCCTAAGATATGAACTAATTTGGAATGCATATGAGCATCAAATCAAAGAATGAAAGTTGAAATGTGCTTGCTGTGAATAGTGGACAGACTGTATGTATTACTTTGTAACATTATAATGGGAGATCAAACGTGCCTAGAAAAATGTGGGAACAATCAAAGATCATCCTTATTGTGTCTAGAAAATAACCCAAAAAGCCAAACATTAATAGCTATCACAGATTAAAAGAAATAAATCAGAATGTACACATGACTCAGAAACAAAAGCTGCACTGTTGACTGATTTTGTATGATTTTTCATAAATCAAAAAAAGGTTTATGATGACCCATTATATACCAAAGGTTTCCTAAGACACCCAAGTTTTATAAAAAAAATAGAAAAGATATATGTACAGTGATGAAAATATCCAGA
Source organism: Hydrangea macrophylla (assembly GCA_033977485.1). Classification (NCBI taxonomy): domain Eukaryota; kingdom Viridiplantae; phylum Streptophyta; class Magnoliopsida; order Cornales; family Hydrangeaceae; genus Hydrangea; species Hydrangea macrophylla. Next base: position 61,471,026 of record CM066994.1, read on the forward strand.
ATAAGTGTAAGAAGTTGGGTGAACATTCTGTGAGAACAGAGGCAGATTATGAATATGAACTTCTCACATCCAAAACAAATACTTTCACATCTCTATAATTGATGGGAAAAATTGGGGACAAACTATGATGTATTAGGAAGATTTTCCAAGTGGTTTCATCATCATAACTCGAGTATTTAATTCAAAACAAATCTTTGAATCTGAACAGCTCACTATTTTGGATCATTCTTGAAGAAAATGGATTTGGGTTTGAAATAGAGTTTGAGTTCTTGATTGGGAGTTTTGAAATAGATGTTCAAAGCATGAAATTAAACTCTTGAGATGACCATGTGACCACTTAGAACCTCATCCAACCTTGAATCATCAAAGAACTCCCAATATTATTGGAGAGATTCATTTTTATTTTGAACATAACTTCAATACATTCCAAGAATACCTTGGAAGTATTGAGGTTATGATCATCATCTATCAAACATGTTTTTGAGGTCAAGAGCTACTATCCATAAGGATTCACTCACCCCAAACTTCATGTCATCACTTAGATGATAATGAACTAGTAAGTAAATAAAGAAAAATAAAAAGAAATGAGGTAAGAAGGGATGAACATATATATAAACAAGCAAGTAAATAGCAATCAATAGATGATAATCAATGTGATTTTGGACTTGTAGCTTGGTGTTTCACTCATAGATTTTGACATTTGGACATGGAAGTAGCTTCCTATCTCATGAATGCTCAAGAATGAGGGTTGGAGTGGACTTTGAATGTGAAGTATATCGAAGGATGATGGAAGAAAACAAGAATAAAACTCACTTTCTTATGGAAAATCAATGGGAGAAGCTCCCTTTCTCTCTTCTAAACCTATCTCTATCTCTCTTCTTCTCTACAACTTTTCAAGCATTGCACTTGGCCCCCCTCAAAATGAAGAGCAATTGGGGGTTTATATAGGCCAATTTGGGGTGGTTTTGGGGTTTTAGAAGTACTCCCATTGGTCCCAAACAACTATGAACACAAAACTATGTCGTTTTGACTTTCAATTAATCAAATTGGACCCCCAAAAAAATTACAAAAATGGACTCTGCGAGGGTTGAGTGCCGCAGCGGCACTGGGCCAGTGCCGCGGCGGCACTGCTCCTCAGACGCCCAGAAATTTATGTTTAGGCCCCCAGAGGTTCCGGTATTCGCGAAAAGACCCTATTTTTGTCCGAAATTCATAGAAAATGCATATGAACTCCAAACTGAGGTTGTGATATACCGTTGGAAAGGTAATGGAGTATACTTTACATAACAAATAGTTCGGGGATAGGTCACTTTGAAATGTTTTGCGGTATTTGCGATAAAAGCCGATTTGATCGCCTTTTTCGCCTTTGGAAATTCATAATAAATTCGTTTTAGATCCAAAAATTATGTGCGATATACCGTTGGCAAGCTATTGACCTCTAGTATCCATGAAAAATATTTAAAAATTGTTTCGGCGCCCCGGTTCCGAAGTCAAATTTTGGTCAAACTGGTCAAACCTGGGATTCCCGGGAAGTTCTGGAAACCTCCGGGAGTTCCCGGGAGCTGATGTTTTCGCTCGATTTTCTTTTGGAACTTGTTTTAACACCTTTTTTATGATTTAGAATGATTTTGGTGAATTCGGACGATTTTGGTCAAACTTGGTCAAACCTGGTCAAACCTTGGTCAAACCTAGTCAAACCTTGGTCAAACCGGTCAACGGATACTTTTCGGGAGCTTTCGGGACTTCCGGGGGTCTCTGGGAGCTGACGATTTCATTTGATTTCTCTTAAAAACTCATTTTATTGCTTTCCTTACGACATAGCATATTTTCAGAACTTTGGGACCAAATCTGGGAGTTTTCGGGCTTTCAGGGGCATTTTGGTCATTCTGAGCATTTTGAGAAATAGATACAACTTCCAGAAGTCCTTTTGAGTCCTTTTTCGATCATTGTGAACCACCAAGCTATGGGTCTCCTAAATCTGATAGCCGACAAAATGGGGTGTCTACAATACCCGTGAGCGAGGCTACCATGCCCCTTTAGGACCTTGGGCTGGAGCTGCAAGAAAGAATCACAAGTTTTGATATTAGTAATTGGATAAAAGGAAAAATATATAAAAAAATAATAATAAAACAGATGGTAGTAAGCATGGCACTCGTTTGCATTCAGTTCAGCAGATGTTCACAAGATAATAAGAGGAAATAAGAGAAAGCACTCGATGTTCTAGAGAGATTTCAAGAAAAAGAAAAAGAGAGAAAGGAGTTTGTTCACATTTTCGAAATATATATATAAACTTGTGAAGGTTCAAAACAAATTCAGGTTCAAAGGAAGCATAGTTTCGAAAGAAGTACAGGTTCACAAGTATTCAGAATCAGGTTAGAATAATAAAAGGGCGTTTGGAACGCTCAAAAAAATTTACAAGTATAATAAACACACGAGAATGTTCAGGATTTCATTTAAAAAGCATCGCACTCGTGAATCCTAAGAAAAACGGAAAGGAAAATTCATGAGCATAAGATTCTTTATTCACAAGAAGTGTTTTAAATTTTGGATAACACGAACGGCATTCGGAAGTCTTTGAGAAAAGTCGAAAGGGAAATAAGGGAATTGATACAGGTGGAACACCCGAAAGTTCAATAAACATGAATGAGAATAATAAATTATGATTCGTCGAGCATGATATTCATAGAGTTTATGGGAAGTAAGATGAAATGCAAACTCTTGAATAAAGTACGCATGAAAACGCTACAAGCATGGCATTTGCATTTGAAATGAGACATTCAAAGTTATGATTCACTATACATTCCATCCATAAAGTTCTAAAAGAAGAAAATTAAAAAGAGAAAGGGGAGCGTTTACCTCGCGCTTGAACGTGCGGGCAGATAAGTGCTCGTCCGGGTCCCGGAGCAAGAGTGTGGCGTCTGGATGATGAATGGCCGTATACTTGGCCTTCTTCTTTCTCTCCGAACCGATCGCCATAGTCTGTCAAAGAGAAAGAGAGATCCGCGCGTTAAATTCATGAAAAGTCCAAAAAAACAACGAAATGAAAGCGGTTAACTGAGTTTTGATCGAGTAGAACTAACCTGAAAGCCCCGGTAGATCGATCCAAGCTAGAAAAGAAAAAGGAAAAATTTTCTCCAGAGAAGAACCGAGCGAGAGAAGATTGAGAGAATGAGAAAAATGAATTGAAACCGTCGGTTTTTAGCCACTGCCGCTCAAACACGGCACTCAGTTTTCTGTGCGCGGCAGTTGATGGACTGTCGGGCGGCACTCGCCAAGTGCCGCAACGGCACTCCGTGAGTGCCGTACGGCAGTCAGCGACTGCCGCGATTGGAAGCGTGTGCCGCGTTTAAGTCGGTTAAGAGATATTTTGTTCCCCCCCAAAATTCAAAATTGGGCCCCCATAATTGAATTTAACCCCCAAAAATTTACCCTTATTGCGCCTTTAACCCCCGAGATTGGTTCGCAGGATCAAATTGGTCCTCAAATTTGAAAATTGAAAAACAATCTGAGTCCGTGGGCTCCCAACTTTGAAAAATTGAAATAAATTTTGAGTCTGTGGACTCCAAGTTCATCTTAATACAATTACCCTCATTTTGGGAATATAACAGATTTATATTCTCGATTCTCGCAACAGATTTGCGTTAACCCTCGTTTTGGGAATATAACAGATTTATATTATCGGTTCTCGTAATAGATTTGCATTAACCCTCGTTTTGGGAGTGTAACGGATTTACATTCTCGGTTCTCGCAACAGATTTGTGTTAACCCTCGTTTTGGGAATATAACAGATTTATATTCTCGGTTCTCGCAACAGATTTGCGTTAACCCTCATTTTGGGAATATAACAGATTTATATTCTCGATCCACATAACAGATTTGCGTTGATCCTTGTTTTGAGAGTGTAACGGATTTACATTCTTGGTTCTTGCAACAGATTTGCGTCAACCCTCGAAATCAAATCAAAAGCACCTTCATGACCCCCGTAATAGATTTTGCATCGGTCAAGAATTAGGTGATCTTCCCTGACTAACACATCACGTAAAGTGCGTCGTACGTAGGGAAGGCATGATAAGCATGGTGCCTGTATGACCAGGTTAATTTAGAAAATACCATTACATAGCACTTGCATCACGACAAGATAGGTGCATTCATCCGTATGGTTACTTGTGCTTGTGTATGTTTGGCTCCTGCCCGAACTATGTCTTGGTCCGATTCCTAAATGGATACGTAGGCAGCTCACCGTTGAGCATGACCAACATGAACCGTTTGTGAGCCATTTTTGCAATGCATTTTGTTTTACCTAAATTTGACAGTCTGGTCAAAAGCTTGTCTTCACACAGACTTTGACATTCACTTATGGGTCACGTTGCCCCACGAGCTCTGTCAAAGAGGGGCAAACTATAGACACCCCGATTTTGACCGATCGTCGAATTTAGGAGAGCGTCACCTCCACGTCCAATGATGATAAGGACTGAAAGATTAGAAGTATTCCAAGCTCTTCAGAAAGTTCTCCAAACGCAATAAAATTTCACAGAAAGAAGAAAATACCAGGTATTTAGGAGAATTCACGTATAAAACACCATTTTTGGAAAAGATCTTCGAATTTAAGTTTCTTTAAGAAAAAGGAAGAAAGAAAAGACCTAAAAAGGGAAGTTCAACAAAAACTGGCACACGGCAGTATTTTGCGGCACTCAGTGAGTGCCGAACGGCATTCAGTGAGTGCCGAACGGCAGTCATAGAATGCCGGCCCGGTATTTACTAAGTGCCGTCGATATTTTCTGACTGCCGTTTTGCTTTTAAATTCCGTATTTTGTAGTACAATACGTATATGTATGCAGATAAAAACAAAAAACTGATAAAGTAAGGTTGACAAAGATGCGACAATCAATAATTTGGCGCGGCACTTACTGAGAGCCGCGTGGCAGTCATGGAATGCCGCCGCGGCTTTCACGGAGTGCCGCAGCGGCATCCACTGACTGCCGCAAAAGATTTTTGACTACCGCCCTGTGCAGCAGTCTGTCTATTTTCAGGAAGTACGTATTGTACCACCAAATGAGACATTTACACCTGTTTTTTACTCCGAATTCACTGAAAATACTTGGTAATTTTGTCTATAAAAGAGGGAGGATCATCCTTGGGACATAATAAAAAAAAAGAGAGGAGAAGATACACAAAAAAATACCAAGAGATCACTACCACTACAACAACACATATTTGAGAGAGATAGAGAGTTTTTCTTTTGGAGAGCTTGAAGAAGAACTTGGAAGATCTTCAAAATATAGAAATTTGAGGATAGTCTTGGAGGTGACCCCCTAATCTTAGTTGTGTTTTCTTTCTTTTGAGCCTCTAATCTTCAAGTCATTTAGTTTTTCTTGATTAAGTTTTAGAGTTTGTTAAGTAAACTTGGAAGTCCTTGTTTCTAATTCTTTGAATCTTCTTCTATTTTCTTTTTTTGTTTATGTTTTCCTTCTGAGATTCTTGGAGATCTTCAACATCTCTCTAGAAAGCTCTTGAGTTTGATGTTTTGAATCTCATGTAAGCTTATACTTCACATGGGAGTCAAAGTTTGATCATCACTTCATTTTATAAGCAAATAGATGGATCCAAGTCCATACTTATGACTTGGGTCCTCTAGCTTGATGTTTCATGGAATCTTTTCTATACTCCTTTGAGACTCATGAGTATTAGTCATATCTTCATCTCCAATGACCATCAAGTGGTAGGAGAAAGTAGTTTGAGTCTAAGCCCATCTCCATGGTTTGGATTCATTATCTTGAGATTTCATGAAGTCTATTCATACTTCATTTGAAATCTACAAATACAAAGGTCTTTAGCCTCCAATGACCATCAAATGGTAGGAAAAAATGGTTTAGTTTAAGTCCAACTTCATGGTTTAATAGTTGGGGTTAACAAATAAAAGTTGAATTTGACAATGAAACAGTGGATTCATAAACCGGTTTTGATCAAAGATTTTTAGTTCGAAATCAGACCGTTGAAACTGAATGAAACCAACGGGAAAGAGTCAATAACACAATGTTTTACCACTGTAATTTTTGTTTTAAGGAGATTCCATGTTTAAAGTGGTTTGGTTATGAGTTTTGTAAAGTCACTACAATCTGTCCAGAGTTTCAGCATGGTAACATTCTTTTGAAATAAGTAAATCAGAGCTTTAATAAAGTGTTTGTGACCCAAAATAAATTTTTCTAAGTAGATTAATGTGTTAGGATGTCACCCTAAAAAGAACAAAGTATTTCTGAACTTTTTGCTATTTTAGAAAATCGTGCAAGAACCCTGGACAAAAGGTTAAAGAATGCTGAGTGATGTCTGGTTTTTGTCCGATTCCCGGAGATCTAACCGTTCAAACCTTGATTTTCTTTCTGGGTTATAAACTAGACTCACAAAGGCATATCATATCCAAAAATCATTAAGATCCAACCGTTGGAAGCATGCTTTTTCCTTTTTTAAAGTTCTGGTCTGCTCTCTACAATTTTCAGAATTTTATGACACATATGACCAACTTTGTAAATAATGGTCTAAATGATTCTCCTATGACTTAGGGCTTAAACCATGTCTTAATAATGATTAATTAGACTTAAATCCAAAGGCTAAATGGTCCAAATCAATGAATAAACTCATAATTAATAGCCTACTCTTGTTCATATTCATGAATTCATATACATTCATCCATACATGTTGATGCTTGGAATTAGGACTTATTTTAGCTAGAGCATGTTACTTAGGATTCTATAATATATCTCGTTTAAAAAATGTGGACTAACCCTTTGTTTTGTAGCGCTATTGAGGTACGATTTCTCAACCCCTCTCTAGTTTATTATATTATTTGATTTTAATTGATTTTTGACTTCAAGCGCGACACCTTAGAATTAGGACTTGCTTTACTTGTATATATGGATTAGAGACTCTATTCATAGGTTTTATCTATTTGCATGCATTTGCACGTTTAATATTCACGGCCGGATCCCGGGTAAGTTCTCTAGTTCCCTATTTGCATATCATATTGCTTACTACTTGAATTATGTGATTTTTGAATGATATTTTATCACTTGCAATCTTACACCCTTTAGACATGCTTTTGTATTGTATACTTATACATATGTATTAGTTGAGGGCACATTTAAATTAATTAATCGATTAAAAGGATGTTAAGTAGAGGCCTATCGCGAGATAGGATGAGAAGGGGTGCTTTAGTTTGATCGGCTCCTTCCCTTCTCATTCCATAATCCTCGGACCTAGTTTAATCTTTGGTTTCGCAAAAGATCAGTTTCCTTTTGAAATGGTTTCTTAATTTTTTCCTTTTAAAAAATTAAGTGGCGACTCATTTGTTTTTGAAATTGATTTTGAGAAAGCATTTTAAAAGAAAAGCTGTGGGTAAAAAGAAAGAAAATTGCGATATCCACACTACTTATTAACAAGACTATAGTTCTCAATAATCAACTTGGTGACATTCTCAAGGGAATGCTAACTGGCTCATTCTTGAATGATAAAATTGATTTACCTAGCAAGTCTAGGTTAAAATGTAATGAATTGTTTCAAGACCGACCCCATTTCTTTTTTTATTTTTTTATTGAATTGATCCCCATCAGAACTAAATTCGCTTGATTGATACATGTACACCTATCAATTCGACATAGATTTAAGATATTTCATTGAATCGGATAATGAAGAGATTCTCCTTGTCCCTTGACTTGAACCAAATTCTTAGATTAGAGAAAAGACAATTTTCGATAACTTCTCTGAATTAGAGGGTAGATTCTATCTTGACAATATATGTTCTCAACCCTATGAACATGACATACCCAAGATACCCAGGTGTTGATCTTTTATAGTCCTTACTGATTGGTAAGTCAAAGCAGCCACATCCACAGTTTGTGTTCATAATCATCTCAAGATTGAAAACACATACCTTATACAGTTATGAGTTCCTATCGATTGTTTGACAGTCTTGAGTGTCAAAAGAAAAGCTCAGGCCCGTCAGTGTACTATAAGCACTAGCATATTAACTAAGAGTCGCACTCTAGTGATTAAGATTCATCACTCCATCCAATGGTAGTTAATTATGCTATAGTGTATACCTGATGTGATATCCAATCTCATCATCCACTGTGACAAGTTCTAAGCATCAACGAATAGTAATTCGTAACTCACTTGTATGTATCTCATACACACAGGAATTAGCTACTATGATACTTAAGGATTAAACAATCATCTCATGAAAGAAACATACACAACAAAAAGTAAAGCTAATATCTATATATTAAAACGTCAATGTCTCATACATAAAGCGATGGTTTAAGGGCACATACCATACATTTGGGACTTTTGATAATAAAAATAAATGAGGATGCTCTTTAAAAAAAAAAGAGAATAAGTGAGTCACCATGACACTCCATTTGTGACCAAGTCGAGTCTAGTCGAGTCTGTCCTATGTTTTGAATCTATTTCAAGTTTAGTCTTATGGTCGAGTCTGTCTGTCATCGAGTTGTTAATGAGTCTGTAATTCTTCTCTATTGATGGAATGAAATCTCATTTTGCTTAATTTGATATGCCTAGTCATAAATGCATGAATCATTGAACTAAAATGTCACTTTTCAAACTACCATGGATAATAAATTTTTGTATCAAACGAAAAAAAAGAATCCTGAAAAGGTCAAAGTCAATTTTGCGCTGACACCGATGAAGAGCCGAGAATTAAATAGTCTTACTATAAGAATTTAACGATGCTTTGATCAAATCTCGACAAGACATACTTGTAGCTGACTTGGGGCTTGTCATCACCCTTTTTTTCCACCATTTTGAAGCCTTGAGCCTAATCCAATTAGGATCCGTACAAATCTGTCCGATTGATAGCTATGCAAACTTAGTCCTTGACGGTAGCCAAACATTTTAGTGAGTTCCATCTCCACTTTAAAAAAAAAGAGAAGAAAAGAAAAGAAAAAGAAAAAGAAAACCTCAATAGGTTGAAAACCCGAAAGGGCACCTAGGCGTCCTTTCAGACTTTCAAAAAGAAAAGAAGGATGGCTTGCTAGGACAAAAATCCGAAAGGATGCCTAGGTTAAAATTAAAGCTAAATCCAGAGTGAGCAATAACAAAAGATAGAAAAGAGCTCGCTAGGTCACCTCACTGGTGCCTAGGCAAAAGTTATAAGCATTTGAGAGATTAAAAGTCGCGGTCCTTACCTTAAACCAGAAATCACCTTCCACACTAGGGGCAAACTTCGCCTACCTAACTCGTTTGCCTGAATTTTACTATCTATCCTTCATACAAGGGGCAAACTTCGGTCACCTACCTCGTTTGTCCAAATCCTCCAATGAACCATCGTCCAAACTAGGTGCAAACTTCGGTCACCTACCTTGTTTGCCTATGAATTCCACTTACTACACTTCAAACTAGGGGCAAACTCCATTTGCCTAACACGATCCTTTCACACCAAGGGCAAGTTTTTAGGTCACCAAATTGTTTTGAAAATTTTGAAATAGAGTATCTTTTATTCTATAAGCTAAGGCACTAATTCGAAGCACATCTTGGGAGAAGCAAAGGATTGATTAGATCAATAGGGAGGAACTTTCAAAATGAGATTTATCATCAAAATGTTGCCACGTTAAGATGAGGAGTGAACATAAAAGATAAATGGTACATCATTTATGACAAAAGCACGTCAAGTTTTTGCATGTCGAGGTTGTTTCATTTTGGTGTCAAAAGTGTCATCCTTGTGTGTCGATGTGTTATTGAGTCTATCATAAGTCTTAAATAAGTGAGTTGACAGTGACTAATAATGAATTTTCCAAATCAAGTTGTAAAATTCCTAAGAACGTTCCAAAAACAAACACAAGAAGAAGTACCAAACACCATTACTGCACCGATCGAGGAGTCGGCGTGAGCAGTGTCCAAACATGGGGCAAAGGTTTCATCCCTTTCCAAACCATAAAAAGTTGTCCATCATCTCCTAGAAACATAAGTCCATGAGTGACTGTTGATTATCCTCCTTCTTTCATGCAACATAAGTCCACGAGTGGCTGTCGATCATCTTCCTTCGCCCATGCAACATAAGTCCATAAGTGGTTGTTAATCACCCTCCTCCATCAATATCAAATCTTTAATTGTCGCAGAACATCTTCGTATCCTTCATCACAAATAGAATGATACCTTTACTCCCATTCAGTAGGCGTATTTTCTTCTTCCTACCAAAGTACATTATCCATTCCCAGTGGCCCATTTCAGTCAAGATTTACAAGCTTTTATCCCCAGCAGTCTAAAAGTCTGTCAGACCATCTCCAGCAGGAAAATACAAGGAGAAATCAGCTCCCAAAAGGCCCTTATCGGATCTTTTGGTTTGAGCGTTGCAAAATTTGATCAACTATAAGAGATTCAGAGATGGGTCCTGGTTTTTGGTCAGAAGATTTGATCAACTGTGATTCAGAGATAGAATCTTGGTTCAATGTCAAGAATTGAAAGAGAGATTCTCAGAGAGTCCAAAATAGAACCAGTTACCGAAGGCCCTAACAGGGTCTTTTGGATTGGGTGTTGCAAAATTTGATCAACTGCGAGTGATTTCAGAGATGGAATCTTGGTTCTAGGTCAAGAATTGAAAGAGTGATTCTCAGAGAGTCCAAAATAGAATCAGCTCCCGAAGGCCCTAACTGGCTCTTTTGAATTCAACGTTGCAAAATTTGATCAACCCCGAGAGATTCAAAGATGGGTCCTGGTTCTCGGTCAGAAGATTTGATCAACCGTGAGAGATTCAAAAATGGAATCTTGGTTCTAGTTTAAGAATTAAAAGAGAGATTCTTAGAGAGTCCAAAACAAAATCAACTCCTAAAGGCCCTAACCAGCTCGTTTAGATTAGGGAATTGCAAAATTTGATCAACCGCAAGTGATTTAGAGATGGAATCTTGGTCCTAGGTCAAGAATTGAAAGAGAGATTCTCAAAGAGTCCACAAAAGAATTAGCTCTTGAAGGCCCTAACCGGCTCTTTTGGATTGGGCGTTGAAAAATTTGATCAACCGCGAGAGCTTCTGAGATGGGTCCTGGTCCTCAGTTAGAAGATTTGATTAACTGTGAGAGATTCAGAGATGGAATCTTGGTTCTAGGTCAAGAATTAAAAGAGAGATTCTCAGAGAGTCCAGAAAAGAATTAGCTCCCAAAGGCCCTTAACGGCTCTTTTAGATTCAGGGTTGTAAGATTTGATCAACCGTGAGAGATTCAGAGATGGAATCTTGGTTATAGGTCAAGAATTAAAATAGAGATTCTTAGAGAGTCCAGAAAAGAATCAGCTCCCGAAGCCCCTAACTGGCTCTTTTGAATTGGGCATTGTAAGATTTGATGAACTGTGAGAGATTCAGAGATGGAATCTTGGTTATAGGTCAAGAATTAAAAGAGAGATTCTTAGAGAGTCCAGAAAAGAATCAGCTCTTGAAGGTTCTAACCGTCTCTTCAGACCGGCCATTGTAAGATTTGATCAACTACGAGAGATTCAGATTTGAATTCTGGTTCCCGATCAAGAGAAACAGTTAAAGAGAGATCCGGGAAAGAGTCGTTTCATCCCCAGCAAGTGTATCGATTCATACATCGTCTGCTCTTTTGATCACGGTTAGTCCAACCGTTGGTCCAATCCATGACAATCACAGTAGTTCACTGTCAACTCGTCATCTCTATTAGTACATCGCCAGTCTAATCGATGACAGTCACATTAGTTTACTGTCAACTCGTCATCTCAATTTGTACATCATCAATTCTTTTGATCACGGTTAGTCCAACTGTTGATCCAATCTATGACAGTCACAGTAGTTCATTGTCGACTCGTCATCTCGATTAGTACATCATCAGTTCAATCCATGACAGTCACGGTAGTTCACTATTGACTCGTCATCTCGATTAGTACATCGCCAGTCCAATCCATGACAGTCATAGTAGTTCACTATTGACTCGTCATCTCGATTCGTACATCGTCAGTTCTTTTGATTGCGGTTAGTCCAACCGTTAATCCAATCCATGACAGTCACAGTAGTTCAATGTCGACTCGTTATCTCGATTAGTACATCGCCAGTCCAATCCATAACAGTCACAGTAGTTCACTGTCGACTCGTTATCTCGATCAGTACATCGTTGGTCCAATCCGTGACAATCACAGTAGTTCACTGTCGACTCGTCATCTCGATTCGTACATCATCAATTCTTCTGATCACAGTTAGTCCAACTACTAATCCAATTCATGACAGTCACAGTAGTTCACTGTTGACTCGTCATCTCAATTAGTACATCATCGGTTCAATCCATGATAGTCACGGTAGTTCACTATCGACTCGTCATCTCGATTAGTACATCGCCAGTCCAATCCATGACAGTCACAGTTCACTGTCAACTCGTCATCTCGATTCGTACATCATCAATTCTTCTAATCACGATTAGTTCAACTATTGATCCAATCCATGATAGTCAAAGTAGTTCACTATCGACATGTCATCTTGATTAGTACATCGATGGTTCAATCCATGACAGTCATGGTAGTTAACTATCGACTCATCATCTCAATTAGTACATCGTTTGTCCAATCCATGATAGTCATAGTAGTTCACTGTCGACTAATCATCTCCATTCATACATTGTCACTTCTTCTGATAATGATTAGTCCAATTATTGATCCAATCCATGACATTCATAGTAGTTCATGGTCTACTCGTCATCTCGATTCATGCATCTTCAGTTCATTAATCATCATTAGTTTACCATCACTCTCATTCAAAATATGTCATGTTCATCATTCTCATTCAAAATCTTAGGCTTCTATGTCCATCAATGGGGATTCCGTGTCCGTCGCTTAACATCTCTGGCTTTCATGTCCATCACTTGACGTCTTAGGACTTCTGTGTCCGTCTCCTAATTTTTAGGGCTTCTATGTCCGTCAATTATCCGACAAACTTCATCTCCGATTAACGTCCTCTGGGACCCCACATCCGATTATATTTGCTTGTGAGGCATACTTTCCAAAATTCAAAAGTTTGCTCCAAGACCTAAAGTCTTCAGACCTTGGTGTCCCTAACTGGGTTAATAATTACATCATAGTCAGAAACACTAGCACGACATAAGTCCACTCGGAGTGGCACACACCCCACAACACCAGCTCATACTAAAATCATAACACTAGACATAATAAGACTCAGGACACAATTCATATCACATCCATGCATTGCATATCATCCTCATAGCATAGCATTCGTATATCTTGTTGTGCATGTGTGATTTGTTCCTTTGTGCTCAGAACTACGTCTTGGTTTGATTCCCCTTGGGATACGTAGACAGCTCACGAAGAGCGCGACCAGCACTGGCCCCAGTGTCATGTTTTCCATCCTTGCATCTTTATAACACTTTTATCCTAAATCTATAGCCTCCAAAAAGACTTGTCTCTTCAAATCTTTGGCACTCGCTTACGACATGTGTTGCCTCGCAAGTTCATGCCAAAGAGGGGCAAACTGTAGACACCCCAATTTTGTCGGCTATAAGATTTAGGAGACCCATACCTTGGTGATTCACGATGATAAAAAAAGACTCAAAAAGGACCCCTGAAAATTAGTTCAATCTCTCAAAATGTTCAAAAAGTGGTGAAAATGACCAAAATTCTCCTAAAAGCCCAAACACTCCCAGATTTGGACCCAAAGTTTTGGAAACAAGTTACGTCGTAAGAAAAGTAATAAGATGAGTTTTAAAAGAAAATCAGATACCGCAAAACTTTTCAAAGTGACCTGACTCTGAGCTATTTTTTATTGAATGTAGACTCCACTACCTTTCCAACGGTATATCACAAGCTGAATTTGGAGTGCGTACACATTTTTTGTGAATTTTGGATGAAATAGGGCCTTTTCGCGAATACTAGAACCTCTGGGGGCCTAAATACAAATTTTTGGGCGTCTGAGGAGCAGTGCTGCGGCAGCCCTAGGCCACTGCCGTGGCGGCATATGGCCAGTGCCGCGGCGGCATTCAACCCCTGCAGAATCCATTTTTGTAATTTATTTTGTGGGTCTAAATTGAATAATTGAAAGCCAAAATGATGTAGTTTCTTGTTCTCACATGTTTGGGACTAATGGGAGCACTTTTTAATTCCCAAAACCACCCCAAATTTGCCTATATAAACCCCCCTTTGCTCTTGATTATGGGGAGCCAAGTGCAAAGCTAAAAAAAGTTGTAAAGAGGAAGAGAGATAAAGATAGGTTTAGAAGAGAGAAAGGGAGCTTCTCCCACTGTCTTTCTATAAGAAAGTGAGTTCTAATCTTGTTTTCTTCCATTACCTCTCTTATACTTAACATTCAAATCCTCCCCAACCACCATTCTTGATCAATCTTGAGTTAGGAAGCTACTTCCATGTCCAAATGTCAATTTCTTTGAGTGAAACACCAAGCTACAAGTCCAAAATCACAAGGATTATCATCTATTGATTGTTATTATTTTCTTGTTCATCTAAATGTTCATCTCTCCTTACCTCATTTCTTTTTAAATTTTCTTTGATTACTTACTAGTTCATCATCATCTAAATGATGACATGGTGTTTAAGGTGAGTAAATCCTTATGGATAGTAGCTCTTGACCTCAAAAACATGTTTGATAGATGATGATTCCAACTTCAATACTTTCAAAGTATTCTTGAAGGTATGCTCAAATGAAAACAAATATCTCCAACAATCTTGGAAGTTCTTGACTTGAGTTTGATGTTGATATTCCAAGAGGTTTTAATCTCCATTTGATGCTGAAAATGTGCTTTCAAAACCCCTATTTCAAAACCCCTCTAAAATCCCCAATATTTGGATTCCAAGAAATAAACCTTGTTTTCTCAAACAATCTTCAAAATAGTGAGTTATTCAACTTCAAAATAATATTTTGAGTTCAATACTCAAAGGGTTATTACAAAACCACTTCGAAAGTCTTCGTAACTCATTATAGAACACCCATGATTTTCGGTTTGACTTGAAAACACTTGAAGGGTTTTACTTTGACCCAAAAATTCCATCCAAATATTCTGTTTTTGTTGTCACAGCAGCTTGGTTGAGGTTTAATTTGTTTTCCATAAAACGTTTCCAAATAGAGTGGCCTCAACTCATTTTTCCCTTGAACTTCAGTGTCTTGGGGAACTTGCTGCATAAAATGGGCCTCCAAAAGATTTGTTTTCATTTTCAAAGATTTTTATACATTTTAGTCAACAGTACGGACTCTGTTTCTAAATAACCTCTCTTTTTCATATGATTTCTCTTAATCTGTGATAGTTATTGTAGTTTAGCTTTTTGATATGTGTTCTAGACACAATAAGGATGATCTCCATAAAAAACATGCATGAGAAACATTTCTAACCCCACTTTTCCATTTTTACAAATCAACTCACTGTTCTGTCCACTATTCATTGCAAGCATGTTTTGAGTTCTTTTCTTTGATTAGAAGTTTATATGCATTCCAAATTAGCTTATATCTTAGGAAATGCATACTACATTTGTATACATCCTACAATAATTTTCTTCATACATTCATGCATATTTTAGACTTCTAAGTCACTTTAGAAAGTCCATGTATACAAACACACTACAACATTTGCACATTCTAGGATCATACATTGCATCCATACAAGATTTGGAGTTTTTATGACTCCTAATCTAAGGAGAATATAAGGAATGAACTTGATCACACATTCATGCTCTCCCTCGATCTAATATTCCTTTCTCATCCATCCCGGAGATTGAGAGATTTTCTTTTCTCAAGGATTAACATGCATCATACTAGCTTGCTGAGCATATTTCATTTTCTTTGATTATTTATTTCAAGAACAATTCATGTCCCCTTCTAGATTAGGAAAACTTTATTACTTGAGATGTGATTAGACGATTTTTTGTAGGTTTGTTTGTGTGATCTTTCACCTTTGCATTGTGTGATATTTGGCGTAGATCTTATGAATGATATCTTATCTTTAGATATTCCATTTCAAGATTCTTATGTGATGTAATATACTATCATAGTATTAATTGTCAAACTAAACATAGTATAAGATGATTATTTGGATGCTAATTGAGGCCCGTCGAGAGACGTGGTAAGTTGAGGGTGTTTCAGTTGTGGCAAAGGCTCCTTCCTCTATCGTACCAAAACCCGGAGCCAAGTTCATTTGTTATGATGGGCTGGTGCCTTTTATACATTTGGGTGAGTCAAAATTGGGTTTCTTGGTTGCCTAAAGACCAAGTGGTGACTCTGTATCTGTTTTCAATAGACCTCTCTATTTTTCAAATCAATTTCAAAACAAAAGAAAAATCAATTCCACATGTCCACAAAAGGCGATCGTAGAAATGATAACGTTCAAGAGATGGATTCCAAGGACGCAAGGGATGGAGTAGGCTTGGTGGAGGAACTAGATCAAGTGGTGCTGGACTCCCAGTTCCCCGACCGGTCCATCAGCATTGGCACTCTTCTGGAACCAAGTCTCAGAGAAAAGTTAATCCAATTCCTGAGAGAGAGCCAAGACGTCTTTGCCTGGTGCCCTGAAGACATGCCTAGAATTGATCCCAAGGTTATGTCCCACTGTCTCAACCTTGACCCGAGCTCCCGCCTACTCAAGAAAAAGAGGAGGGGTATGGCTCCTGAAAGGCAAGTGGCAGTGCGTGAGGAAATCAAAAAGCTTCTTATGGCAAGGTCGGTCCGAGAAGTTCACTCTCCAACTGGTTGGCCAACGTGGTACTGGTCAAGACGAGTAATGGGAAGTGGAGGACGTGTGTGGTCTTTACCGACCTGAACAAGGCTTGCCCGAAGGACTACTATCCACTACCTAAAATAGACCTCCTTGTGGACTCCACGGTCGGCCACTCACTCCTCTCCTTCATGGACCCCTACTCAGGGTACAACCAGATCAGCATGTATCTCGGGGAAGAAGAAAAGACTTCTTTCATAACCGACTAGGGGACATATTGCTATAAGGTGATGCCCTTCGGCCTCAAGAATGTCGGGGCAACTTACCAACACCTGGTCAATCATATGTTCAAAGATCTAATTGGGAAAACGATAGTGATGTAAGTCGAAGACCTCTTGGTCAAAAGCTGAGACGAGTCTAACCATCTCGAGCACTTGGCTGGGGCCTTCAGCATCTTGAGAAAGTTCTGGATGAGGTTGAACCCAGCCAAGTGCACATATGGAGTCTCATCCAGGAAATTCCTGGGACACTTAGTCAGCAGGCAGGGAATTGAGGCAAACCCCAAAAAAATTCAAGCCATCATAAACATGCAGTCACCCCGATCAACAAAGGAAGTACAAAGTTTGGTCGGCCGAGTAGCAGCATTGAATAGATTTGTTTCTCGGGCTACTGACCGGTGCCTGCCATTCTTCAAAATCGTCCGCAAAGCTTTTCAATTGTCAGAAGAGTGTGAGATTGCATTCCAGGAACTTAAGAGGTACTTGACATCACCGCCTCTACTCTCAACGCCTGTGCCAAAGGAGGAACTATTTTTGTACTTGGTAGTGTCACCCTCAGCAGTAAGCTTAGCACTCATTAGAGAAGAACACGGGATATAGTACCCGGTCTATTACACAAGCCAGGCGCTACAAGGCATAGAGAGCGATATTCCAACCTCAAGAAGCTCGCCTTTGCACTAATTACCTCTGCCAAAGACTCTGCTCGTACTCTCAGGCTCATTTCATTGTGGCCCTTACAGATCAGCTACTTCGCCAGATCCTTGGCTGACTTGAACCGTCTGGGAGGCTCCTAAAGTAGGCAATAGAATTTGAAGAATTTGAAGTGATCTACCAACCCCGAACAGCAATCAAGGGGAAGGCAGTGGCAGACTTCCTCATAGAATTCACGTATCTAGAAGACACAGTGGAGGAGTCATTCCCGCCCAAGCTATCGCCTAACCTATATCCTGACACCCCGACTTGGGTACTCTATGTGGATGGATCCTCTAACAAATAGGGCAGCGGGGTAGGGATCATCCTGACCACATCTGACAGGATCCAGTTGGAGTACGTACTAAGGTTCAGGTTTCAGGCCTCCAACAACGAAGCTGAGTATGAAGCCTTGTTGGTCGGGCTGCAATTGGCTACCTCAATGGGCGCGCAGTAAATTCAAGGATACAATGACTCCCAACTGGTTGTCAACTAATTCAATCAGGAGTTTAAAGCACAAAAGGATAATATGGTGCCTTACATGACCCTAGTCAGGTCAGTTACCAAACAGCTCAAAGGTTTCTTAATTAAACAGATCCCGAGAGAGGAGAACACAAGGGCTGACCGGCCAGCACGACTAGCATCATATTTTGAGTCAGACCTCCCCGGGATAAGGGTAGAATACCTGCCCAAGCCCAGTAGGTCCAACTCAAAAGGCATGGACATTGACCCAATCGATTTAGGGCCCAACTGGATAGCTCCTATCGTTAAGTTCCTCACAACTGGGGGCCTCTCAGAAGGGAAGGATGAAGCCCACCGGGTCAGATATCGGATGGTTCAATACCACCTCATTGACGGCATCCTCTACAAAAGGTGGTTTCTATCGCCTACCTTTGATGCATCCACCATACTCAAGTCCAAGGGGCCCTGTACGAGATCAATGAAGAAGTGTGTGGAAGCCATGTTGGAGGTCGAGCACTCTCCTGCAGGGCCCTGTTGTAAGGCTATTACAGGTCGACGATGGCCCGGGACTCTAGAGAATATGTTAAGCAGTGCGATAAGTGCCAACGGCACGCGATCATGATCCACCATCTAGCAGAACTCCATACACCAATCCTCAGCCCCTGGCCATTCGCTCAATGGGGAATAGCCTTGGTCGAGCCCTTTCCCATGGCTAGAGGTCAAGTCTAGTTTTCTGTCATCATTGTGGATTATTTCACCAAGTGGACAGAAGCCAAGCCCTTGGCGACAATAACTGACAAGAGAATGGAAAGTTTTGTTGACTGAAAAATTCTCAGCAGGTTCGGCATAACCCAGGTACTATTCCGCGATAATAGAAGGTAGTTTGACACGTCGGTATTCAAACAGTTTTGCTTGGGCTATGGAATATCGAATCACTACTCTTCCCCTGAGCACCCACGAGCTAACAGACATGCTGAAGTGAAAAACTGAATGATTCTATAGTCCATTAAGACCAGGCTTGAGAAGGCTAAGGGACTCTGGGCAGAGGAACTGCTAACCCTTCTGTGGGCCTATCGTACTACTCCCGAGCAGCAATGGGTGAGACCCCATTTTCACTCACTTATAGGTTTGAGGCAGTAGTCCCCATAGAACTTAGACTGCCAACATACCGGGTGATAAATTACGGTGAGCAAAGCATTGAGGAAGCCCTTAGATGAGAACTCAATATGATAGAGGAGAAGAGTGACCGAGCATATCTCAAAGTAGCAGCCTACAAGCAGCAGATCTCAAGGTACTTCAACAGCAAGGTAAGATATCGTAGTTTTTAGGTCAGGGATCTCGTCCTCAACGCAGTCAATCAGTCAACAAAAACCCATGTCATGGGAAACTCGAACCAAATTTGGAAAGGCCATACAGGGTTACCTGAGTCAACCGGCCGGGCACATATTAGTTGCAGACATTGGATGGACAAGAATTGTCACACCCTTAGAACATAGAGCATCTACGAAAATACTTTTAGTAGAGTAAGGATCAGGACTGGTTAGGGATTTGTATTTTCTTTAAATAAGTTGTAGCTCTTTTCCAGTGGTTTTTAGAAATAAAACTTTCTTTTACAAAGTCTCAATAATGTTCTGTCACAACAAAAAAAGACCTCGGGACAACACCCATGGCACAAAAAACCTCAGGATCACACCCAAGTCGCCAACTCCCCTTAGGTACATATCCTAAGATGGGGGCAAACCCCCTAGGTAGCCAACGATAGAGGAATCAAAGGACCCTAGAACTACCACCGTTCTAGGCTAGTTACCTACGGTCATCTCCTTTATTGGCCTCTGCCTTAGCATAAGCTTGGGGGGCAGGAGGGCACAATGAAATAAAATAGGTAATCATACTGGGCACTAACAGGATTGAGAGCTAAGTGTAAACCACCCTCAAACAGTCCTAAGTACCTACAGTGCCCAGAGTTAATCGATCGAGTAGAAATAGGAAACTTCCTTCACTACCCCAGGCAGGACCTACAGACCTACAGACCTACAAACTACCAAGCCATCAATTGCTCAGAGAACTTAAAGGCGCTATAGGTCCCCCAAAGATCAAGTGTTCCCTACTGGTCATAGTCCTAAACTTTTTATAAGGTAGTGTTTTTACAAGACTCATAATCGGTCTGACATGGGCAATCACAAACAAATACAGGGAATTGAAAGAAGTTCGATCATGGATGGAAATTGACACAAATGGTGACCTCAAAGGGCATTTGTCATTCTGTTCATCGTACATACAGGACTCAGAAGGGGGGAGAGAGAGGTGGGGCAATTATAGTAGCCTCCTTGAAAAAAAAAGGAAAAGCATAAAAGGAAAACAAATACAAGTATAGGTCGGGGACTAAGGTCGTCCACCACGACCACCTCACCCCCGGTCTCCTCGACCTCTCCGCCGGTAGCAGTGTCCTCCTCCAGTATGTCTTCAACAGAGACAGAGGCCCCTTCAGCAGCATTAGGCCCTATCTCCTAGTAGTCAGAATCTGCTCTCGAATAGGCGGTAAGGTCCTACTCAGGATGGTCCAGAGCTATCCTTCTCTTCAGGTCCGTGAACCCCTGAAAGAAGCCATCATCGAAGTCATCGTCGGACTTTGGCGCCTCCCCTGAGCGGTTGTAGCCTCAGCCAGGGCCTTCTCTGTAGCTTCTTGACCCTTCCGAACTGCCCCTACCTCCGTCAGAGCGGTATCCAACTCTGCCTAGGCTGTTCCAAGCTCTAGAGCCAGCCCCTTTACTTTATCTTTCTCCAGGGCTAGGGCAGTCTCCTTAGCCTTCAATATTACTCTCTAATTCAAAAGGGTGGCCTCAGTAGCGATTGCTCTCTTAGCCAAGGTGTGTAGGAAAGACTCAGCCCCGGTAGCCATACATCCAACCTACAAGGAACGAGGTAGAAACCGATTGGTCAAATCCAGCAATTGGTTAAAAATAATAAAAACGAAGGAAACACGGTAAGTTACTTATAAAGTGTGACAGGCTATTAAGCTCTCCCTAGAACGCCTATGGAGACATCCCGATGAACATCTCTACCTGGCTCGGGAGAAGACCAGGCTTGATCCTTTCCTGGATCTCCGAGGACTCTCCCAGTGCTACCCCGATTGGTACGCTCACCTTGGGAGCAGTGTCCTACACCACCCGTGAAGTCGATGTCCCGATCGGCTTTGAGCAAATCGCCGGTCAGTGCCTTAGCCGCCTTAGTGGCTGACTGCCAATAGCAGGCTCAACAGCTGGCCTCTTCCTCCTCTCAACTGCCCGAGCGGCAGCAGTGGCCACCCGCCCCCCTTAACGCTTCAGGATCTCGCCTTAGGCCTATTTTTGCAGAAGGGAAAAAGGTAGGCTATAAGTGATCAAAAAAGTAATAAAAATAGTAACCGAGGGAGAAGTATAGATGACTCCACACTGAAGAGCCCATCAGGAATGATTGGAGGGAAGATAGGTGCCTCAAACTACTAGTCAGGCTCGTAGGTGACTTTTCGCTCACTCATTCCGGTGAACAAGTTGTCGACATTCGTAGGCTCTTTAGCCAAAGCCTGGATCCTATCCTGGCACTCGTCCAGGATGCTCGGTGGATTAGTTTACCCCACTGCAAAATAAAGTACACAGTTAGTTCACAGCAATAGCAAAACAAGAGGAAGAGACGGACTACACAGGCACTTACTCCTTAGATTCCCTACCCAGGCGGTCCTCAATTGTATTCCCGGGGCGTCTTCATAAAGCCCAGGGGTGGATACTTGGAAAAATTTCTTCTTCACCCCCTATTGTTGCTCGGGCATTTTCTATGATCTTCATCCCCTGTTGGGCTCACAAAGCAAAGAACCTGGCCTTCCCGTGCACCGGGAACGGTCAGTGGGTCCAGAGAAACTCTCCAACGGTTAGTTCATACCCAAGGACTTGGGGCCACAAAGAGGTGGCCCCCATCAAGAATCTCTACCCGTTCAGGGTGAGCTGCCCGAGAGAGATCCCAAGGTAGATCAAAACGTCCCGGGCGACCGGATGAAGGGGAAGACGAAGACCAGCCATGATGACATCCTTGTAAAGTGTTACAAAACCCGACCAGTGTATATGAGCCCCTCCGTTGGGTACGTCCAAGGAGTAGTAGCCAGGGATGTTATACCTGTCCCTAATTCGGCTTAGGTCAGCACCGAGCAGGCTACTAGAGACCATTCGCAAAAAAATGCTACATCTGGACTACTAGGGATTGGTTATTTATCTCCCAACCCCATTGACATAGAGGCTGCTAGGAAGCCTTGGCTGGCCTCATCATCAGACACCCAGATGGGATCCTACCCTCGCTATGATGGTCAGACGGGGTCAATGAAATAGAGTTTAGGATCATATCTGGGGTCCCCAACTGAGATTGTTCATCTTTCGACCAGAAAAATGAGTTAAAGTCATCATGGCACATCTCTAAGGTCTCCACTATAGAATGTGAGAGCAACTAGCGACCTAAGTAGGGGTCTTGAACCCCGAGTCTAATATATAGGGACAGAAGGGTCAAGAACCTATATAGTAGGGAGTATTGGGCCTTACCCGTCAAGTAGCACTAAGATAGAATGGGTCTGGAATACCCCGACTGATTCAACCGCTCTACCAGGGAAAGGTTACCACCCGATCTACAAAAGAAGCAGAACCTATAAAAGAAAAAGTCCCACTCTTTTATGAGTCCTAACAGGTTCCTATTCTCCAGTCTCGCTAGATAACAGAGAGAAGAAAAGAAAGGGAAATACAATGAATGACAAGGCTAGAGGAATGAAGACTTACAGGAAAAAGAGTGCAAAATTGAGCTTGAAAAGCTTGACCGGGTGCTTTCTCTCTTCAATCGCTCGGTAGTCTCTTTCTCTGTACAGCAGGAACAACAAAGATGTACAAGTGTCCCTTAAATAGGCACTACGAATGGTCCAGATCATTTTAAATCCAACAGTCTTGCACAACACCCGCCAAAACGCCTGCCAGCTGTCGCCTCGAGTAGTCCAAGCGGTGCCTCAAAAGGCTGCGCATTTAATGCATGACCATCCTAGGGATGGTACCCAAAATCGTGACTCATTGTGTGACCATCCCAGGGATGGTACCCAGAACCGCCCGATATATTCGATCGCGATTAATGGTTTGGGAATACGACGCTGGCCCCTCTCGTGTCAGTGGTTGGCTGTCCACATCGCATAGCACGACCCATAAGGCTCCAGACAGTTTTTTACCTCAGCTAGACGACTAA
The DNA here is from genome assembly GCA_033977485.1 of Hydrangea macrophylla. Classification (NCBI taxonomy): domain Eukaryota; kingdom Viridiplantae; phylum Streptophyta; class Magnoliopsida; order Cornales; family Hydrangeaceae; genus Hydrangea; species Hydrangea macrophylla. The sequence goes on from CM066994.1 coordinate 61,494,368, forward strand.
TGGAAAGAGAAGGGTGTTTCCTAATCTGATTAGGAAACTCCCACAATTAGTACTAATCAATTATAGTTAGATCATACTTTAGGCTACTTACCTTATACAAGTGGTCTCTTGTATCTATAAAAGAGACCACTCACCCTCTTCAAAGGGGATGTTATTCTTATTCTACAGAATAGCAACATTGCATTGCTCACACGCACACTCTGTTCGTCCGGTCTCTGGTAGCTCCAAGCTCCTGTTAGTTCACCAAAGACCCTAGTGACTTTCGTATCATAGTACAAGTGCTCCGACACACAACGTAGATGTAGGTCTCTTAATTAATAGGGCTGAACTACATATAAACTCACTTGTCTACTTCTTCTTACTCTCTTATCCAAATTTTGCCATCATTAACTGATATTTTTTTGTTTGTTTATTAGAATGGACTTTTTATGAGCAGTTGCAATAGTAGCTTCTGGTGTTCATAAATTACACTCAAATTCACAAACTGCTTCAGATTTTAGTTCACTATTTTCAAAGTAATGCTCTGAACTTTGGCTTATATTTTGTTTTAACATTGTGATAGATCTAATTGATGTGTGTAGTTTGTATGTATCTGTTTGTAAAGATTGTGTTGAGTTGGATGAATTAATGAATTTGAATGCATTCAATTGGGGATATATATTGGTTGCAGTTTTGTTGAGATTTTTGATGTATTTATTTTGGCTTCTCGAGGGTTCAAAGTAAATTATTGTTTCAAAACAGAGAGTAGGTTTCATATGTCAACCAAACAATGCCTTATAAATTAAACTTTGCTACTGTGCCAAGTTACAATTTTGAGTCTTTGTTAAGTAGCAATGTTGTTAGATATCAATGATATTCACTCTGGGTTCTATTTGATCTTTGAGTGCAATTGAAGAGAATGTGCGTCAGTGAAAGCTTTAGCAAGTTTTCTCTCTCTCTCTCTCTCTCTCTCTCTCTCTCTCTCTCTCTCTCTCTCTCTCTACATATGTATACTTACATATAAATATACACACATATATACTTTACTTAAAAGGCTTTGAAGCATCATTAGGAGAGTTTTAGATTGATAGGTTTTTTATTTTTTTAGCTACAGGTTCTGCCATTTTTGAGATAAGGTGGTTGAAATGGAGGGGGTAACTGATGCTAATGTGCCTCTTGATTATGTTGAATTCCATATTACTCCAAGCCAAAACAGGTTCAGTTCTTCCTAAGCCTACTAGTTTAGATGCTTATCTGATAGAACAATTTTTGATTGATTGCACAAGTTAGTGGTCTGATTACTTTGTTCCTTTCTGCTACATATTTAGAATTTTGATTGGATATAGAGTTAAGAAAATAGGAATTGGGAATGTGAAATTGAGTATCAATATTAGCAAATGAAAAGTCAGTGAATGTGAAACTGGAGTTGTAAATGGACCAAACTTGGATTTGGTTGGGCCATGGTCAAATCAGATTGGATAAGATGTTAATTGATTTTTGCCCTCTCTGGTTATTTGACAACATCTTCCAACTATAGTTGATTGTATAGAATAGCTAGTTAACTTAGTATTATGTTTTGAATGATTGAAACTATATTTTGCTTTGAGTGTTTCTTATTATAGACATTTATTTACATGTTCCCTATATGAATTTGGAGTCTGTGTATAGAGGAAGTGTAAAAGCATCATCAATCAACCCAAAGTATCTATGAGTTCTCTCTCAAACCCTGAATTTCTGTTTAGCTGCTAAGAAAATAATCCAATAACATAAGACTTTGTTTGTTTAGAAAATAAAATAAATCTTGTTATGATTCGTTTGATTTTCTGGATGTCCAGACAATAGGGAAGAAAAGTTGGAGGAAGTTGGTCCTGCTGCAACATAGCTCCACTTATTTTTAAGGTTATGCTTGGTTCATAGATTTATTGAGGGAATGGAAAGGAAAATGGTTGAATGAATCATTGTCAAATGCAGGCGATAGATTGGTTATTGTTAACATCTATTCCCCTGGTTGTGGTGGGTGCAAAGCTTTGCATCCAAAGGTATATACAAACATACATGACATATATATAAATAAATATATATATATATGTTACTTCTGGATATGCTATGATACGATTTTGTGTTTAATTTGTTAACAGTATGTTTATTTTCCTTTTTGTTATCAAATCTGTCAGCTTGCAGAATCAAACCCAAATGCAGTTTTTCTTCAAGTGAACTATAAAGAACTAAAAACAATGTGTTATTGTCTCAACATGCATGTCTTGACCTTCTTCGGATTTTATAGAGGTGCAGAGGGGAGATTGTGTAGTTTCAGCTACACCAATGCAACTATAAGAATTTGATCCATTACGTATCTTTATATCTTCATATTTTTTATCCCATGGTTAATCTATTTATATAAAGAATCTTGATTTTCTTACATTTTCTTAAAATGTAGTCTAAAACTATTTTGTTGGTCAAGTTTGTTCTTAGAATTTGTAACTTATCTTAAATACTCAGCCAAAAATGTAGGAATTTAAATCTCTTGTAACATTGGTCACCCATCCTTTAAAGAACTAGAAACATCCCCTAAATAGAACTAAAAATAGCCCCAAACAGCCCCTATTCTACTATATTTTTTAGCCCCTAAGTAGACCTTAAAAAAACCCTAAAATAGCCCAGTTATGATGAGTTTACTGCATTTTTTAGCCCCTCAATAGAGCTGAAAACAGCCCCAAACAACCCTAGTTTATTAGCAAACTTAAATAGCAAGCTAAAGCGGACTTGATTGCCTAGAAAGCAAGAAATTTCAAACTTGACAATATCATCTTGCAGCAAGCTAAACACTCATCTTTTCTTCAATTGTTCTTGTTTTACTCTACTCTCTCTCTCTCTCTCTCTCTCTCTCTCTCTCTCAGATGTGGTTTCTTTCTCATTCTACTTCATGATTGTGGTAGCCTCCTTAGATGTTGCACACAAGTTTTTTTTCCTGGGTTTCCTGCCATGCCCCTTCTATACTAGTCAAAGAGCTTTTTTACCTTGAGTTGGGACTGAACTGGTTTTTTGATTAGGCTTTTTCTGTCTTTTGATGTTTCTGTCACATTATTTGATGTTCCTATCATGTTATTCCTAAAACTTTTTCAATCTTTATATTTCATGCAATGGCTCAGGAGGCCTGAATGCTGCTAGTATGCATGGGGTTAGAACACCAAGCATTGATCTACAACTACCAATCTGGTGCAGTGGCTATGGGTGCAATCATGGCTGAATTGTTTACTCTTCATCCTCTTTTCCTGGGATCAAGGTATCTATATGCTACTGCAAATAGTCCTTCATTGAATTGAATTCTTGAAGTACCTACTCTTTATTAGTATTTTTTTGCACATCTTTACGTTTCTTTGTTTCTGCTTTATAATGACAGAAATTAAATATCATTTTCTAGTATACAAGGCTTTATATTGGTTTGTGAATTTAGAGAAGGAAATAAAAAAGGAAGGAAAGCCAGTTCCCTTGTGTCTTTCTCTATGATCAAATAACACTTTTTTCTAGGATATCAGTACATATTAGTTTGTTTCAGATTATGTTGCTTCTTTTCTATACTCGTGGTATTCATCATGGGTGTTCAACTGGAGTACCTAAATTTGATATGTCTAGAATACCATTTAAGTTGTTTTCGTAGATGTGATCACAAAAATGCTGGGAATTAGTTCACATTAGTAGCAGATCAGGTATAAATTAACCCTTTAATTTGAATTGTGACTCAAAACCAAGTTGGATATATGTAGTTTGCTAATTGATTCTTAATCATAGCCTTTTGTGGTATTCCAAAACTGCATTTTGACATCGGTTGTTGTAAGAAGCGACCTTGCTTTATCAAGAGAGATTAGTGAAGAACTGGTTATGAATGCTGTCTATTAGAAGTGATTAGTGAACTGCATTTTGGAATACATTTTTGGCACAGGTTCTTCTTAACAAGAATACATTTTTTCTATGGGTTGAAGTGTTGCTATTAGTTGTACCTATTTATTGTATGGCTGCTTTTCATTTAAGCTCAACAAAAGCTTTTATTCTACAAAAGGCGAGAGCTTATCAGGGAGGCTTACATAAAGTCATCAAGTGCACACTTGTTTAGAATGCTCCTGGTTCAAGGGGAAAAAAGTTTTCAACTTTTAAATCTTTCAATCTTTTTTTTGAATGACCAACTGTAGACTTTTTCATTTGAAGTTTAAGTTAAATAATTTCGATAACACTTGTCAGAAACCACTCCTTTTTTTTCAAGATGTGGATCGTTTATCTAGACTGAACAATATGGGGATCAAATTGTATAGAACTTCTTGCTCATGTGGTGAGAAATGGTACTGCTAACTTATGGTGATAACACAAATGTTTTGAGAAATAAAACATCCTTGTGGGGATAGGCAAAAAAACAAAAAGAAAGAGAAAAAGAACAGAGAAGAAAAACGAAAAGGGTACTGGGATTTGGTAGTGAATTTACTGTAGCAATCTAAGTATACATTGTGTTTGTTATATTTTACCTTTATTTATGTGTTGCTTATGTCTTGGTGTTTATATGAGTTTCTTTAAAGTCGGAAAACTCAATCTGAAATATTTTTGGTTGCTGACAGAAGATTCAGAGGGTTCCAAGGCTCCAAAGAATGGTAAATTCATTTTCAAGTCACCATTAGTCAGAGTTGTTGTGAAGAGACTTCCTTTGGCTTCTAAAGTTGACAAGCTTATAAAAGAGGAGAACAAACCAGATGAAGAGCGTATAACAAATGTATCAAGCACCAGACTTCAGTCACTATGCCAAAACTATATATTTGCCCACATATATAGAGATAGGCTGGTGCTCATGACAGTGGGTGCTAGAACTCAATCAATACATTTTCCAGAGATTTCTTTGTTTATGTTGATTTGTAGCAAGGAAACAGGGATCAGATATATGAGTAAACATGTGCCAACATGACTTTTTGGAGATAAATTATATTCGCGCACTGTTTGGTTGCTAATAAAAGTCAAGTATTGTATTATTTTTAAGCTAAATACGTACCTTGATGGCACCATTAGATATTATTTTTGTTGTGTTGGATATAGATTTTGTTATTTTTTGTGTTTGGTATAGATTAATATGCTTGTTAATTAGGTGCAAAAAAAAATGGGAAGCATGTAAAAAAATTTTAGATTTTTGCATATTGTAAATCCGAAATTTTTTTTATTTTTTTTTTATTTTTTGTTTTTTCTGGAAATTACTAACGGATATAACCATTAGAAATTATAGACAAACTGTTAGTATTCAATACTACTCTTTTAAAATCACTTGGAAAACTAACTGTTAGTAACTAGATTTCTAATGGTATTCGTTTATGGATATATCTGTTAGTAAATTCGTTAGTAATATTACTAATGCTAATTTATAACGGATCCGTTAGTAATAGTTTTTCCAACGGAAATATCCGTTAGTAATGAGGCCATATGGTGTAGTGTTAGAACTGTTCATTACAATTTCTTCATTTCCTATTGCTTCGAACTGTGTGTTGTGGACAATCATGTGACTTCACAAGACATGGCCTATGGACCCAAAAATGAAATTTTATTTTCTCTATTTTTGCTGCTCCTCCGAGGCATGACAAGAATTTTGGAGAGCTGCAGGTTTTACCTTTTTGCTCACTGATTGTCCAACACTATTTGGTCCTAGAACCCTGAGATCCCTAAGGGATGAGTGTTAAGATTAGTTCTGACACTAGATAGTTTCTTTTCGGGTAGCATGGCACCTATGTTCGTTCCAGACAAGTTCGGGCAGACCCAAAGCATAATTTCTGGAAGATTCGACAGAGGGCCATCGCTGACACTGAGCGGGATCTACGTGTATGAGACTCTAGTTTATTTTTGTTCCAGACTCAAATTGTAATAGTTTAGTAACTTTTAGTTATGTTTACCTTGAACTTAGAATGTTCATTACTGTTTCTTCATTTTCTATTGCGTAGAACTGTGTTGTGGACAATTATGTGACTTTACCAGTAATGGCCTATGGACCTAAAATGATTTTTTTTCCTCTACTTTTGCTCCTCTGTGGTATGATAAGATTTTTGGTATCAGAGCTCCAAGTTTTACCTTTTCGCTCACTGATTGTCCAGCACTATTTGGTCCTAGAACCCTGAGATCCCTAAGGGATGAGTGTTAAGATTAGTTTTGGCACTAGATAGTTTCTTATTAGGTAGCATGGCACCTCTGTTCGTTCTGGATGAGTTCAGGGGACATAAGATGCTGATCCCTAACGTATGAGGGATGCTCAGTTAGCATGCTCACTCGGCTTTGTTGCAAAACTGATGGCGTTTTACGCCCTGGACAATCCAATGTCCAGATTTTGGAGGTAGAGGTTACTATGACAACATCGGCTATCCAGTTAGAGGCCGAGGTGTTCTGCAGGAGATGTTTATATTTTTGTTTATTTATTAGTAAAATTTGAGAACAATGTGTTTAACCTTATGTTTTGTAAGCAGTAGTGCCGCCTTAATTTTTTATGTTTCAGACTTATGGTTGTAATAGTAATCTAAGTTATGTGTAATATATTTTGAGTTTATCTATTAGCTTCCCCTGGTTTATGATTTATTATAGTACTACAGTTAGATATACTGTGGATTTCTCTCACTTGTCACGGCCTACGGGTCCAAAAAAAGAATTTTATTTTCCCTATTTTTGCTATGTTGAGGCGTAACATGTGCAACTTAGTCACATATGATGAAAGAGAAACGAGAAGTGTTTCCTATTTTCCAAAACTTCCACAAAATGGTGTGTACCCAATTTGGGTTATGGTCTGATAATGAGGCTGAGTATATTGATTCAAGATTGACTGTATATTTCTCTTCCTAAGGGATTATTCACCAAATTTCTTGCACTGATACCCCTCAACACAATGGAGTTACAGAACACAAGAATCATCATCTTTTAAATATTATCAATCGTTACTTTTCTAGGATCATGCTCCTTGTACCTTTTAGAGTGAAGCAGTCCTCAGGGCTACTTATCTCATCAATCATCTTTCCACTCGTGTGTTAAATAAGAAAATACCACTTGAGCTCATTTCTCATCCTTCCATCTCATCTTCTATTTATCCTCATATCTTTGGTTGTTTCTGTTTTGATCATAATCATGCACTTAACAGTGAGAAGTTGGATCCTCGTTCCATTAAATGTGTGTTTGTTGGTTACTCTCCTACATAAAAGGGTTATAAATGTTATCATCCTCCATCTCATAAAATGGTTTGTGTCTATGGATGTCAACTTTCACATGTCCGAGTCCTACTTTCGTGATCCTCCGATGTCTCTTCAGGGGGAACAGAGGTGTGAAGAGATACCTATGTTATCTATGATGATTGAGGTCAAGACATAGAGAGTTGAGGAGAGGGAGCTTGAAATACCATAAATAGAGAGAGTTGAAGAGAGGGAGCCTGAAAAAGAGAGAGTTGGGGGCCAAAGGAGAATGAATTGTTGGCCTATTTCCAGGGGAACATGGAATAAAAGGAAGACTAGTGAGACTCTAGAGGCTACAGCTCCTCCGGCCACTCCCACTATCATACTCTATAAATGAAGAAGATTAAAGTATTTCTAATACTTTTTATACACCTTATTCTTTTGAACCTAATGATTTAGATGTTCTCATTGCTGTTGTGAGGGTGTTAGGTCTTGCACTCAACATCCTATATCAAATTTTTTGTCTTATTCGCAGTTATCTCGTTCTTACAGAGCCTTTCTTTCAAACATTTCCTCTGTCTGTGTTCCTAACCATGTCCAAGATGGTGTTGCTAATTCAAAGTGGAAATATGCCATCACTGAAGAGATGAAAGCTCTTCATAAGAGTAGTACTTGGGAGTTGGCGATGTTACCTAAAGAGGACAAGACTGTGGGGAACAACTGGGTGTACATTGAAAGCACAGGGGCGACGGTTACATTGAGAGGTACAAAGCTCTGTTGGTAGCAAAGGGGTTCACACATACTTATGGTGTGAATTATAAGGAGACCTTTGCACCAGTTGCAAAAATGAACACACTCTGAATTCTCCTTATCCTTGCAGCAAGTCTGGATTGGCCTCTTTACTAGTTTGATGTGAAGAATGCTATTTTGCATGATGATTTGGAAGAATTAGAAGTTTACATACATGTTCCTCAGGGTTTTGGGACTCCAAGATAGGGGGAAAGTGTGTACACTGAAGAATTCGTTACATGGCCTCAAACAGCCCCCAAAAGCTTGGTTTGAGAGATTCATGCAAGCTATGCTTCGGTTTGGTTTTAGACAGAGTCATGATAATCACACATTGTTCATCAAAAACTCTTTGTAGGTTAAGACCACTGCCCTTACTGCGTATGTTGACGATATTGTGCTTACAGGAGATCATGACTTGGAGGAAATGGAAAAATTGAAGAAGCAGTTAGCCACTGAGTTTGAAATAAAGGCCTTGGGAGCTTTGACTTGCTTCCTTGGGATTGAACTTTCTCAGTTTAAACATGGGATATTTATTTCCCAAAGAAAGTATTTACTTGAATTATTAAAGGAGACATGAATGTTTGGTAGCAAAGCTTGTGATACACCTACGGAGCAAAATCAGAAACTAATGGGGGGATATCAGAGACTTGTTGGTACTTGTCTCATACTCATCCTGATATTGCTTTTGCAGTTGGTGTTGTCAGTCAGTGTATGTATTCTCCATGAGTGACTCATCAAGAGGCCTTTTTTTTTATTTATTCTTTCGTATTTGAAGTCCGCTCCTGGAAAGGGCTTGACCACCTCAGAGTGTAAACTTATGCTGATGTAGAATGGGCTGGTTCGATTACTTATAGGAAGTCCACTTCAGGGTACTGCACATTTGTAGAAGGAAATCTAGTCAACTGGCATATTAAGAAGCAAAATGTAGTGCCAAGGTCTAGCACAAAAGGTGAATTAATCAGGACTATGCCTCCAGGTATTTGTGAGGTGACCTGGCACATTGTTGAATGATTTGAAGATTGAACAGGCAAATTTTATAAGACTATATTGTGATAATAAGTCGGTAGTTAGTATAGCTCATAATTCAAACATGTGGAGATTGATTGACACTTTATTAAGGAAAATCTCAATAATAGTGCTATTAGATTGCATTCCTTATGTGCAAACTAGTGATCAAGTTGTAGAAGTCCGCACCAAAGGAATAGGGAGGCGACCTTTTCACACTATTCTAGGCAAGTTGGGTATGATTGAGAAATGTATTTGTACCAGCTTGAGGGAAGTGTTGAGAGTTATTTATTTTAGAAATTTAGTAGTAAGTCCCTACCTACCATGGCTATGCATCAATAGGGACTTCCCCCTTTCTTAAATCAACAATATGTCCCCACCCCCCTAATGTCTGTAGTAATAGGTCCCTATTCCCATATAATTACAATTTTTAATGACAAATTTACCCTTGCATATATAAAGATATTATATATATACGTCTATATATAATTACATACATTTATATCTATTAAATGGTCAAAGTTTGTTATAGAAGGTGAATCAAATCAGCATTTAAGCATGTTTAAATCAGATTGAACCAAATCATCTTGGTATCTCCACGAATCAAGGAAGATTTTTTGTTTGATTTTCACATTACTCATTTGCAAATTGTTGATATCTTTAAGAGTTTGAAGACTTTATACTGATTTTTTGTATGTACACTTGTCCTTCTGGATTTTTTTTTTTACATTGTGTTTTAACTTCCGTTTTAACTTCCAAATTTTACATTCCAAACATGTGAAATTTGGCGCCCATACATATGAAACTTGAATACACATGTGAAATTTCGTGTGATATACAAAATATATCTACATACACCTATTGATGTACGAATTTCTCGCAATCTTATTGAAATTCTCATTGTTTAACTCATTCATTTACCACAACATGAGGACTCCTATGATTTTTTTGTATAAAAATTGAAATTTTCCATTGTGAATGAAACAAAAGAAATACAATAAATCTCAAAACATGCCAAAAAGGCCAACATTGTTCACCCTCACAACCCGAGGGGAAAAGACACAAAACCACGCTATTCATCTTATTAACCTTGCACTGTAGAATGAGAAATCATCCTCCATTATGTGCCTTCCTTCAGATTTTTTTCATCGACCATGGTTGCAAAACTAAACACGTTACATCGACTTTGAGCTACTGGAGCTACTGCTTGTCGAGGTCCTCTTCTTTTTTCTGGCGCTCCTCAATACACGTGCTCCAAGAATAAGAAAAGTAACAATATTAGCCACAGCATCATACAACAATCATTTTAAGTTCATATAATAAATCTTTACCAATAAAAATGTTTGACAAAACATATGGCTTTTTCCAAAGCAGACTTGTGGAATCTCAAACTTCAGATGTTATATGAAATTTTCCATCAACACAAGTAAATATTAGATTCACATGGCTCATTTGAATCTCAAACTTCAGATGTTACCATTTGAATGCGAAATTTCAGAGTGTGATTTGTCATGTGATAATCAATATAGTCAGGTCATCATACAAAAAGCAGAGTGCTGCTGCGAAATTTCATAAGGCACATCATCCTATAGTAATCACAGTACAACTTCACATAATACATTTTCTTATCAATGACGATGTTCGACATCCGATATTTTTTTCCAAAAGCAAAACTTGTGAAATCTAACAGTTAAGATGCTAATATGAATTTTTCCATCGTTTAACTCTTTCATTCACCACGACACAAGGACTCAAAAATACCATTGATTTTTAGAATTGAATTTGAATGTTTCCATTGGCATCTCCTGCACAACTTTCAAATCAAAATGAACATGCGAAATTTCATATACAATCCATAGAAAATTTCAGCCTGAGAAATTGGGTCAAGTTTTTTTTTTTCGAAAAAATGTATATGTGAAGAACCCTGAATCAACAACTTGCAAATCAAAATGCATATGCAGAATTTCATATATAATCAAAGTATATATAGAAGTTTAGATGAATTTTTCAACACCCAAAACAATGGATCATTGAATATTCCCCGAAATCAACTTATTCGAAAGTTTTTTTACAACAGAAACCCTAAAAAGTTGAAAAAATAGGGGAAACCAGCAAAACAATTTCTTCAAAATCACAAACGAAACCATTCAAAACAATTTTTGGATGAAGACCCAATTGTTTTTACAATCAGAACCCAAAATAAACACATGCAAAAACCCCAAATCAACAATATTATTTGTGGATCCAATAATTTTTGGAACAAAAAAAACCCACAAATACTCACAACTACTACGTACCCATTTTCCCGTCAACATGTCGACGTGAGTTGAAGCAAACTCGTTCTCGAGGAAATCGGAACTCCTCTCAGTCATCGTGGTGGTGGTGGTGGTGGTGGTGGTGTGATGATTGTGGCCTCCTAGTATGAAGCTTTGTTTCGGTTTAATTTATTTGAAGAACATGGAATGAGGATTTCTTGAATTTTGTTTGAATTTTAAACCTCTATTGAATGCCTTCCTAGATTATGGCCAGCTGTGCGTGAATATTGGGATTGATTAAACAGATTTATTGCATGCCAGATTTTTGCAGTGCAATTGTTCATATGTTGGTTTAAGGGCAAAATCGTCAAAATAATTGGGGAGGGACCTATTGTTAACTACTTTATTGGGCTGGACCAATTGCTACCAACAGCTAGTAGTTTGGATCTTATATTAAATAACCCTATTTATTTTATGTCTTTTTCTCTTATTTTCTAATTAGTCTAAGGTTAATGGACTCTGTTGTAATTCTTATTTCTTATTTTCTATTAGTAAATATATAGAGGGTTTGATAGATTGTCAACCCAAGATTTACCAAAATATATAACATTCAACACTACCTAACACCAACACTTGTATATATAACATGCACAAGAGACTTGTTTTAGTCAACCAAAAGAGTAGGGATGGAGTTCAATCAAGAAGAGGTCTCAGAGCCTGTGAGTCCTACTGGGCAATACTTGAACAGCTCAGTCCTATCACTCACCATACTTGCCATGGTGGAATTTGAAGTTCCTATTAACAATTTGCAAATCATATCCTTCATTAAAGATGTAATCTTGCCCACCAATCCACGCTTTTCCTCTATCATGGTTCTCTCTCTCTCTCTCTCTCTCTCTCTCTCTCTCTCTCTCTCTCTCTCTAGCTATAAATAGTGAACTTATTCTTTGCGGCTTTGAAAACAAAACTTAGGCTGATTTTGTTGGAATTATAATTTGAAATTTCCAAATTATTCTAGAATAATCTTTAATATCTAGTAGGTGGTGGTTAGTAGTTTTATGAGTGGTAGTTAGTAGTTTTATGGTTGTCTTGTATTCCCAGGTGAATTAATAGATACCTAGAATGTTCATTGGCAAGTATAAAAGGTTGATATGGGTAGTGTAATGGAAGTGAAGAAAGTGGCTACGGCATATGAAATATATTGTAAGAAGTTTTTTTTGGAATATAATATAAAAATATTTTGGAGTATCCCAAAAAATTCTAACAGATTTTGTAAAACAGAAAAGAAGTACTGGAGAGTATATGCATTCAATGAATTTTTTAGTGGAATATTTTTGCTTAAATTTTCAATAGGTTTTTGACAACTTTTTCAATGGTAAGTGGTGAGCCTTATACATTATTAAACGTACTGGAAATCTTTTTAAATTTAAATGCTAATTTATTATTTTTTAATTTTTTTTTTTCATTTTTAACACTTAACTGAGTTATAGCTATAATGTCATGTTGACAATACACCGACGGATTTTAACGGAGGATGCAATATAAACTTTGGAGGCAAAATAGAAACTCTAGAGTCTAGTATATGTTAATATTAAACTGTTGACGGAGACATGAGTATAAGCTTGGAAGATGCAAAACGTAACTAAATCAAGATTTGGCTTTTCAATGTACTTTTGAAATATGATTTTTATAGTTTTGCTGTCAATCAATGAGCTATTATGCACTCTTTCAAGGGTATCTGCTTATGGGCAAACCTCTTGGTTGTGTGTGATCCCAACCTCCTTTAGAGCTGAGCAATCATTTAGAGACCTTAATTAGTTGTTTCCACCTCAACAAAATCTTTCCCTCGTGACTTTATTTTGAGGTCATATCTAATATTCAGAGTTTGATCCTTCACACTGAAAGGACCCGGCCAATATAAATCTGGAAACAGATGAAAAGCGAGGGCTTATCAAGCACTCGATTGGGTTAGTAGATTAGTTTAAGAAATCAAAAGTCTTGGTGCATCTCTATAGACCGAGGTGCTGGGGTCACCTTGTCGAATGGTGCGAGGGAGATAACGAATGCTTGTTGGGTCAAACATTAGCAAACTAAGGCGCCGTCTTACTTTAATATTTTTTGAAAATGACTTTTGTATTACTTTGGTCTCCGTATTTAACGCATTTAACTCTACAAATCAATTTTGATAGTCCATCTGTTAAATTCTGTTATGATATAGTTGATCCAAAAAAGAAAATCTATTACAATAGACTCTAACTATATATGTTGGAGCAGGTTGGAGACAAGAAGGGAGAAAAGAAATGGAAGCAGGTGGAAGTGAAGGTAGAGGATCATGTTAAGTTCCCCATTTTCCCCAAAGGAAATTCAGTAGAACTTTATGATGAGTGCCTTAGTGAGTACTTATCTATGTTGGGAATGGATCAACTTCCACAAAGCCGACCATTATGGGAAGTTCACATGATTAACTATCCAACTAGTAATGCTGCTGGGAACATGATTATCAAGATTCACCATTCACTCGGGGATGGCTATTCTATAATTGGGACTCTTCTTTCTTGCTTTCAAAGAGCTGACAATCCTGAGCTTCCTTTAACATTCCCTTCGCGTCAACCAAGCACAAAACATAATAACACTACTGATGAGAGTCACAATATTTTTAGGTTCGTCTCTCAAATTTGGTCTGGGGTCATCAACTCCGTACGTGAATTTTTTTGGACCCTTCTGATGAGCAATATGGTGGAAGATGACCCAACGGCGATCAGATCCGGTGATGACGGAGTTGAATTCCGGCCGATGACTATGATCCAGGTCACATTTTCACTTGATCACCTCAAAGAAATAAAGACCAAGCTTGAAGTGGTAAGTAACTTCCATTATATATTTTCACTTTCAGTGCTTTTTATTTTACTTGTGTTTTTTTTTTTCTTTTTTTGAAAGACAAAATAGAATTGTTCTTAAGAGGTTGTGACTAGGCAACAATGTCACAAAACACAGTTCAGAACGAGCAGGTGAGTGTTGAAACTTGATATACATTGTTAGGCCCATTTTCTAACAGTTTAAGCTTTTGTAATAATTGATAACTTAACATGGTATCAGAGCCTTGTTTGTGAGAGGTCTTAGATTCGACTTTTCATCTCTGCTTTGATGTGCACACTTTGTTCTTTGTCTCCACTATAATGGAGTTTGGTTTGTTTGCTCTCCACGTGCAAGTCGGGGTTACATGTAAGGGAGGATATTGAAGCTTGATATACATTGTTGGACTCATTCTCTAACAGCTTAAATTTTTAGAATAACTGGTAACATAAAAGTGAAAAGAGTAGAGCCATAGGAACAATGGATCAAACTGCTCGAAGTTCCAAACAAAAACAAAGTAAAGCCAAACAACTGCCCAGTAATCAGTTGCCGGATCCTGGAATACCCGGCTAGGGGGGCCATGTATAACGCCCCTCGAGGCAAAAAAAAAAAATTGGGTCTCTTTAAAATTCCACTATTCCGTGCATGTTATAAAATTTTTTTGTAAATTGCATTTTTCATCTTTGATGTTTGGGTGGTTTGGTACTTTAGACCCTAAAATTTTAAATGTGGCATTTTTGGTCCGTAAAGTTTAAAAACTGCAGCAAATAGGTCTAATTAGCCATTTGGTGATGAATAATTTTGTCATTAAAAAGTAAAATTTTCGTTGCAAAAAGTTTTCAAAGAACCAAATTGCGCCTCATCTCAAACTTTAGGGACCAAAATACCACATTTCAAAAACTTTAGGCTCTAAAGTCCTAAACTGCCCAAACTTTAGGGGTAAAAAATGCATTTTACGTACCCTTGTAATAATCTGTAACGCTAGCAAGTAGGGTAAAATAATTTGGGTTGAGTTCAAATGGTAAGTGAGAAGAAAGATGATTGGTCTAAATATGTAGAAATTTTAGATTACAATAGGGTCAATTATATTACATATAATATATTAAAAAATTATTTGTGTGGTTGAATTGCAATTGGACCAACAAACTACGCATGCAATTCTTTTTTTTAGCCTAACCATTAATATTTTTTGGGGCTGTGCAATAATCATAATTTTTTGAAAAAAAAATTAAAAAAATAAAAATAAAAATTTTTGGGTCGGGGCAATCTTAATAAAATTTGAAATATATAAAAATTATGAGTAGGATAGTGCAATTTTAAAAAATCTTAGGAACCCCGTTGCCAGTACTACTATTTATTACACCTATTTATTTGCCTAGATAATATCTGGTGCCACACCTATTTATATTTAGGGTAAATTACAGCACCATCCCCTGAAGTATGACCATTTTGCACTAACACCCCTTAAACTTTTAAACTGAGCAAACTCACCCCTGAACTATCCAAACTGTATAAACTCATCACTGCAGAATGGATTTCAATGCCACAAATAATAGTGTAGTAGTGGTTTGTTCAGTTTTAAAGTATAGGGGGTGTTAGTGAAAACAGTCATAGTTCAGAGTAGGGGTGTTCATAAAAAACTGACCCCGAAACCATCCGACTGAACCGAGCAAATCAAGCTCAATCGGTCGGTTTTGAAACATATAGTCCAAGAAGAAAATCGAACCGATCGACCGAAACACCCTAAAAATCCGACCGAACCGAGCCTATTGGTCGATTTTTTAATGTGTCAAAATCGAGAAAAACCGATAAAAAAATCGACCGTGAACACCCCTAGTTGAGAGGGTGTTTTGTAATTTACCCGTATACTTATTATAACGTGGGTGGGTGGGTGGGTGGGTGGGTGGGTGGGGGCGGGGGCAATCTTAATGAAATTTTAAATATCTTAAAATTATGAGTATAAAAGTGCAATGTTAAAAATTCTTAAGACCCCACTTGCCAGTACTTCTATTTATTACACCTATTTATTTGCCTAGTTAATATCTAGTACCACACATACTAAGTGGGCCTAGCCTATGTGGTATCACTCTATTCCTACTAAGTGGAAGACAGAGGGTTCGAATCTCCCCATATGGGTGTAAGGAGGGGGTTTTCCTCTCCTCTGGCATTGTAGAGCTAGTCCAGTTCCCTATTCTATTGAGATATGTCGGGCTATGCCTTGCTTGGATTGTGTGTGTAGGTGTGTGTGTGCGCGTCCGTCCTCCAGGTAAGTGATAAAAAAATAATGATAATAATAATAATAATAATAATATCTAGTACCACACCTATTTATATTGAGTAATGTTATGCTTTCCAAATTTTTTCCCTCAAAAAGTATTTTTCAACACGTGGCAGTGAGACCCTCTTCAATAATGGTAAAATCACTTCAAAATCAACTAGGCCTACTGCCACATTTGTTGGAAAAAAACTTTACGAAGCATATCATTGCTCATTTATATTTATTATAAAGTGGGGCAGTTCGATATTCCGATTACAACATAGAAGTTTTGCAAAATAAATGTCTAGAATATTTAGTGTACCTCATTTTCATTTTCTAGCTGGGTTCACTAAATTAATCAGCACTAAGGCTTAGTTTAGCCCCCACGTGACTTTTTAAAAGGAGTTTATGAAATTTATTACTAAGTTGTTTGATAATTTTATATAAGTGACACACTACTCTTAAAAAAAATATCATGAAACCAAAAAGCAATAATGATATTTTAAAAGCTCTCCCAAAAAAGTCCTAAGTTTAATTTTGCAAAGCTCATAAACTAGTTACCAAACGAATTATCATGAAATTGTGCTTTAAAAAATGAGAAGTACCAAAAAGGAGGCCAAACTAAGCCTAAATTGGTTCTCGACAAAAAGCCTTTCAACAAACAAAAACAAATCAACAAACTGCACACGAAAATACCTTCGATTCAAAGAGTAGACATTTTATTACTCAAACTTCAAATAGTACAACCTTGAAGAACTAAAAGAAACTAAGTACAATATTGAGAATAGAACTAAGTGCAAGTGATGGAATACAAAAGATAATTGCTATTCCGAAAGTATAAAAGCTAGAATATGCTAAGGATGCTTTGAACGCTGGAATGTAAGGATGCTGGGTTTGGATAGGAGTCCTAGAGGGGTTGCCTTAGTATTTCTTTGCTAGAGTAAAGATTGAGTCACACTTAAAGGCACAATTTTTGGGACATAACTCAAAAAATGTCTATATCTCTCATGTGATGTCACTGGACCTCACAGTGACACAAGAGAGATAGACACATCTCTTTGGTTGTGTCCCAAAAATTATGTCTTTGGATGTGTCCCAAATAGAGTAATATTTGGGGCACTAATAAATTCCACTAACACTCACACCCACACTCTATCTCTCTTCTAGTGGCACTGTGGGGTCCGTAATGGACTCAAAGTACCACTAGAAGAGATAGAGTGTAGGTGTGAATGTTAGTGAAATTTGTTAGTACCCCTGACATTGTTGGTCCCAAATACTACCCTTCTTGCTATGCTTTACTTCTAGACCAGGCCGTTTCCAAAAGGGCATTACTGATTCCTTAGCAAGAAGCTCTTGTTGGTCCAAAACTAGCTATCCGATCTAAAACTAGCTATCCAAGCCCAACGGATTGGATGGACAATATCGGCCCATTACTCTCACCTTATTATGACTTCGGCCTATCTATTCCCAAGTCACTCTCCATGCTTGGTGAATTTTGGGTGTAAAAACACAAGCAAACGTTGATGCCATAAAAGGTTAATGGATAAAATTTGGTGCACAACTCGTGCACAATTTTTAGTGCATAACACAAAAAAAAATATGTTTATTTCTCTCCTGTGAATTCAATGGATCCCACATTGACACAATTGAGAGAGAGACTTTTGTTTTTTAAATTGTGCACAAAAAATTATGTGGAGATTGTGTCCATAGAATTATCCAAGGGTAATTAACAAACGTTTGAATGTAAAGATGGGTTCTTAAATAGCCTCTGAAACAACATTCAGTACCTTTTTTTCCCCGGTAGAATTATTGAAGCAATCATAAGATAAACGCTAGCTTGGCTAGCTTTTGTCAAAATAGATTATGGTTAAAAGTTGTTTCAATAGGTCTGGTGTTTGGATAATATATTATAAAAGTGGTTACATCGCTAAAATAAATTATGTTAAAGTGATATTGAATGTTTAAAAGACAATTGTGTCATTGTGTTGTATTCATATTAGGGATATTTGGTCATAGATCTCTTAAAATTAAGAGTTACAATAAAAAATCACACAATTTGGCTATTTTTTATAAAGCCCCTTGCTACTTTTTGAATTTGGTGAAAAGCCCCTCGTTAGAACAGAAAAATGGTCAAGGCAATATTATCTGTCAAATTTAAACAATCATAACTCACTCGTTTTTTTAGCCTTTTTGAGTGATTTTTTTTTCATGTATTTCTTCGAGATCTACGCAATGGAGATGAAAATTGTACAAAAGAAAGTGATTTAAAACCTAATTTTTTATTTTATCTGTCAAAACAAATGACAAAATTTATTTTAACTGATAATATTAATATTATTTATCAACTTTAAACCACCATAATTCACAAGTTATTTTAGCATTTTTTAGTGATTTTCTTTTTTTTTTTCCCATGTATTTCTTCGAGATCGATCTACGCAATGGAGTTGAAAATTGTGCAAAAGAAAGTAATTTGAGACCTCTTTTCTGATTTTATCTATCAAAACACATGATAGTATCTGTTTTGACAGATAATATTAATATTATTTTATCAACTTTAATCACATAACCCACTCCTTTTTTTTTTTCTGTTTTTTTTTTTTTTGTCTTTTTTAGTGATTTTTTTATTTCATATATTTCTTCGAGATCTACGCAATTAGTTAAAAATTATGCAAAAGAAAGTAATTTGAAATTTTATTTTTTAATTTTATCTGTCAAAGACTCAAAATAGATGATACTATATAATTTGATAGATAATATTAACTTTAAACCAACATAACTCACTCATTTTTTTAGCCATTTTGAGTGATTTTTTTTAATTATTTATTTCGTGTATTTCTTCGAGATCTACACAATGGAGTTGATAATTGTACAAAAGAAAGGAATTTGAAACCTCAATTTTTTATTTTATCTGTCAAAACGGATGATATAGTTAGGTTTGACGGATAATGTTAAGTTAAACAATCATAATTTTCTTATTTTTTGGGCTTTTGAGATATTTTTTAGTTATTATTATCATTTTTTTTTGGTATTTTATTTATTTATTCGAGATCTACGCAATAGGAGTGAAAATTTTACAAAAATAAATAAATAATTAAATAAATAAAGATATGTTGTAGCTTGATTTTGAGATTTTAGCTGTCTAACAGATAATATTCTCTATTTGCAGACAGAGAATATTATCTGTCAACTTTAAACTATTACACTTTTCTGCACACTATGCTTTAAACGCATATACCTTGTGCTGTTTGAATTTTTCACACTTTTATATATACCACTTATACGACACAGGGTACATGTATTTAAATAAGTGTAAAAAAATGTATAGGTGTAATAGTGCTCTTAATTTAATTTAATGTAAATCAACAAGTTGTAGTAACTCGTGAGGTGAGACGAGTGAGGCATGAGAGCCGTGTGATTGGTGAGTGAACGTGCATGGCACAAAGATGGGTGTAACTGATTTTTTTCTTATTTTCCATTTTTGCTATATTTTTTATTTATATAAATGATATTCATGTTGAGCAGGTATCTTTTTTATGAGAAATGTTAGGCACACAAACACATTATATAACACATTTCATAACAGAACTTTAAATGCATGTACTATGTGCTGTATAACTGGCGCATAGAAAAGTAGAAAAAATTCAAACAACACAGGGTACAACACATTTAAAGCTCTATTATGGAATGTGTTGTGAAAAATGTTGTGTACCTAGCATTTCTGCGTATTTATTGATGCCATGATTCCGAAAATTTAAATTCCAATTATTTTAAAGGTTTGTACGTACCATGTAAAACAATTTTTGAAATTCAACGGTCCCATTATAGTTAAATATGGTATAATTGTCTATAAATTGTTTAAGAATCAAATTCAGGATTTTTGATTTTTGAAACCATAGCGCTACTCCTTTTAATTATAGATTGGCATAAAGCTTTGATTCCCAAATATCGTTGCCTAAATCTGGTCCTACATGTGTTAGAACCAGACCAGATTCGAAAGCACAATTGGGAGCATAGGATATGTATGTATATATATATATAGAAAAACGGAAATGCTAGATGTACAAAAAAAGTGCATAACGAAATGCACAACCAGCTTAAAATTGTTGAACTTTGTGTTGAAAAGTCTGTACACACAAAAAGACAAAAAAAAAAGAGTGTACAGCTTTTTCAGCACGAGGTCCAACTAATTAAAGCAGATTGCGCATTTCGTTGTGCACTTTTTTTGTGCATCTATCATTACTCATAGAAAAAATCTCTAGGACAGAAGAGTCTGTAAACAGACGTTGCTTTAGTTACGAAAATTTTGTTGCTAAAGGTGAACAACGCCTTTAGCGACAGTGTTGTTCAACTTTACAGATAAAATATTCGTCACTAAAGGCCACGTCTGTAAATGGATGTTCATCTAGAATAGCCTACTAATTGGCATATACATATGTACAGTCAGTCTGTAAAGAGAGCATCATCTCTTTATTAATGAAAGAACATCTATTTTGGCCGTTGGATCGTGTTTTGATTAATGTCAATTTTGTCATTTTACAGTTTTTAAACACAATACGAAGACCAAAACAGAGGTACTCTATTTAATAAAGAGAGGTGCCGGCCCTCTTTAGAGAATCGTTGTACATATGTATATATGTATGTATATGTACACGCTTATATATATACACATTATTTTCCTACAGACAATAACTGATGTAATTACGGGGATAATCTTCTATGGAGCTCGGATGTACATGGAAGATGCTAGTAGCCAAGAGCCAAGTAATTCACGGTCTACTGCATTGGTGTTGCTCAACACTAGGAACATTGGGGGTTATAAATCAGTGAGTGAGATGCTAAAGCCTAATGCAGAAATGCCTTGGGGGAACCATTTTACCTTCTTGCATATCCCAATACCTAATCTCACCCATAATCACTCTTCCAATCCCCTCAAGTTTGTGCTTGAAGCCCATCAGTTGATCAAAAGGCAGAGAAACTCCTCGACTGTTTATCTCACTGCCTGGTTACTAAAGACTCTCACAAAACTTAGAGGCCCTGAGGTAATTAATTACTTTTTTTCTCCATTGGCACAGTCAGAATATATATATATATATATATATATGTATTTTTTTTTTCCAGGAGTAGTGTCATTTTATAACCTAAAATTACATCACAAAATAAAGGTGCATTACTAGGATGTATTTTAATAAGGTTCACACATCACAAAAAAATGGTTTTAGGTTATCAAACGACAACAAATAATTGTGTATGCAATGTTATAAATTCCATAAATACAAAAGGCGGAAACACACAATCGTAGTAACCTAAATCTAACAAGACATAAACTATAAATCCCTAAGATCTTAATCTTCATAATCTCACAACATAGCAACGATAAAATTAAAAATTACATACCTTGATCGATAACCATAATATTGAGACGGAATACCTTTGAACCGTACGGCTGCTATTTGGTGACGCTAACAAACCGGACTTTGCAATCTACAAATTAAGTTTGGATATTAAATTTCTCCCTCTTGCCCTATAAACTTTTCCTAATGTGTATTTTTGTGTATTCATATGTTACAGTTTTCTAATGGAACGACCTATGTACATTCTTTTAGAGAGAGAGAGAGGACCCAATTCCTAATGTGACTCCTTTAATTTTTACCTTCCATCATTGTAGACTTAGATCAGTAAACTAACTCCTACATTCCTTAGCAATATTGACCTACCCAATTATGTCCTAATCAAATATGGAATCCTATATTGACCACCTTATAGGAAACATTAATTATGGAATTTTATTAATATGAAATTAATCAAATATATTAATTAATTCCAACATGCAACATATGTACCCGTTTTGGTTGAACACAAAATCGATCGTAAAATAGAACGAGTCTGATGGAACTTCATCAATTTAATTGCTCTTTTGATTTTATTTTTTTCTTTATTTTAGTGGGTTCAACTTGATGAGTGATAAGTTTCAAAGCATTAAAATGTGAACATAAATATGTTCTTCCCAAATTTAGAGATTCAATTGAACTCACTCAAAAACACCTAGCTAGCCTTGACCCGCCCGAGCTTCACTCCAAGGTCATATACACTTTCAAAATTTTACTTAATTTTAGCCCTCCATTATAATTAAATTATTAATTATATCACTTAAGTCTATTAATTTTTACGTTGGTTTCAATTGATGAAACCTGAGGAGAATCGATTCCGATTGACGATGGTAGCAAAAGACATCTAATACCAAACCATTGAATGGGTATCCTCAAGAAATCGAGAGCCTTTGGCTCAGTTTGGTTTGTAAATCTGGAGAATGAAAATCAAAAGGACCTGAAAATTAAAAAAAATAAAAAATTAATAAGGTTGACATTGCATCGTGTGACACAACTTAACGAGTTTTGTGATTTTTTCTGACAGAAGATTGACATTAGTATTGACCTAAGAGTTGAAAGACCGAGTTGCTAGGATTAAAGACGAGGGAATAAGTTATAAATGTGCAAACTGTACTTCTGCAAAATTTTCATGATACAGTAGAAATTTAAAAAAAAAAAAAAAAAAAAGAGCAAGAGAAGTGGACCTCAATTTTCAGAATTGCTAGATTATATTTCTATTTATTTTTCTTTTTATTCTTATTTCCCTCATTGTTTTCTTCACTAACAAAATTAAGAAGAAAAAAAATTCCTGCATTTTCTTTTTCTTTTCGATCCCCACAACAATAGAACCTTAATGAATTTCATTGCTATTATTTTTTTAACGGTAGAGTTATACATTTGTGACCATCCTCAATCCAGTATGTCAAAAAATTCTAGAAACAAACAGCCTTAGCAGGCCGGCCCGTAGGGAAACATAGTAACAAATCGCTTGGGCCCCCAATTTCAATTGTTAATGTGATAAAAAAAATTAATTTAACATGTAGTTATGTATAAGACGATCCAAAAAAATTCGCATCCGGACCACTGTTCCGAACCTTTATAGTCTAGGGTCCATATTTAAGAATTCGTTCAAGGCCCGCCAAAACTGAGGACCGGCACTAAACCTTAGCCACCATCCCAACTAGTCAGCCCCGAACCACTTATTTGCATACATGCATTAAGCCAAATAGCTTCCCAAAAAAAAAAAAATTGCAGTTTGTGAGTATGACCTCCCAACCAACCTGACGATACCAAAAAATAAAGCTGCCCTTACAAACCTATCTATTAATCCATCACAATGTGAATTGTTCAATGCAAAAGCTTTCTGGTCGAGCACTTTCCTCTAAAATTGTCGCCACCTTAATGTATTTAAATTTCACATGAAGTTAAGAGCATTTAATTTCTAGTGTTGAAAAGTATAAGAAAGCACATTAGTGTAGTGTAGTGTAGGAACAACTGAACAAGAATGTTTTAACAATTATGGAGAAGTTGGTTACACAGGTGACAGGTAAGTACGTTCATAGCACTCTAAAAAAATCAAGCATGGTAATCTCAAATTTGATTGGACCTTTGGAAAAAGTGGCTTTGGATAACCATCCAGTCAGAGGCTTCTATTTCAATGTAGTTGGTTCTCCACAGGTATTTACAGACTTACATACTTACATATATATATATATATATATAGTACTAGCATTTTTCCGTATTATGCACGGCTATCATTTAAATTGTTTTTTTGAAAATCTATATATATATTATCTACGAAGTTTGTTAAAAAAAAAGTAAAAATAGAAAGGAAAAAAAAAGTTCAAAAAAAAAAACATGAAAAAATATATATGGTGGAAGAGAGACGATTACAGTGAGTGCAAGAGAAGTTACTGCAAAATTGTAGGAGGTTAAGAGTTTTTATTTTGTTTTTGGTTTTTTTTACTTTTTAAATATTATTATATTTTAAATATATGTACATGTACAAATCTATATCTATATATACATGGTGTAGGAATGCCATGTGGCATCCCAACTATATAAGGGTGCCACGTGACACCTACATTACTATATATTATATATAGATTAGTATACGAATAAATTTTTTAGATTTTTACCAAATCGCAAAATACTTTAGAATCATACCTATTTATCACAACCGTTTCAAAAGAAAGGGGATTCTCCCTCATTTGCAGAATTGATATAGTGTACATCCCTCAATATTACGATTTCTTTAGTGACTAATTGATTAAATAAGATAAGAAGACACATCTCTCTTAAATTGCTCTTTTTATGTGGTAATCCAAATTTAATTTTATACCAACTTGAAAGAGTCGAATATATATACATATATTTTCCTCAAATTTTTTTTAAAAAATATATACATACATGCATATATAATCAATTTCTTCTCATAAATACTCTTATCTAGCTATATGACACACGCACACAAACGTATATGTGTGTATGTGTTTGTGTGTGTGTGCGCGCGTGTGTGATCCAAAGATAGAGATGTAAGTAGAATCGAGACTTAGGGCATGTTTCATAAAATTGATAATTAAGTACTGAAAATTAAGTACTGAACATTTCATGTGATTGAGTTTGCAATATTGAAAACAGTGTTTCAAGTACTTAAATAGACTGCATTCAGTGATTATTTTCAGTAGAAAATTTTAACTTAAAGATTTTAGTGATTTTTTCACTGTTTTTTCAATTAAGTGATACGTTATCAAACACACTTAAAATAAATAAGTCTGAAACTTTTCATTTTCATCACTTAATTGGGTTATCAAACACACCCTTAGACCTTAAACTCTCAATCTCTAGTAATGAATTTTCAGTCATTTTCATTGTATAGGTATGTTTTTTTATTTATTTAACCTTCTATCTTTTCTCGAAAAATCTGCGATATGTTTAGACCCTATTTGGATGCTAATTAAATAGGCCGGAATTATGTATTTTTATGTTCTTTCCACTTTTATTGCCACTCCGAATAGCCATTTCTTATATTTTATTATTATTATTATTATTATTATTATTATTATTATTATTATTATTATTATTTTCACTCGAAATCGATATATTAGGAGGAGAAAGCGTTCATCTATCTTTCCTTTATAATTCTCTGTTTTTCTAGCCAACCAAATAGAGCCAAAAACTTTTGATGAAACATAGCCAAACTCTGGAAAAACAGTTTCATATATATTCACAGTATTTTGAACACCTTGTGAAATTTCTCAAGACAGCTTTTCTGGAAAACACACTGTGAAATTTCTCAAACAACTTTGTAAGCATTTTGAATGCTTTGTGAATTTTCTCAAACATTAATTTTTTCAAAAACACAGATTTTTTGAAAAATTTTCATTTTGAACACTTTGTGAATTTTCTCAAATAGTTTAATGGAAAACACGACTTTCTTGAAAAATTAACATTTTGAAAACTTTGTGAGTTAATTTCTCGACAGTGTTTTGTATAACATGACATTTTTAATACCTTGTGAAATTTCGCAAAAGTGTTCTGGAAAAACCAACATTTTGAACACTTGTTAATTTCTTGAAAAATCAATATCTTGACAACTTGGTGAATTTTCTCAAACAGTTTTCTGGAAAATCAACAGTTTGAGCACATCGTGAAATTTCTCAACTACTTTTTTTTTTTTGGTTGGAAAAATTGCCATTTTGAACACGTAAATTTTCTACAAAGTAAACATTTTGTGCACTTTATTTCGATTCATCAATAATGTTTACTTAGACGATTTATTATTTTGCTTTGCGATGAAAGTGAAATACGAATGGCGGGTGACAAATTTAAAAAATATGGAAAACGATCGAGTAACAAGTGTTAATTAAAAATGAGGAATAACCATTTCTCGTAAATAAAATGGCTAAAAGCTATAGCCTCTAAAATACGAGAAATTTTTGGGTACCCCCAAGGTATTACGGGTATGTCACTTGGTACTCCGTACTTAAAATAATAACCTCTAAAATACGAGAAATTTTTGGGTACTCCCAAGGTATCACGTGGTATGCCACTTGGTACCCCGTACCTTATATACTACATAAACCGTCAGCTTTCACATTATTATTTTAAAGGGCAAATTTCACTTTGATCCATTAAACTATACACCTGTTTTTAATTGGGTTCATCAACTTTATTTTTTTGCAATTGGGTCATTGAACTTCAAAAATTCATTCAATCAGACCCAAATTCTAACACTGTTAACTTAAATTATTAGAAATTGTCACATACATTGCGTGTAATGCTTACCTGTCACATGTTAGGTTATGACAAACACAGGAGACTATGAATGGCTAAAAAATGATGTGATTTTGGGTATGATTGAATGCAATTTTGGATCTAGTCGAATTTGTTTTCGAATTTGATTGAATGCGATTTTGGATCTGATTGAATGAGATTTTATGCACTATTCACAATCTTCCGTGTTTGTCTTAACCTAATAGGGGACAGGTAAGCATGATGCGCAACGTACGTGACAATTTCAATTTGGGTCTAATTGAATGAATTTTTGAAGTTCAAAGACCCAATTGAAAAAAAAAAAAAAAAAAAAAACTTATGAACTCAATTGAAAACATGTTGTGGTTTAATGGACTAAAGTGTAATTTTTCCTATTTTATAAAAGGGTTAACAGTTACCCAAAATATCATGACATTCTCATACATCTATTGACATGAAATTAAGGTTTACTCCATAACTCCACCAACTAAGACCCAAACAATAGCCTACACACAACGAAACCAACCTTAAAGCCTTGGCAACGTTACCAAAATACCCTTTACAACCAAAAATTAAAGTTTGCCTACACTGCACTTTAACTATAAACCAATTCACTGTTTGGTCCTTAACTTTTATACCATGAAATTGCAATGTCACCGTATGCTTGATTTATTATTATTATTTTTTAAGTAGCAAAATATCAACCACCACGTGGTATATTTTTAACTCTTTTCAAACAGAAGTTGATGGAAGATTGACATTTCAATTGGCAAAAAAAAAAATAAAAAATAATAGTAGTAAAATATCTACCATCCTGTGGGTATATTTTCAACTCTTTTCAAACAGAAGTTGATGGAAGATTGACATTTCGATCAATTGGCATGATATTGAAGGGGCCAAATTGAAACTTTAGAAAGTTGAAGGACCAAAGTTTGAATCGGTGTAAAGTTGAAGGGTACAAAATGGAATTTTCTCTTTTATTTGTTACTTGTAGTTATTCTAATATGGTATTGATGGAGCTGCAGAGTCTTTCAGCAACAATGATGAGTTATATGGGAAAGATGAAGATTTCGTTTGGGGTAGAGAAAGGATTCATTGATCCAAAGAAGCTCAAGTCATGCATTGAGAATGCCTTTGATGCAATCTATGAAGCCACGGTCCAATCTGTTCCACCAGAAAATTCCAAAAACCATACACACAACAAGCTTGTCTGAATCAGTTGTTCTTCAAGGTTAATTTCAATTTCTATTTCTATTTCTATTTCTATTTTGGCAGCGAAGGCTTCAGTATCTGTCGCTTCATGTATCGAGTGGAATTAAGGGTTAACTACTTTTAAGGGGGTGTTAATTATGTTACCTTCCCTTGCAATAATTATGTATGTTATACTTATAAATAAGGGTGTGTATGGGAATGCTTAAAGCAAAATTAGGTTCGGACTCAGTCTCACATTCATCTTGCTTTAATGAATATGTTCGTTTCATAAAGAACCAATGTTTTAAATTCAAATAAACCAAAACGTATACAACCAATATCAAAAATGGGTTTCTAGACATGAACCTCTTTGTTTTGTTACAGAAAGAACCTCTAAGATACGGAAAAATATTGGTTGCAACGGTTATAAGGGTGACGTAGTATCCCAAACCAATCAAATTTCTTTATCAGTCCATTTTTTGTCCCCCTTATTTTCAGGGGAATTTCATTCCTTGTCAGCAAAAATTGCTACTATATTAGTTATGCTATAGATGGTGATATGGCATATCCGTTACAACCAATATTTACTCATAAGATACAGGTCTTCTTACATTAGCATTCGTTAGCAAAAAGGTAATTGATGTTGTGTTGTACCGTTTTATTATGCTTGTGCAAATCACTAGTTTTGAGGCGTCTAAAAAGGAAAATAAGAACCATAACCAAAAGAAGTACAGGTTTTCATGTTCTTCCTATTTAATTCGCCTACAGTAAACTATGGTTATAATTCCCTTTGTGTGGTGCAGAGATATCGTAGGTCTAAAAATATTCTTGATTTAAGCTCAAAAAAGTGAAGGCTCCACAATAATAATAAGCCTTTCAAAATGAAAACATATATAATGATCATCATTATTTGTACACTTTTCAAAACAAATAAATTTTACTCTCTCAAAATCGTACTAACCTCTAAAAAAATCTACCAAACACTATCTATCTTCATTATACTATGGTTGTCGATCTCTCTTCTCTCTTGGAAGTAACTTTCTTTCTTTCTTGTTACTCTGTATACACCAAAAATATTCCCCAAATTGTTTAGCTGGCATTTGTGGAAGTCACATCGTGATCAGATTAAGTGGGTGTTTATTGCAAGTGGGTAGTTACCTACAAGTGGGTGGTTTAATTTATTTCTATATCTATATCAACCATAAAAGTACAAAACAATGAAGTCTTCTCCATAACTCAATCAACCAAACGATCCTCGTACTATTCCATCACTTTATTATGTTTTTCCACTACCTACATGTGTTCTTTATCATATAGCTTTGTTTTCCTAGTTTCCATTGTTTAATATTTTCCTATACAAAAACCAACAAATCTTGTAATTTCATTTGTTCTGTACAAGCCGACTATAACTGCAATTTATGATAATTTAATTTGTTTTTTTTTTTTTTGTAAATATTTTATATATCTATACTATTATAAAGAAAAAGTGAGGGGTACCATGACTACAACAAAAAGTGGTTTTTGCAAGGAAAAAATTCTTTGCTAAATGTTGCAATTTCGTGACTATAGCATTTAGCAAGAAAAGTCTTTCGTTGCCAAATTCCTTGCTAAAGGTTTGTCTTTAAAGCCTCTAGCGAGGAAAAACATTTTCCTTGTCAAATCTTAACTTTTAGTTAGAAATTTTTTTCTTTCCTAGTGCTCAATATTTTCGTTGCTAAATGGCTCGATTCCTTGCCAAAAGTTAAGATTTTTGTATTCAATCTGGACATTTGGCAAGGAAAATATTTCGTCACTAAATATGTAACTCAAAGGCGAGGAAATACTTTCCTTGCTAAAAGTCATTTTTAGCATGGAAAAAATATTTTCCTGCCAGTAGTATTAACCTAAGGCAACGAATTAATTTCCTTGCTAAAAGAAATTTTTAGCTAACGAAAAATAATTAAAAACTACAACATCTAGGGTTTTCTCTCCCTTCTTTCTAACTTCTGTGCTCTCCTTGCGGCCGCCCCTTAGGGGCTCTCCCATCCACCATGAGAGAGGCCTCTAACAATAATATGTCCCTTGTTGTGAGGGGGTTTGTTCCTCTTGTTGGGGGTTTTGTCCCTCCTTGTTGAGAGTTTGTTTGCCTTTTGTTTGGTTTGGTTGATTGATGGAGTTAGATCTCTTTGTCTCCGTATTCCGTGGTTGGATCTGGCCCTCTACACACAGATCTACTTTAGATTTGTTGTTTGTTCAGCCATTCTTTGTAGTCACGGTGGTTTTAAAGCTCAAATCTTTGTTGTGGTTGTTGGCAGCTTTCTCTTTCAGACGGCTCAGTGTTTGGGCTATGCCACAATCCACGATATCATAGTTTTAGAGATTGCAGTACAAACCAGAAGATTGCTATAACTTATCATGTCTTTTTTTCCTTCTTCTGTTTATTTGTTCCTTGTGAACTTGCCTCTTGTGAAATGGAATTTTTATGCTTTACGATAAAAAAGTTTTTTTTTAAAATAGTTCATTGGCAATTGTATTCATCAAAGGCAAGGAAATAATTTCCTCACTAAAAGTGGTTTTTAGTGACGAAAAAATATTTCCTTGCTAATTTTGTTCTTCTAAGGCAAGGAATTAGCAACCTCACTAAAAGTAACCCACCAATAACTGCCCAATCCAATATTTATTATTAATCCTCTAATATTTCAAAACATGTCCAATGTACGAATTATATATAAATCAAAACATGTCCAACATACCATAATATTAAGAGGCAATTAGTGATAAATCTAAATTACAGAAAATATAGTGGTTTAAGTATAAGTAGGAAAAGTTTTTAGAATTAGGTCCATTCTTTGCTCTTTTGACAAAACTACCCCTAACATTGCTCTACACAAACAGTTTTAAAGTTTCTGTACCTTCGGCGACCTCGCCTGAGCTCCGGCGACTATTACCATGAAATCGCCTGAGCTCCGGTGACCTCGCCTGAGCTTGTCTGATCTCCGGCGAGCACCACTCCCACCACACCAAACCCCCAGCGACCACCACCACCACCACCACATGCACCGGACCTTTGCCGTTCACCACCAAGGCCATACCAGACCTCTCCCAAACTATTCACAACCAAACCACCACAGCAACATAAAAATGATCATAAAACAAGCCTTTGGAAGATAATTGATCATATCACCGAAAAAAGTTCTGAAATTTTAAAAAAAAGTTGTGAAATTTATCAACAAAAAAGTTGTGAAATTTCACAGAGTTCGTGAAATTTCACGAAACCACCACTGCCACACCATACCTCTGCCGACCACCACCACGACGTCACCTGATCGATCTCTACCCAACCAAACCACATATTAACATGAAATGATCACAAAATAAGTTTTTGAAATTTAATTTCTCATACCAACACAAAAAATTTGTGAAATTTTCAAAATAAAAAAAATGTTGTGAAATTTCACAAAAAAAAAGAGTGTTCTAACAAACATTCCAAAAAGTTTTACAAATTTGAGCATTCATATCGATCTGCAACTTTTTTTTGCATAAAATTTATATTCTTACAACCTAGTCAACAAGATCTATCAAACAAGTATTATAGTTAATATCAAAATCTGGAAAATGTTCAATAACTTCACTGACTTTTTTTTTTGATAAATTTCTCAAAAAAAATGTGTTAAAAAAAAAAAAAAACCACACTCCACACTATCCCAGCGAAGAATCTATAACAGGTCTGTAGCGGATTGGTACGCTGGTGGCCGGATCTATCTGTGAAAATGCTTGTGGCACTAGCTTGTGGTCGTCGATCTGCTCGTGGCGTTCGTTGTGGATGTAGATTTGCTAGTGGTTGGAGGAGACAAATACTCACCAGATCGTGCGACCGCGCTATCTGGTTTTGTGATTGTGGTGGTGAAGTCCGACCAAAATGAGAGAGACAGAGGAGGTCATATTGGTGGTAGATCCAAACCAGAGATAGTGCAGTTTTCAAAAAGAACAGTGGTTCAGAGCTGCGATAGTGCTGAATGGAGGCGCCATGAAAGTGACCGAAGCTGCGATGGAGGTGGCCGGAGGTGCAATGTAGGTCACCGGAGCTGCGATCACTTCTCTCTCTCTCTCTCTCTCTCTCTCTCTCTCTCTCTCTCTCTCTCTCTCTCTCTCTCTCTCTCTCTATCTATCTATCTAACTGAAAATGAATGAAAGGGGTATATTGGTCCAAACTAGAAGTAGTTGAGTTTATCTCCAACAACTTCGACCAAACATATCCTTGTCCCCAAATATTTTTTCCTTGTGTCTTATAACCAAATATTTCCCCTAATTTGGTATTTAATACCAAATTTCTATAATATTAAATAAAGAAATCCAACAATCTACATAATCAACCATCTAACAGAGTATCATAGGAAAAACCATCCGACATAGTATCAACAAAGAAAAAACCATCCGACATGATAATAAAAAGTCATATTACATAACATAAAGAATGAACTGCTACACACAATCGAGCTAGCAATCCACAACTTCCGCACCCCATCTGCATCAACAATATAAGAATAACATCAGTATCTTACAAATTGAAAAAGAAGATGAAAAATAACACGATAGTCCATTTTACCCTTTAAAACCTCGGCGTTTTATGCTAATCAACCCCAGGATTCTGTTATTCGTTGTGTTTTTTCCTACAAGTCTATTTAGTTGTACCTAAGGTGGGAGTGTGGTTTTGGTGGCAGTCGGATAGTCGGTTGTCCAAGTTGACCCTTAAAACCTCGATTTTGGGTGTTTTGGGGGTGTTTTTCAATGTTTTAAGCTACGAAATACACCCCAGGACTCCTTTATTCATTTCTTTTCTTCCTCCAAGTCTATTTAGTTGTACCCGAAGTAAGAGTATGGGTTTGGTGGTAGCTAGAAAGTCGGTTATCTGACTTGACACTTAAAACCTCGAATTTGGGTATTTTGGGGTGTTTTCGATGTTTTTAAGCTTGGAATCTACCTCAGAAGTCTGCAATTCATTCTGTTTCTTCCTACAAGTTTACTTAGTAGTTCCCGATCTAGGAGTGTGAGATTGGTGGCAACCGGATAGTCAGTTGTCCTAGTTGGGTTTGTCGACGTTTTAAGCTATGGAATCCACCCCGAGAGTTTGTTATTTGTTCCATTACTTGCTTCAACTCTATTTAATCATGCCTGAGATAAGAGTATGGGTTTGGTGGCATTCAAACAGTCGGTTGTCCCAGGTGTCCCTTAAAACCTCAATTTTGGGTGTTTTAGGGTATTTTTTGACGCTTAAGCTACGGATTCTACCTCTCGAGTTCATTATTTGTTTGATTTCTTCCTAAAAGTCTATTTAATTGTAATCGAGTTGGGAATGTGGGTTTGGTGGTAGCTAAATAGTCAGTTATCCAATTTGACCTTTAAAACCTCAATTTTAGGTGTTTGGGGGTATTTTTTCGACGTTTTAATCTAGGAATCCACCCTGCAAGTCTGTTATTCATTCTGTTTTTTCCTACAAGTTTATTTAGCTGTACCCAAGGTGAGAGTATGAGTTTCGTGGTAGCCGAATAGTCTGTTGTCCGAGTGTTGACCCTTAAAATCTCAATTTTGGGTGGGTTTTTTTTTTATTTTTTTTTTTATTTTTGTGTTTTCTAACGTTTTAATTTACGGAATCCACCCCAGGAGTCTGTTATTCTTTGAATTCTTGTTACCACTCTATGTAGTCATACTCGAGATAAAAGTATTGGTTGGGTGGCATCCAAATAGGTAGTTGTCCCTTAAAACCTCGATGTTGAGTGTTTTGGGGTGTTTTTCGACGTTTGAAGCTATGGAATCTACCTCGGTGATAGAGATCGAGGGTATATTTATAATTTTAATTGATGGAGATGATAGTTTTGAGAAGTCTAGGAGATGTGCCAAAAATGAAGATTCTAGAATTTGTGTATTTTTGTCTTTAGAATATTCTAGAATTTAGGTTTATAATTAGGAATATTCTAGAAAAGTCTTGGTCAAGGTTTTGTGTCTTCGCTTCTCGAAACATCTTTCGGAATCTTAAAACCTCGATGTTGAGTGTTTTACTCAAAAGTAAAGGGGTTTCCAAAGTGACCCAATTTGACACTATTTTTGTCAAAATTATTCATATTAAACATTTAATTCTCAGATTTATATCATCAACCATACACATAGAGAAAGAAAAGAAAAAACTTACAGTTAGAAAACTAAGCACTTGCAGTGACTTAAACAACCACGCCTTCCTCAAATCCACTATAACCAAATTTTTATAGCCAAAGAAGATGTGGCAAAAACAGCCTTTCGATGTCCGGGGGCAATTGGGACCTTCGAATGGGTGGTAATGTTATTTGGGTTAAAGAATGTTGGAACAACTTACCAACGTGTTATGAATGCCATATTTCATGACATGATTGGAAAGTGGATGGAAGTCTATATTGATAACATGGTGGTGAAATCAACCTTTGATGACCATCTAATTTTTTTTACAAAAAGCTTTGAAAGGATGAGATGCTATCAGCTTAAAATAAATCCACTGAAATGTGCATTTAGCGTCTCAGCTGGAAACTTCCTTGGATTTTTAGTACATCAAAAGGGGATTGAGGTTGATAAAAACAAAACCAGAGTCATCATGGAAACCAAGTCACCAGCTAACAAGAAACAATTACAGAGGTTGCTTGGCCAAATTAACTTTTTACACCGATTCATCTCTAATTGTGCAGGGAAACTAAAGTTTTCTATCACGACCCATCCAGCTACGGGCGGAGATAGGACACGTGGAACGCCACCAAGGCTCATCCAATCCATTTAAAGATTATTGTAGCGAAAAAAGAACTTGAAAGAACCTTGAATATTTAAAACTTTTAGAAACGATACTCTCTGAGCTGTAAAATTCGTATACAATTGAAAATGTAATTATACTTTGAAACGGGTGAATTAATGTTGAAAGGGGTCCAAAAGGTACCTTAAGAACCAGTCAAAATATTGAAATTATTTCCCGAAGGGGTGGAAAAAGATTTCATGCAGGGGTCATTTCGACCGGTCGAACAACCCCCTTCGACCGGTCGAATGACCCTTTAGCAGAATTCATTTTAACAGCAGAATTTTGCTAAAGTATCACCCAACCTTCACCCATTACAACACTTCAAACATTATACAATCCTTTCAACCATTACCAAAGTTATAAGGATAAGTATAACAACTTGCCTAAATTTGGAAAACGTTGACCTATTAAGTTAAGGGTCCGATTGGATCAAATCTCGTAAGTGCTACAACAAATTCATAAAACATGTAATTCAACGTGTTAAATATCAAGACGCGAACTCAAGAGTTCTGAGTCGCTTCCAACCAACTTAAAAAGATTTTCAAAAGAATATTACATCAACTCAATAATAATCCAGAGCTTCTATGATTCGGTTACAAGATTCTATACCCCAATTCCTCCGAATGATCCCAACGGCCTCATCTCTCGCATTCCATCTTTCCTTTCTTCATACCTGCAATGGAGTAAATCTCCATTGCTCAGCTATATGCTGAGTGCACAATTCTAAACATATTCTTATATGACAATTCATGCTTTAACATATCAAAGCATAACAAAATGATCTCTAGGGAGAGTAGTACGCGTCCATCCGGTAATGAAACAATGGAATTGATGTCGTGGAGGGCCTTCTCCCTACCACTCATCCAGTGTCCTGGCTGGGCCTTCTCCCAAACCATGCATAGTAACCGTCGCTACTATAATCCTCCAACATCGAGGAGCTTGCCCTCGGATAAATTTACACTAAACCCTCTTTCAACCCACATAGACACATAGCATGCTCATATGATCATATATACGTGCTTTCATCGCAGTTTCACGTGCATAATTAACGGGCCTAATTAATACATGAATTTCGCCCTGATCCAAAATATCAACTCGATATTCAAAACATGTAAATTTCATATAATTCATAGGTATAGAATTCATACCTCGTGCAAACCTTCTGCAATTTTGAAGGATGAACTCAGGGACCAATTGAACATCGAATCTCAAATTTCAAGCGATTCCTATAAGTTTACATGCATTTTCCCCCCAAATTCCAACATTAGAATTTTATAAAAACTTATCCAAACGAGGCCTAACTGGTATCAAAAGGAAGCTCTTACCTCAAGGAGCTCAAATATGAAATTTGGTTCAAAATAAACGAGCAGAAGTCCGTCGATTTATCTCTTGAAGTTCTTCAAAAACTCCTAAGCCCCAAATTGATTTTGAAGATTTTATGAAAATATCTTGGAGTAAACTATATATAGGGATATCTTTCTGAAATAACGTTTACCTCCCACCTCAAAACTTCTACTTAGTCCTCGAAACGTATGAGTTTTTGTCTGAAAATATCTTGGAGTCAACTACATTGCTTCATTAGTGAAAACTATAAATTATAAAAGTTTTCGTCTAAGTTCCGCTTGTCACCATAATTATGTTCCAAAAACTAATTTCGTAGAACTTCTAGATAACCTACCTTATATGCAATGTATCACATTAATTATCTTTAATTCGTTCCAATAGATCTCTAACAAGATCAAACTATAAGAAAAGTACACAAAACATGTATAATCACTATTCACATATACCATATAATTCGAATAATATTTAATCCACATAAATGTCATTTAATCATGTTAAGTTCCTCATGAATTATCAAATTATTGTGTCCTCGATTAACACCCACCGTTGAACCACAGTTAACATCATTCCAATTATCAATCAACATTAATAATTCTCAAAAATTCACTTATACATTTAAAAATAGTATGTTTTCCGGTACGGGTGTGACAACTCTTCCCTCCAAAAAGGAAGTTTGTCCCCAAACTTATACCATCTTATCGACTCACAAAGACTTTCTCATGAGCACTTCCAACGTTGGTTTCATCACAAACCACCCATCTCTACTGAGATATCACAAGTTCACGAGGAAAATAAATCCTCAAGCTCTGAAAGGAAACAAAATCCTCAGGATTCCCGTCTCAATCCAATTAAAGATTCAAACCGAATCCTAACAACACCTCAAAGCATCTCGATAAATAAGAACATCCATACTTGAGTAGAACACATCGACCCCCATATACTTTCATTGTACTTGCCATATATCTTTTCCGAAACTCAAAAGTGTCATCACAATACCCCAAAATAAGGGAAATAACTCATCTCACTTTCACCCATCTTTCTTTTCAACTCAAAAGTCGTTTCCAACATGTCTCAACTGGTTAACAACCATATACGATTCTTCATCTCGAAGTGAACCAAAACTGAGTACTAGCATCCATACATACTATGCTAATAAACCAATGCCTCAAACAACTATTTCATATAGCATAGAATCAATCTCTTATCATGTTACTCACAAAATACTTGTAGAGCGACAACATGTTTCAACATCTCACCTTCTTTATCAAATTTCAATTTTTGTATTTCCTAAGAAATTCACATAGAATGGCAACATCAATTCAAATGACCATCACTTAGTCGGTTGTTCGTCGCACTAGTACTATCTATGCTTTTAATAATTCTTATCATTCCATTTCGGCTTAACCAACCTCGTTTTTTTTTTTTACTTCC
This sequence comes from Hydrangea macrophylla, assembly GCA_033977485.1. Taxonomy (NCBI): domain Eukaryota; kingdom Viridiplantae; phylum Streptophyta; class Magnoliopsida; order Cornales; family Hydrangeaceae; genus Hydrangea; species Hydrangea macrophylla. The sequence goes on from CM066994.1 coordinate 61,531,552, forward strand.
AATCATACATGCCTTGTAAGATACTATTTAGATGCTCACTTGGCAATTACGTATCATTCTACTCCTTCGAGCCCCTAATGTCCCGAATCATTCTCAGTGAGGTTAATCGCACTTGTCATTTATCGATCAAACTTTGTTCTTGAACTACCGTTGATTAACGTAGAAGATTTTACTTTACACTTTTGATTTAAACTTTTAACAAAATCAAAATGCATATTCTCCCTTTTTTGTTTTTAAAACAAATTATCTTTAAAATTTCGCATAACACTTTTAACTCTTTCACAACATAATTACTTCAATATCCTTCGTAACAAATAACATTGTTAAATCAATATTGACTTAGTCAATCAAACAGGTACCACATAACTCATCAAAACATATTCCCATGCTTAGCATATACCTCGTTTCTGTCTCAAACCTTTGACCATTCACAATCCATTCTACTAACATAGTGTACACTTCCCCTGAGCCAATTACTTTTCTGTCGAAGATCTCAACTGTAATGTAATCCATTCTCATCTCATATCCTACTCGTCTACGATCCTTTAGTTTATCAGTCTAGGTAGGTCCACTACCCTTTTACGTAGTTATACGACTCCATAAGTCTTTGGGTTTCCCTCTCACCTTTACACAAGCCCATACCAATCATATTCCTGTATCTCAACTCTTACTGAGTTCCTGACAACCTTTTACACTAAGCACATATTCCTCATATAACATCACAAGTCATCCTAACTTATCTCAAAATTCAGATTCTCTAATCCTTTATCTTTGCTATTTGGATCTTAAATTCACTATTCCCGAAGAACCTATTATTCAAGTATTCATACTATTCCCGTAACCATCTGAAGACAATCCAGTAATAAAATCTTCCCATAGAGTGTTATAGTCTCACTGTGTTAGACAAATTTCTTATCGACTTCCAATTCACATATGTTGCGCCCCAAGCACTAAGCATACCATATCATTCTACGATATGTGACTTCCAAAGTCTAGTTGATACCTTATCCCAAGTATTAAATGCCACTTTTCTTACTCAAACAAAAGTTTTATTTTAAAACATTTGAAACACTTTAAACTTGGGGTGAAATCCAACATTCTCAAAACTCTCTAACATCCTTGGAATCCAGGACAACTGAGTTAGCATTCCATTGCATTCACCATTATCCTCTAACAATTTTATATTAATTCCTACTATCATATCCGATAATGTACTCAATATACTACAAAGTTTCCATCTCACTCTTACCGTTCATGTTCACTTTTCCATCAAAGCTTCTTCTTCCAAATTTATATTTTTACCCTTCTAACTTGACTTACCCAAAGTCTTTTACTTTTTTATCCATTTCCACAACCATTCTTGTTTAGTATTGTAAAACTTATCTTACACCAACTTCTCATTGACAACAACTTGTTTCAAACACTCAACGATGTTTTAAAAGCATTAAAAGACTTCCAATTTAGTTCAAATACATCAATTAGTAATGAAGGCATGGATTAGACATCTTAACTGAACTTTTCTGTGACAAAACAACCCAAGGGCAAACTAGTCATTTAAAAAATATGATTAAATTTTACATAAAAAAATAGCTCTTTGAGTCTTAGTTCTAACGCAAAAACGGTACGCGAATCCAAATTTTCTACAAAGAGTTATGCCCATTTTCGTAAAAGTCGACGAAAAATGTTTTTGAAATCACTATTTGGAGCAGAGGGGTGTTCGACCGGTCGAATTGCCCCTTTCGACCAGTCCAAGTACCCTCTGAACCATATTTTCCTCCATTTAACATCCTTAAAAGTCTCCAAACTCACAAGACATTTGGGACTACTTCCCAACCAGTTTAGAACAACCAAAACGTGTTCGAAACATCGAAAACCCATCGCACTACACATGGTTCATGGTTATCCGCACTACAACTCACTGTAATAACGACCTTCTCTATTAGATTCGCTAACAAGATCCTCGTATCTTTGTGATATCCAATATCAATTTGATTTCTCCGAATCTCTTATCACGTTCAATCAATCACACTTATCTTTCACCTCAAGTCCTATAATTCTACTTCCTTTGACAACCCACCTTAAAACACCAAGAAATTCTTATTCCTATTCATTTCCATTCCTTTATTCTCCATCAAGAAGTTCTACCATTTCTCCTCTGACATATGTCGTCCTTATCGTTACATTCATACGCAAATAACCATCAAGTCTAAGAAACTGGTTCATAAATCTATACTCGACTAAGCTTCCACCAACTGTAGTTTCAACTATCCAAGCATACTCTATTCTTTCTATTCCATCTTAGGTAAGTTCTCAAGTCCCAACATTTCCACTTATACCATCAGTAGCATCCGCTACTAATCCTTATACTACTTCTAAATCCATTATGGCGCCACAACCATCCGAAATCAGGTTTAGTTGAGAGATTCCTCAATAACCAAAATATATGTAGCACCCTGAATTTCTCCCAGAAATTCCTCATAGAATTAAAAATAGTGACATCACTATGCTGACGGTTATAGAAGGACCATTAGGAATACCCTAATTAGGAATCCTTATAAAATCCTATAGTTAACATCATAACAACGACGACACTATTTCTAACCTAGAATTTGTTAGAGTGATCGTAACCTCGACTTTAAGTTTTTTTAAAGGATATTTTATCGGGTATGAGCTTAGGCTCGTTCATAGCCCCGTACGCTTGTATTCTTATTACGACATACACAGGAACACATACTTGTACACATTGGGTGCACCTAATACACTTGATTAACTCCCATCCACCATCCTCTATAAATAAAGACCATCACACCCCCCCCCCCCCCATTTGATCCTCCCTTCCAGCCCACAATCTGTCTATACAGATTGTATATAGAGAGAGACCTCGAGAGGGTTAGTGAGAGTGAGAGTGCACTTAGAGAGGAAGAGATCAAGACACCACACACACACACACACACACACATATTGTTTACACCGACACACCCCTCTCTTCACCATCTCTGTTCTATCTCTCTCTCATACCCAGTACACCCACGTAGACCAGAGAGAAGGAGGAAGAAGAAGAAGAAGAAGAAGAAGAAGAAGAAGAAGAAGATTAGAGGAGAAAGAGAGAGATCGGAGAAGATTTAAACTACCAAAGGTAAAACCTAACCCCCATTGTCATTTCTGGACCCTTGCATGTTAGTTAAGCATCCCTAGGACCACATGCATGTTGCCCAAGTTGAGCTTAGGGCTCTGTATGAACTCCGGCGGCCATTAAAGCTCCACCGTGAGAGCTTGATTTTCCAATCTCAACCAAAACACCCCAAATCGAGTCTATTGTGACCCCCTTGGTCCCAGATAAACCCCTTTGTAGCAGGTTTTGATTTGGTGTACATTTGAATGGCCATGCAGGCCATTATTCTTGTCATTTGTTAAAACGATAATGGCTTGGTAGGAGACCCAAATGAATGAACCAAACCATGCACTCCTAGCATGATGTAGAGGACCTCGAGACGAAGCGATTGGCGTTAGTCTCGTCCATTTCCATGGAGAGGAGAGAGAGATATAGGCCTGGAAAGTTTCCCGGCGAGCTCAGATGGCGCCGGCAGCGTCAGGATCGTCGAAGAATGAAGATCCGTTTGGATCTTCGAGTTATAAGACCCGGGTTTGGGTCAGGCTAGGGTGGGTTAGTCTGTGTGTGAATATGGGAGTGGATAGCGGGTCGGGTTTGTTTTAAATAACCCACGGGTCGTTTTAATTAGAACGGCGTCGTTTTGATGCCGGGGTGGGTTTGGGTGAATGGTTCGGGTCGGCGTGTGAGTAGAGATGGGTTCAGGGTTTGGATCGGGTTTAGTTCGGGTCTGGCTAGGTTTAGGTTAATGGGTTAATTAGTTTATTAGTATAAACGGACTACTCGTATTAGGCTCGGATCGGGTCGGGTCTAACCCAACGGGTCGCGCCTTTGGGTTTCCTTGTGAGTAGATTTGGGTTACCCATTTAAGATCGGGTCAGTTCGATTTGACCCTAACGGGTTTCTAGTTTGGGTTCAGTTGAGTGAGTAAGTGGGTAGCCCATTTGGGTTAGGGTCGGATCTGGTTCAACTCGAATGGGTCAATGGGTTTGGGTTAGTCTGTGAGTGTAATCGGTTCGCCCGGTTGGGACAGGGTCGGTTCGGGTTGACCCGGCGGGTCAGATATTATTATTATTATTATGATTATTATTATTACTATTATTAGTATTAATAGATTTTTAAATGATTTTAATTATTATAAATAGTATTAAAATGTATTATTAGTACATTTAATCTATGGAATATTACTATATAATATTTCATTTATTCTGAGAGTAATTATAGTATTCTAAAAATATAATTAGTATTTAATATGTATTAAATAAATAATAAATATTATGCTTCCTTAGTATTTAAATATATTTTAAATACTTATGAGCCTTAATAAATTATAAAAAATAGGAGAATGTCCCCAATGCTATTTTATTATATCCCGAGATTTACAAAGCTATAATACTATATATTAGTACTTTTAATAATTAATAAGGAGCTATTTTGTTAGTATATTAATTAGTAAAAATACCAAACGAGCTCCGAAAATTATAGATAAATACTGATAACGTATTTTAATATCTAGTATTTAATAAAAATACTTTTAAGTACTGATTTCACTGTATATGTATATTTATGTATTTAAATCCCTTTTTGAGTATTTTCTGATATATAATATCTTCAATAATTCATAATAAATAATCTAGAACTCCGAAAATTACGTGGTCAGTTCCCAGAGTCTTAGAATAATGTCTAGAACATTCCCTTAAAGTTTTGTGACTTTTTGACTCGATCGAAAATACAGCCTGTCTTTTAGGATCCGCATTAGTGCAATAAGCCCTGCAAATTACCTCGTAAAACGCGACGGACTCCGATTTGAGTCTAGTCAATGGCGTTGGACTTAGAATAACACGTAGATCACTACCTTGAGGTTTACAACTTCATTTGGTAAAATTACCATTTTTGCCCCTGGAGTTGCACTCACTCTTTACTATTGTTTCTTCTGTTTATTATTGTAGAACTGAACGTTTATCTGCTTTCTGAGGATCGGCGACTCGAGGTGAGTTTCCTAACCTCACTCTAATCCTAATAAGATTAATATAAGATGTTTTAAAGCCATCTGTATGATGTTTTGTATAAGTAACATGTTGATTTATGATGCCACATGTATTCTATTAATAATTGTATGGCTAAGCGAAGCATGTTATGGTAGTATTATCGCATACGTGAGCATGTTAAGGGTATTATCTATATGATTATTGGTATCAAATCCATGTTATGTGATCCATATTTTATATATTATGTTTTCGCTGCTAACTGTTAAATGCACATTTTACGATGGTTGTTAACTGGATAAGATAACGCATGTTATATTAATAATAAAGAGAATAAAAGTGGCTCTGCAAATGGGCATCGGTAGTGGACTCACTTGCATTTCATGACATGAGTTAGCATGCATTGTATGAGAAAGAGAGTTGTTTGATGAAAATGAGAATAAGATGAGATATGTGAATGTGAAAGTGAAAGAGATGTAATTGCTTGATCCGGTGGATCAACGGCTGACGAGCCGGGTGGACATGGACGGTCAGGGTTCCTAGCTCGCCTCTTGCCGTTGAAGACGTCCGGTGATGCATATACGTGGTTGAAGATGTCCCATGTATCGTTGAAGATGTCCAGCTAGTGCTCTATTATACTTCTCATCCGTGTAGAAGACCGGTGAGAGTATACACATGGTTGAAGACATCCCATGTGCCAGTTCCATTGTTTACAGATAGTGTGCGCCGTGAAGACGTCTGACGGCCTATCAAGGGAATAAGTATGAATCGACTGTTATAGCATGTTATCATCCTTGATATACCGTGTGTTGTCAAATGGATGAGAAAGAGAAAATGAATGATGAGATTGAGTTGATGAGTAAAAGGGTTTGGGTCGAAATGATTTGGTTTTGGAAAGTTTTAGTTTTAAAATAAAATGGTTTTGAAAAGTATCTGTTTTGAAAAGTAAGTGTCTTTGAAAAAGAGTTGGGAGTAAGTCGCATTGGTCATGCATTTGCACGCACGGGGATAAAACAAGAAGAATGTATTCTATGAGGCCATATTTATCTATCTACCTGTCTCGTTGAGACTTGTGCTATGCCTGTGGTGAGAATGCGTCTTTTAATAAGAGATTAACCATATCTTAAGATACTAAACTATGACGTGAGTCGAGAGATGTTTTGTATTTATTGATTATTGTGCGGTTGAGACTCTCACTCAGCCTTGTTCCAAGGCTGACGGCATGTTACGCCCTGGGCATTCGTAAGCCCAGTGTTACAGGTTTAGAGATAAATAGAAGAGTTCAGGATGCAGTGCCGTGGAGCTAAGGCGGATAAAGCCTTGCCGAAGATCTGATAGACAGTTTCTCACGTTTTTAAGCTTATGTAAATTGTTTAGTATGACCTCTTGTATTAGGATTGAAGTTATTGTAACTCTTGTTTAATTTCCGCTGCTGTATTTATACTCTAATAAGTTTAGGTCATGCTTATGCTCTAGCATTTCCCTTATAATTGCATGGTGCGGAGTTAGAAGGACAGGACGGTTAACAAACTAGTCACGTCTACGGACCCATAAAGGAAAATTTTTATTTTCCCTATTTTTGGCTTACTCCGAGGCGTGACAATATATACCATAAGATTGGTTGAGGGATTCCTCAACCATCCAACATCTCAAACTCCGTACCATACGTTCAAAGATTCTTCAACAACTATAATACCTACCATAAGATTGGTTGAGAGATTCCTCAACCATCCAATCATCTCAATATCATACAATAATTTGAAAGATTCTTCAACTACCTATTATACACCGTATATACTATAAGGTAACACCATAAGATAACCCCGTGCGATCACACTCTAGGTTTACACTATAAGATAAGGTGAGAGATTCCTCACCTACCCCATACTCGAGCAATACGTGCTACTGGACTATCTTTCTGTCATAAACCCCAACTACATCTCTATTCTCTAGCTTTATGATGTTTAACCCATGTCTGAAATAGAACCCTTATCAATCAATCCCAATACTCGACTATGAACAATAACTTGTCACCCTCCATGTGAAGGCCAATAAAATCCCTACCACAGTTTACTACTCGAGCTTCGTTCCCGGTCAAAGCCCTCAAAGAGCACTAATTACTGTCACTTTAAATAATTACCGATTTGATCAAAAATCATTTGGTTTTTATTTAGAAATTCAACGGTTCCTCACTCAAAGATATCATCTCTCCCTCATGTCACCACACAAGGCCTATGATAACGCATAGTAAACCTTATCTCGTCACACAGCTCTACACCCGTATGATTTCACTGATTCACGAATGCATAACTACCGTGCATGTATGATAATAACATAATCATGTATGTATAGCAACATACCATATACATCAAACATCTCTATAATATGTGGATGCATTCTAGAATACGGTCAATTCACTCAACACTCCACTCGATGTCGAACGTTCACAAAGTTTTGTTACCTATTGCTCTGATACCACTAAATGTCACGACCCATCCTGCCACAGGTGGAGATAGGACGCGTGGCATGCCACCAAGGCTCATCTAATTCGTTTAAAGATTATAGCAACAAAAAAAGAACTGAAAGAACCTTGAATATTTAAAACTTTTAGAAACGATACTCTCTGAGTTGTAAAATCCGTATAAAATTGAAAATGTAATTATATTTTGAAACTGGTGAATTTATGTTGAAAGGGGTTCTAAAGGTACCCTAAAATCAATCAAAATATTTAAATTATTTCCGAAAGGGGTAGAAAAAGATTTCATGCAGGGACCAGTTCGACCGGTCGAACGACTCCCTTCGACCGGTCGAATGACCCTTTAGCAGAATTCCTTCTAGCAATTACAACACTTCAAACATTATCCAATCCTTTCAACCATTACCAAAGTTATAAGGGCAAGTATCACAACTTGCCTAAGTTTGGAAAATGTTAACTAATTAAGTTAAGGGTCCGATTGGATCAAATCTCGTAAGTGCTACAATAAATTCATAAAACATGCAATTCAATGTGTTAAATATCAAGACGCGAACTCAAGAGTTCTGAGTCGCTTCCAACCAATTGAAAAAGGTTTTTAAAAGAATATTACATCAACTCAATAATAATCCAGAGCTTCTATGATTCGGTTACAAGAATCTATACCCCAATTCCTCCGAATGATCCCAACGGTCTCATCCCTCGCATTCCATCTTTCATTTCCTCATACCTGCAAATGGAGTAAATCTCCATTGCTCAGCTATATGCTGAGTGCACAATTCTAAACATATGCTTATATGACAATTCATGCTTTAACATATCAAAGCATAACAAAATGATCTCTAGGGAGAGTAGTACGCGTTCATCCGGTAATGAAACAATGGAATTGATGTCGTGGATGGCCTTCTCCCTACCACTCATCCAGTGCCCTGGCTGGGCCTTCTCCACAACCATGCACAATAGCCATCGCTACTATAATCCTCCAACATTGAGGAGCTTGCCCCCAGATGAATTTGCACTAAACCCCATTTCAACCCACATAGACACATAGCATGCTCATATGATCATATATACATGCTTTTATCGTAATTTTACACGCATAATTAATGGGCCTAATTAATACATAAATTTCACCCGGATCGATATTCAAAACATGTAAATTCTATATAATTCATAGGTATAGAATTCATACCTCGTGCAAACATTCTACAATTTTGAAGGATGAACTAAGGGACCAATTAAACGCCGAATCTCGAATTTCAAGTGATTCCTACATGTTTACACGTATTTTTCCCAAAATTCCAACATTGGGATTTTTATAAAAACTTAGCCAAACGAGGCCTAAATAGTATCAAAAGGTAGCTTACCTCAAGGAGCACAAATATTAAATTTGGTTCAAAATAAATGGGCAGAAGACCATCGATTTGTCTCTTGAAGCTCTAAGCCACCAAAAACTCCTAAGGCCCAAATTAATTTTGAAGATTTTATGAAAATATCTTGGAGTCAACTATATACAGGCACATCTTTTTGAAATTACGTTTACCTCCCCATGAGTTCTCAAAACTTATAATTAGTCCTCGAAACGTCTGACACATCTATCTTATTGCTTCACGAGTGAAAACTATAAATTATAAAAGTTTTTGTCTAAGTTTCATTTGTCGCCGTAATTACGTTCCGAAAATTAATTTTGTGGAATTTCTAGATAACCTGCCTTTCATACAATGTATCATATTGGTTATCTCTAATTCGTTCCATTTGATCTCTAACAAGATCAAACTATCACAAAAGTACACAAAACATGTATAATCAGTATTCACATATACCAGATAATTCGAATAACATTTAATCCACATAAATGTCATTTAATCATGTCAAGCTCCTCATGAATTATCAAATTCTCATGTCCTCGATTGACACCCACTGTTGACCCAGAGTCAACATCATTCCAATTATTAATCAACATTAATAATTCTCAAAAATTCACTTATGTATTTAAAAGTAGTATATTTTTTGGGACGGGTGTTACATTTTATGTCCATTGTTGAAATTGAAGAATGAAGAGGAGTTCGTGTGGAGACAGGAACACCAGTTGGCTTTTAACCAAATTAAGGGATATCTTGCTAAGCCGTCTGTCTTAGTTTCTCCGAAGCCAACAAACCTTTAAGGTTATATGTATCAACCTCCAATGATTCAATCGGAAGCCTGTTAATTCAAAACAATGATAAAAATGTAGAACATGTGGTTTATTACATAAGCCATATGCTGACTGATGTAGAACAAAGATACACATCAATTGAAAAGTATTGTTTAGCTTTGTTCTTACTTGTATTAAGTTAAGATATTACATGTTACCTGTAATAGTGGAAATCATGTGTAAAATTGATGTCATTAAATATATGCTGTCAAGACCATTTGTTATTAGTAAAGTGGAAAAATGGTCCATAACTTTGTTAGAATTCAATCTGCAATATGTCCCCAAAGAGCTACTAAAGGCCAAGTCTTGGCTGATTTCTTGGCTGACCATCCTTTTTAGATATAAATCCTGAAATCCTGAAAGGGGTTGAGATTGGATATGTATCTGTTAGTCCTTGGGTACTGTAATTTGATGGGTCTAGTACAGAAGAGTCAGCAAGTGCAGGAATTATCCTCATCTCCCCATCTGGAAAAAAGACACAGCTTTCTTTCAAACTTGATTTTAAGTGTTCCAATTATTCAGGCTGAGTATGAGGATTTGATCATTGGCCTTAAGATTTTGTTAGAAATGAATGCCATGACTGTGAAATTAATTGGGGATTCATAATTGGTGGTCAATCAATTAGGGGAAAAACATAAGGTGCACAATGACTTTTTAGAAAAGTATTATACAGTTGCTACAAGATTGATTGATAACTTCTCTGAGCTGCAGTAAAACATGTGCCCAGGGAAGAAAATGAAGAAGCTAATGAATTGACCCAAATTACTTCTGGACTTAGGATTCCCACCGATGATTTTTGGAGGATGATTATAGTTGAAAAAGTGTCTAAGTCTTCAGTCTTAGAAGAGGATAACACTATTTATGTAATGACTCTCTAGACTGATGAGGATGATTGGAGAGACCCAATCATTAAATTTTTGAAAAACCCTAATGCAAATACAATGTTAAGATCAGAAGAAAGGCAATACACTACTTCCTAGTTGATGGCGAGTTGTTTAGAAAAGTAGCAAACAAATCAATATTGCAGTATCCTAGTAAATTAAAGGCCTTAAAATTGATGAAGCAAGTGCATAGTGGGTTATGTGGTGCTCATTAGGCTAGGACAAAGATGAGATGGTTGATACAGAGATATGGGTATTACTGGCCAACAATCTTAAAAGATTGTATTAATTTTGGCAAATGATGTCAAGCCTGTCAAAGGCATGGTCCAATCCAACATGTGCCAACAATCAGTCTCCAATTGGTTATTAAACCATGGCCACTATCATCAAAGAAATCATGCATACATTTAGTGGCCACTGACTATTTCACTAAATGGGTCAAAGCTAAGCCACTTAAATCAGTTAGCCAGACTGAGGTAATCAAATGTGTAAGGAAAATATTATTCACAGATTTGGATTACTACGAACCATCACGGCTAAACAAGGCACACCCTTTACTAGAGATGATATGTTTGGATTTTCCTTTGAGTATGGCTTTACTATCCTAAATTTAACACCATATTATGCTCAGGCTAATGGGCAAGCAGAATCAACCAACAAAATCCTTAAATTAAATATTTAAAAGATGGTTGACAATAACCCTAGAGTTTAGCATGAATTACTGTCTGAAGTTTTATAGGCCTATAGAACCTCAAAGTGGACAAAAACCATGCCATTTGTGCTGACTTATAGGCATGGTGTAGTTCTGTCATTGGAATTAACAGTAAGGTCGTTAAGAGTTGCTAGAAAAAATGATATGGCAATTGATGATTATAATCAAGCTATGTTAATGGAATTAGAGGACCTAGATGAGATCAGGTTATTGGTTTTAGACCAACTTAGGCTGCAAAAATGCCAGGATGAAAAAGCCTACAACAAACGGGTAAAAGCCAAATATTTTTCTATTGGAGAGTTAGTCATGAAGGCCATTCTGCCACTTAAGCTTAAAGATCACAAACTTGGTAAATGGTCAACTAACTGGGAAGGACCCTTTGAGGATCATGAAGTACTAAAGGTGGAGCCTACCATCTAAGGAATCTAGATGGTCAAGTGTACAATAGGCTCATATATGGTAAATGTTTAAAGCAATATATACCTTGTATGTGAGAATCATACTTGCGTCAGTTAGAGCAAGGCATAGAAAATGTGTAAAGGGTACATGTTGCTCCTGATCAGTCTGAGGAATTGGATTATGGTGATGTCCAGAATCAGAGTGATGAAGGGGAATAAGAAATAGAAACCTATAATTAAATGATGTGCTAAGAAACAGAGTCATGTATATATATATGAAACCAAGCACATCATCCAAAAGCCAAAACATGGCTAGATAAAACAAGCACAGTAGTTCTGGCCCATGGCCAGTTTGCAAAATGCTAAACCCAAAAATCACAAGAAGTTTGTCAAATTTCTAAAAAACATAGAAGAAGTCAGAAAAAGAAAGGAGCAAGAAAGACCAAGGCATGAGGCCACTGTTCATCAATCTGGGCTAATTTGGTCTCTGCAGTTTTGTGAACAGCCAACCATGACTCTTCCTGTGTGTCCATAGTGGAAATTTCATCAGTCAATTGGTCCAGCTATTTAGGAACTTTCTCCAGGTTAGCCTATTGGGAGGCATAATCAGTCTCCATCTTCTCCAGATCAGCCCATAATTTCTTGATGTTCTCTAAGAATCACACAGAGTTCTTCAATCCCTCTTCGGTAGCATCAGCCAAGTAGATACATTGATTGGCAACGTCCTTCCTTTTCTAGAAAAATTTCTTTACATCGGCCATCTGCTCGGTAGCTTCTACTATATCATTGGCAATTTTTTTGAACTATTGTAAGAAAGGCATTGATGACGAAGAAGAAGAAGAAGAAGAGCCTGCGAAGTCTGCAGAAAGTAGGGAGACTGCCCCCTTTATGACCTTTTGCTGACCCATAGCATTCCTAAAAATTGAAGAGCACAAAGGTGCCAAAAGATCCCTGGCTTGGAGTTGAGCTTCTGCGTAGTTCGTGGTGGTCACTATTTGAGTTGGCTTTGGTAGCAGAGGGCCCGAACCTGGTTACTGAGCAAGTATCAACCTGAGATTATGTGCACGAAGGCGAAGGTCTTTGACATTAGAGGTCATCTGAGAGCTTGATGAGGCTGGGGCATTGAAGTAGATGTGCTAGGTCCCATAATAGAGATTGGAGGTTCAGGAAAGAGAGTTTGGATGCTGAAGGACCTTAGGTGGTTTATTAAAAGTATTAGTTGGGTCTTTGGAAGTCTCGGTATCACTCTGGCCAGTAAGAGGAAAGGCCTTGGCAGGAGAAGGACTTTTGAAGGAAGAAGGGGAAAGCCTAAAAGTTTTTGTGGCACTTGGCTGATGTGTGGAACCATAAGAAGTCTGGGAGGCGCTCAAGGCTGGTTCATCATGCAATTGCTTTTGAGCACGGGTTTTCCTCCTGGCCTTTTTGGCTGCCCTAGGAGTTTCTTGCTGTAGGATGTACTCAGATTCTTCTTCTTCCAATTGAATGGGATGCTCAATGGTAGTCTGTTCCAAAGTAGATTTCTTTGTCATTTCTGTGTATTCAAGGTGCTTAGTTTTCCTAGAACTACGTCTGATTGAAGAAGGAGCTTTGAGGAGGATGATCACTTTTTCACTATGAATAGCAACGAAGGGCTTGGAATGACCTGACCAAAAGAAAAGAATTTGGTTGGATAAATCTGGTCATATAAAATAAATGCATCATTCAGTCCTAATACCAAGTTACCTAATGGGTCTCATAAAATTGGATGTGGAGACTGACCAGTTAATTTGGAATCTGCCTAAGTAGCCTGATCACTGGATGTGGGAATGCCACCAAATATGGGGATTAGGGGGATACCAGACTAATAGCCAACTATGGTAACCCCCGTAGACGTGTCAATCCTAAACTTAGCTAAAGGTAGAAAAAGGGCATGTCTTTCTGACCCAATTTTCGGCGGAATCATAAAGATGCTGCCAATTTGGAGTCTTTCCATATTTTTTTAAAATATTCCTGAGCCTTCTTTTCCACTCGGTCCTTTTTTAGCCTAATCCTGATTCGATGTGCCTCAGAGATTAACTCAAAGGGCTTTTGAGGATTCCAGTTTAGATTATAAAATTCTTCAAACTTTATGATGAAGTCATAATCAACCTTGAGATTAGGATCCATACCTTGGCTTTTATTCCTCTTACCTGCCGTTTGAACAATGGAAGCATTAGCGATTGGTAATGGTGGCAATGGAGATAATACATTTAGAAATGTGGCATAGTCACCAAAATAATGATGAAAATGCTCAGTCCAGAATGTGTCAAAGGAAGGAGTAGATGCAGGGCTAGGGGACAATAGATGGAATTCAAAGTGTCCAAGAAGAAGCTTGTTAAGTTCATCCACCTGCTAGACTAAGTCATAAGTCTTAAAAATTGTTCAGATCAGTAGGTCTAGGTTAGCTGACGAGAAGTTAGGGTAAGGAACTAATTGGGTCAGACCAAATTGGCATACACAGTAATTGGGGAAATAGGGTTCCACTCCACTTTAATTATTACTTAAACTCTCTTGTGTCACTCTGTGGTGGAATTCTCAAGCAAGGAGGTAGTATGCCCAGATCTCAGAATAACTATTGGGCTCAATGAAAGAAGCCTTGAACTATGCTAGTCCGTACAATGGAGGATGATAGGGTAGGACTCTAGTTAGAGAAGGAGTCCTAGGAGAAAAGAAAAATTTGAAGCAATTAGAAAACCCAAAGGGGCTTGACACTGCAATTTAAATGTGTGCGCTTGTGTGCTATACCCAAGTATAGGTAATCGTGTAAGTAGTAATCTGGTTAAGACCAAGTCCATCCCACAGGGAAGGTTAATAACTAAATACCTAGATTAAACTCTAAAAGTAAAGGAAAATTCAAGAGTTAAAACAAGGTGTAGAACACAAAGTTCTACAGACTATACTACTAGAGGAATTAAAGTAAACTAATGATTATCTAATTAACGAAAGCAATATTTCAAAAGCAGTTTTCTTTATATAAAGGGAATGTTGGGATCACATGAATCCGCAGCGATCATGCCATCTACCATGTAGTTACATTTAAGCTCTAAGGAGTATATCTATCTACAATATTCCGTATTTTCTAAAGATAAAGAATCAATTGTCCTTTCATGGCCGGGACTATATCATCACAGTGAAATCAAAACACATGAAAGCGGTTTAAATCAATAGTTAAGTCTTGCATAATGAATGGTGTTAGCATTCAAAATGGTTTGCAAAAGTTATTGAAGAAAAATGCCTTAAGGCTTAAAGTAATGAAACTGTTTTGACAAACTGAGCATTTGGGGACAATTTGATAACAAATCTCAAAAGCAGAAAGTCTTGGAATACTGTAAAAAAACTTCTCAAGAATCTGAAGGTTTGATCGATTGAAGCACTTTCGATCGATCGACGATCATCATCTCTCGAGCGATCGAAATATCTTCAATTGCTTGACTATGCTTCTGCTTTGATCGATCGAATGACTTCGATCGATCGAATGCAAGTTTTATACTACTGCATGGCAGAGGCTGAAGATTACTGTTTCATCGTGAACTCCCAACCTGGGGACTACTTAGACATGGTCTGGAGTGTCACAGATTCATTTTTAACATAAAAATCCATTAAAGTCTTGTTTGGTTGAGTTTTAATCATATAAACTAAGGAAACTATGGTTTAACCATAAACTAGCATGAGAGATTATGATTACCACTACTTAAACTATGTGAGATCACTAGTAGAATGTAAATAAACTGAAATAAAAGAACCTGGAATGTTGTATTAAGATTAACTTGCTATAAATCCAAAGCAATCAATGATAAACCATGAAAAACCTACAAGAAACAAGGTAAACTCTCTATCTCTATTTATAAACTGATAATAAAACAATGTGGGCGCCCCACTGGACGTGAATATAACTAGTACATATAGAAAAACATAAAGCTAGGGTTACAAAAGACATCCCTGCTGCGTGCGCGTAAGTTCTGATAAAAGCCATGTTCGATCGATTGAACCTTTCTCGATCGATCATACTTCTGGAATCTTCGAGCACTTTAACTGTCTTCGATCGATCAAACTCTCGATCACTTGAGCATTCTGCACCAATAACAGCTAAAACAACACAACTTATCATAGTTTAATCATTTTATGTAAAAGCTGGCATTGTAATCCAAATTATGGATATATAAAGGAATTGTAGACTAAATCAGTGTATTTTCTTCTTTTAGTGCGGTTATATTTTACAAATACCCCCGCTTGTCAGGGCTAGAAGAAAATGTGGCTAAGTTGTGGCCACATACAAATGGATCAGACAAGGCAGTGCAAGAGGGGCTGATCTCAAGGAAATAAAGATGGAGCCACAGTTATAGAATCCATAGGGGACCACCCCAAGTGTTCAGGTTGCTATTATTTAGCGTGAATCACCCTTTGTATATTTGGGCTAAAAGAAAAGGACCTAAAGCCAGAATTTGGCAAGAAGGTTAGGTTTGGGCCAGAGGAAGATTAGACTTGACTACTTTAAAAGAAGGGGGGTAGGTCAAATACTTGTTGACCCAGAAGGTGAAAAAGGCCAGATACTCTGCATAAGTTAAAGGGCCATCATCCTTTTTGTGTTCTAGCATGAAAGACTGATAGCTTGTGTTCTTCTCAAACCCTGAAGTAATTGGAGGAGTGGAATAGGTTTGTTTGGAGAAAAGGGCATTGATGGGATCACCATCTGGTCTTACCCTAATTAGGGCAGCCACGTCTAAAAGAGTAGGGGACATCATCCCTCAAGGAAAATGAAAAGAATTTGTGGATACAGACCAAATGGCTAGAGCAGGGGAAAGAAGAGGCATCGTGGATAATTCCACTCATCCAACTTGTGGGGGTGACCTTGGCCACCCTAGCCAACCATTCTTGCAAAGGCTTTGAAGGCCAAAAACGAATGTCGTCACTTTAACTCTACCTATGTAGTGGGGGATTTGGGTGTTCAGACAGAAATTGACCATTATGAGGAAAGAGTTTAGAGACTCTAGGAAGAACAAACTCCTGGGCAATGCTACGACTAAGGATTGATTACCTGTAGGCTTACGCCTTCAAAAGCAGCACTGTGGAACTATTTTAGTGTTTCCCTAGCTTGTGATAGAGGGTCAGTGGTGATTTCCTCTGTGCTAGGGGATGAGGTTGATTTTAGTGGATGATCGCCATGGGAATAGAAGATTGAAAGTGTAGAGAGGGGTTTAAGAGTTCTTGGAAGATGGTGATGAGAGATGTGACACAAAAAGGAGTTCAATAGGGGTTTAAGTAGTAGAATTATAGAGGGAACCTAAGGGTTTGTAATTCAAAGTTGTTGAAAATTGAAATTCCCTAAAAATTGCAATGGGTTTTTATGTAACGGTGCAAATAAGAATTAATGAGGGTCAAGTCAACGTCTTCTTAAAAAAGGGTATCTTTGCTCACAATCTGCCACCTCATCATTTTTTAAAATGGCGGTTAGGAACTTAAAGGATGAGAATGACTTCTTTAATGGAGTGAATCCATTGAGATTTGGTGGGCTAGTTTTGCATTTGGCAACATCCCTTCAAGTGATAGTTCCTTGCACTTTTACTTAAAAGGGATGTTGGGGGCATTATTTGCACCATAAAATAAAAATTAGAGTGGGCCCACTACATCTATTGGGAATTACATGTGGAATGTCGTGAAAGCAGACTGATGGAAAAAGCAGGCTAATGTGACAGAACAAATGTTGTGACCTATTGCATATACCATGTCAATGGCAGGACGATTATTGGCAGTTATGTTGAGCCAGAAGAGTAACACATGTAAACATAAGCTCGTAGCATGTGCAGTTATGGATAAGACCCACTATTCCCAAATCATGGAATTAGTGGGTGGTTTCGCAACTGCCTAACAACAGTTTCAGCTAATACGATCTATATATATATATAAGGAAGCAGAAAGGAAAAAAGAAAGGATCCTCGATCAACAAGAACACTTAGCATTTTTCGTATTTTGCACTGTATCTTTCCTTTGTCTTTCAATTCCAGCTTATTCACCTGTTTTAGGAGTAGATTCATAGTTGAATTCCTATTAGAAGGCGTGATTACAACTTTTGATTGAACCTTGTTTGTAAGAGATTTAATAGAATCTATCTCTGTTACTTCATTTACTATTCTCAGTATTTCTCATATCTTAATTCTGTAATCATTGCTTAAAGTAATCCGAACCTATTTGGAGAGATTTTGTTCCTCTGTCTCTTCACTCTTCTGATTAGTCAAGTTGTTCACATTTCAAGAGGACATTTGTCTGGCACGCCCGCACTCTCGTAAATATAGATTTCCAACCATACAGTCCTAATCCCAAATTTGGATGTTTAATGTGATTACCTACTATTAAATTCTTTTAAATGGTTAATTTTGATTAAGTAGAAAAAGCATGTGATTATTTAGCATTAAGCATGTTTAAATTGATGAAAATGCCATGTTGACATGTTGAGTTGTTTGATTGCCTATTTGGGTCAATGGTTCTCAAGAGATAATCACCATTATTTAGCCCGTATATAAGGGGTGATGAATTCCTAGGAGAAAAGGGGATGGTGGTGACAACCACAACGAATTGACAACGGTCACGTGAGAGCGTGTGATAGCGCTTTTAAAGTGACAGCAAAGTAAGAAATGCCCAAAATCAGCGGTCTAGAACAATGGTGATTGATTACTTGACATGCCGGTGACCATTTATTGTTGTGAATCTATATTTGATGTTTATGAATCATTAAATATTCCGATTGCCTGATTAGTACACCCTTTGAGCGAAAGGTTAGTCAATTTTGTGGCTAATGACCACGCAGGCTCGGATGAGCATCACAGTGATTAGCGTTGAGTTACGAGGTTTCGAATAGTTTGGATTTATGTTTCTTCTAGGGTAAAATGCATTTTTCACCCTCCAACTATACCCTGTTTGGCACTTTGGTCCCTAAACAAATTTTTTTTCTGCATTTTGGTCCTTAAACTAACATTTTGTGGCAGTTTGCCCCTCCGCCACTTTTAGCGTCACTTTTGGCGTCACTCAAAGTGACTTTTTTCATCACTAAAAGTGACGGAGGGGGCAAATTGCCACAAAATGTTTGTTGAGGAACCAAAATGCAAAAAATAATTGTTTAGGGACCAAAGTGCCAAATAGGGTATAGTTTGAGGGTATAAAATGCATTTAACCCTTTCTTCTATGTTATTATGTCGTTTAATGGGCGTACACAGTTGGGTAGGGGAAATTGGATATAATTCTTGTAATTAGGAACCCATGTAAATATATGACAAAGGGGACTAGTTAACATTTGAATCATATGATAAACTAGTTTCCAAACTTTTCTAAACCTTCGAAATGCTATGAATATGTTTGTATTTCAGTTAGATTAATTTAGAATGAGTTTGGAATGTGTAATCTTCCTTTAGCTGAGAATTGGTAATTTTTGGAACAGGGATTTCTACAGAATGCTCTAATGTGGGTAAAATAGTCAACTGATTTAGGAAGCACTCGACTGGATTCGTTAGTCAGACAAACAGTTTCTCCCTGTTTTTAAAAGTAGTTGACTGCTTTACCCCTGATAGTTGACCGGGTTGTTATTTTTGATAGGGCACACTGGAACTTCCGATACAGTCGACTGGACCAGGACCAATAGACCGAGTTTGGGCAGCCTCTTTTGCTAACTTAGTCGACTGGATCCGAGCAGTCAACCAGAATAGAATTCCTTCATAATGTGTTCTCTGTATTCCAGAAACCAATTGACTGGATTTGAGAACTTTTGTATGGAGTTTTTACACAGTAATAATGTGTGATTCACTTAACCACCTTAATAATTGATGTTTTGACTTAGTTAATCCTTTTTTACACGGTCCTAATCCGTGCGTGGCGGGTTGGGGTGTGACAGTATTGAACCCTCAGTAAAAAAAACACATACCAACAATTTTATCTCATATTATTTGATGAAGATCATAAACAAATTACTACTCCATGAATAATCCTAAGAAACGAGGTTACCAACTAAACAATTACATACCAAAAAAATTCCTCCAATGCAATAGCCAATCTATTTTGACAATAGGCAATCTATTTTGACAATGCTATTATCTTATTTGAAATCACAAAGCTCTTAATACACTTCTTCAGACTCAATTCCCACCATTATCAGTTAAAACTACCTAGAACAGAGACCACAATCAATTTATCAAACACATAATCGATACACAGTAACAACATACAAATCAATGACCACACCTAGAATAACAAAAAGCAAATATTTTACTTGAAATCTACATTGTTCGAATGTTAATAATCCCACTACGGCATATATATGCGTATGCATACATTTATCTTGTATCCCTATTTACGCAAAGAAAAAGGGGGTGTGGGAGAGAGAGAGAGAGAGAGAGAGAGAGAGAGAGAGAGAGAGAGAGAGAGAGAAATGTGAAATGGGTAGGAGACCACACAAAGCGATAAAATCTCGAAATCAATAATGAAGTACTACTTGATAACAGTTGTATCTAAATTACTAATGCTCTCATTGAGTCCAAGAGCATAAGCTCATAGCAGTAGAAATAGTCTAATACACTACAGATATGGAGATTAATATCATATCCAGTGGCACTCAAATATGATATTTTAGCTTTACTGGTTTGATTATAGAGAAGAAAAGAAAATAAATGCAAAAAAAGGGGGCAAATCGGTTCTATGTCCCAGGTGCGACCAGATTTGTACATATACATAGATATATGTACACTTTCACATAGAATGCATGCACAGATATAATTCTATATACACACAGGGCATAGGGGATAAATTAGACAAATCTAGATGCATTCTCTATACGAGAGTGTGTGTTTGGTTGTGTGTGGATGTGAGAGAGAGAGAGAGAGAGAGAGAGAGAGAGAAGGAGAAAGATTGTAGAGAGTAGTTACCAAAAGGAAGATGGGGCAATGGCAGTGATGACGGCGGTTGCGGCTGGTGGTGATAACTTGTCGTCGTCATCATTGTCAGTGCGGATGGAGTCAATGGTTGTCGTAGAGTTGAGAGAGAGAGAGAGAGAGAGAGAGAGAGAGAGAGAAATAGAGAGAGAGAGAGAGAGGTCCTTGAGAATGTGAATCATGTGATAGAGGATAGTGATAGAGAGTTGAAGTAGATACAGATTAGGGCTGGCAATTCCAGCCCGCGTCAAAGATCCCGCCCAAGAGAAATTGTGTAGTGTTTATTTACAAAATTGTCACAGCATTTTCAAATTTTGGATTTCATTTACAAAAATACAACAACATTTTCATTTTTTTTTAGAGTAATTCTTTGGTGACAACTTTCATGCAACTTTCATATAACCTTCTAAAAAGATGTGTCTATCTCTCTCCTGTGATGTCACTGGACCCCACAGCGACATAGGAGAGAGATAGACACATCTTTTAGGAGGTTGTATGAAAGTTGTCAACAAAGAATTACCCTTTTTTTTTAACCTTTTCACTTTTAAAGAATTACTGACGGAATTTTTGAGATTTCTAACGAACTTTTACCGTTACAAATTAGTAATGGATAACAGTAAAAATCCGTTAGAAATGTCAAAATTTGTCCATTAAAAAATAGGATTTTTGGTGTAGTGCCCACTGCAGTCCCAAGGCCACTCAACAGACATTGCGGAACAAGCCATAACCCTTGTAAGCACAACCCCTACTCATAACCAGCAAGTAAGAACATCCTTCTTTAGCCTTTTTTTTTTTTCCGGAAAATGGTAAATTGATCCTTCTTTAGCCTTATTTTGCCTTTTCCTAAAACTCTAATGCGTGATCAATCTGACACCAAAGACTTTTTTCAAGGCCTCTCTCTTTTTCTGATCTCTGATGAGCACCAAATTGAAAGGTTACAATATACACTCCACTACATGGGTGTCACGCACCAAATAGAAAAAATAGTGTAATTTTTGTTTGTTAAACTTTGGTCGTGATAGGTTGTTTTGAATTGTCTGTATTAGTTGTATAAAAACAATTAGATTGGAGTACTGTTTTAGAAATATTGCCTTATATTTTTATTTTAATGAAAGCCAAATTTATTATTTATCATTATTATTGTTTAACATTTCTATGATTAGCCTATAGAATAAAAGTTGAGAAGATTTATACTTACAGAGTGAAGAAAGAAGACTATATACTTTTTGGTGACTTTATTCTAAAAATGGTTTTAGTCTTAGGATTATTAAATTGGACATTTAATAATCCAATTTGACTGACACGTGTTATGTTTATTTTATTTGATGAAATATGACTAGTCTTAAGTCATCAACGTAGGTATACTGGAACAAACATGTAGATGCTTGCCATAGAACAAGTTCACTGAACGTGATCAACTATTAAGATTATCCAATGGAGTTTTACTTATCGATCATTGGATTATTCTTACTTACAGTAGTACAAGTAATCCATAGAGCTAAGGCATTATTGTTGTCTTGTGTATGAATTGTTATACTTTAGCATGCACAGTGTTTATCATTTATGTTTTTATCAAAGGCATATTCATGTATTGTTTGGTATAGTAAGCTATACATGGAGACATGTGAATGCATAACAAGGAATCTATCACTCTCAAGTAAGAGAGAGGATGTCTTATGTGATCTTCTATGATGTATCTCAAGTTAATCTCCCTGGACAAGGCATGGTGAAAATTAGAAAAGAGTTTTTAAATTTTACAAAATAAAAAAATATCAATTAGTTTGAGAACATACAATTTAGAGTAATGCTATGTACACCTAAAAAGTACACCTAAAAAGAACACAAGCTAGCGTGGATCTCCTAAAATGCTCTTTAGTTACCAAATATATGAACACATGGAGTATTTTAGGAGATCCACGTCAGCTTATATTCTTTTTAGGTGTATATTTTAAATGTGCGTACCTAGCATTACTCTGTAATTAAATTAGGATTTGATAAATATATCCATTACCCAAAAGATTTAATTGTGGCATGGTGTGATAGAATGATTAAATTGTACGGTAACTATTAACTTCTTGGATGATTTGGTCAAATGAAAGTCTTAGCTATTTATAGAAAACTAAAGATTCAATGGGCGGTGTGGATCAAATTGATTTAATGGTCCTAATCAATCATCTGGAACCCTCTTACAAAATAGGGTTAATTACACTTTACCTCCTGTGGTTTGGCTCGTTGTCACTTTACTCTCCTGTGTTTTAAAAACAACTACTTAACCCCCCTGTGTTTTTGGATGACATGTCACCGTTATAGAAAGTGTTAAGTTGATAGTTTACCTTGAAAGCATGGGGGGGGGGGGGGGGGGTGTTAAAGTGTCATCGGGCCAAATCATTGGAGGGTGAAGTGTCATCGGACCAAATCACAAGAGGGTAAAGTGGTCATTAATTTTAGCGGTGACACTTTACCCGAAAGCACAGAGGGGGTTAAGTGGTCACTTTTAAATCATAGGGGGTAAAGTGACGTCAAACCAAATCACAGAAGAGTAAAGTATAATTAACCCTAAAAAATATTTATATATTTACTAGGCTTACTTACTAGCTAGTAAAAACGTGCTAGTTTGCTTATATTTGTTGAATAAAAGTGGAGAATTTAAATTTGGACTTAAAATCTATAGCAATAGTTTGTCTTCATCATTCCAAATCCATATGATAAACAGCACTGATAACAATATTTGTTTTTTCACTCATCTGGTAGTGTACCAACCCAAAATTTTCTTTTTCTTTTTCTTTTTTTTTTTTTATAGTAAGTAGTGGTTAAAAGGTTTATATATCAAATAGGTTTTTTTTTTTTTTAACAAGTTAGGGTTAAATGTATTTTGCATCCTCTAACTTTATCCTATTTGACACTTTAGTCTCTAAACAAATTTTTCTTTACATTTTGGTCCATCTACTAACGTTTGTGGTACTTGGCCCCTTTCTTAACTTCAAGCCGATGAAAGTGACGGAAAAATCAAAACTTTTTTTGTCAAAAAGGGCTAATTACATACACACCCCCTATTTTTAAACCCTTTTTCACTTTTCACCATATACTTCAATGCTATCACTAATATTTCTTGTATTTAGGACTAATGTGAAACCATTAGTAAATTAGTTAAATTTAACATGCAAAATTATACCTGCATAAGCCATGTTTGGCAACAACTTTTAGAGTTCATAAGTAATTATGAAAATCCAAAAGCTAGAATAAAATATTTAGCAAAATATCATCTACAACAGCAATTGGCCAAAAGCTACACTACAACAAATCTGGTTTTTTGTGACGCCCACTTTTTGTGACGCGCAAACGCGTCACAAAAGAACATTATTTGTGACGCGTATTTAGTATTTGTGACGCTCTTGCAGATGTCACAAAAAAATTAGGTTGACCAATCATTGGACTTTATTTTTGACGCATTTGGTGTGTCACAAATAAAATCCCTAGTAGTTGTGACGCATATGGTGCGCCACAAATAAAATCCTTACTAGTTGTGACGCATCTGGTGCGCCACAAATAAAATCCCTACTATTTATGACGCATATTGTGCGCCACAAATAAATCCACAATTAAATCCCATCAATTTGTGACGCATATAGTGCGCCACAAATAAAATCCTTACTATTTGTGACGCATCAGATGCATCACAAATAGAATCACTACTATTTGTGAAGCATATTATGCGCCACAAATAAAATTAACAATTAAATCCCTAGTATTTGAATAGAGTTGCAGGAAGAAACGGAATGGGAATCGGACTCCCGGTTAGCAAGATATATTGCAAAATAACTTTTTCACATTGTAAACTAAGTTTTGGAGGTTTGGGGGGTCAAAATGCAAAACCGTCGAACCGTAAACCACGAAACTTAACTCACACCTCCCACACATCTAAAGAATACTACAAGAAGAAACGGAACCGGAATCCGACTCCCGGTTACCAAGATACACTACAAAACAACTTTTTTACCTCGTAGACTATGAAAAACTAAGTTTTTGGGGTTTGGGGGCCAATTGCAAACCGTCGATCCTGTAACCACGAAACATAACACGTACCTCCCACATGTCTAAAGAAAGTTGCAGGATGAAACGGAACCGGAATCCGACTCCCGGTTATCAAGATACACTACAAAACAATTTTTTTACCTCATAGACTCTAAAAAACTAAGTTTTTTGGGTTTGGGGGGTGAAATTGCAAACCGACGATCCGGTAACCACGAAATTGAACACACACTTCCCACACGTCTAAAGAAAGTTGCAGATAAAAACGGAACCGGAATTCGACTCCCGGTTATCAAGATATACTACAAAATAACTTTTTCACTTCGTAGACTATGAAAAACTAAGTTTTGGGGTTTGGGGGGGTCAAAATGCATACTGTCGATCCGGTAACCATGAAACTTAACACGCACTTCCCACACGTCTAAAGAAAGTTGTAGGAAGAAATGGAACCGGAATCCAACTCCCGGTTATCAAGATACACTACAAAACAACTTTTTCACCTCGTAGACTATGAAAAACTATGTTTTTTGGGTTTGGGGGGGTCAAAATGCATACTGTCGTTCCGGTAACCACGAAACTTAACACGCACTTCCCATAGATCTAAAGAAAGTTGCAAGAAGAAACGGAACCGGAATCCGACTCCCGGTTATCAAGATACACTACAAAATAACTTTTTCACCTCGTAGACTATGAAAAACTAAGTTTCTGGGGTTTGGGGGGTCAAATTCCAAACCGTCAATCCGGTAACCACGAAACTTAACACGCACTTCCCACACGTCTAAAGAAAGTTGCAGGCAGAAACGGAACTGAAATCCGACTCCCGGTTATCAAGATATACTACAAAATAACCTTTTCACCTCGTAGACTATGAAAAACTAAGTTTTTAGGGTTTGAGGGTCAAATTGCAAACCGTCGATCCGGTAACCACGAAACTTAACAGGCACTTCCCACACGTTTAAAGAAAGTTGCAAGAAGAAACAGAACCGGAATCCGACTTCCGGTTATCAAGATACACTATAAAACAACTTTTTTTACCTCGTAGACTATAAAAAACTATGTTTTTGGGGTTTGTGGGGGTCAAATCCGATAATCACAAAACTTAACGCGCACTTCCCACACGTCTAAAGAAATTTTCATGAAGAAACGAAACCGGAATCCGACTCCCGGTTATCAAGATATACTACAAAACAACTTTTTTCCCTCGTAGACTGTGAAAAACTAAGTTTTTGGGGTTTGGGGGGGTCAAAATGCATACTGTCGATCCTGTAACCACGAAACCTAACACGCACTTCCCACACGTCTAAAAAAAGTTTTAGGAAGAAACGGAACCGGAATCCGACTCCCGGTTATCAAGATATACTGCAAAACAATTTTTTTACCTCTTAGACTATGAAAAACTAAGTTTTTGGGGTTTGGGGGTCAAATTGCAAACCGTCAATCCGGTAACCACGAAACATAACACACACTTCCCACACGTTTAAAGAAAGTTGCAGGAAGAAACGGAACCTGAATCGGATTCCCGGTTATCAAGATACACTACAAAACAACTTTTTTACCTCGTAGACTATGAAAAACTAAGTTTTTGGGGTTTGGGGGGTCAAATTACAAACCGTCGATCTGGTAACAACGAAACTTAACACGCACTTCTCACACGTCTAAAGAAAGTGCAGGAAGAAACAGAACCGGAATCTGACACCCGGTTATCAAGATATACTACAAAATAACTTTTTCACCTCGTAAACTATGAAAAACTAAGTTTTTGGGGTTTGGGGGGTCAAATTGCAAACCGTCAATCCGATAACCACGAAACTTAACACGCACTTCCTACACGACTAAAGAAAGTTGTGGGAAGAAACGGATTCGGAATCCAACTCCCGGTTATCAAGATACACTACAAAATAACTTTTTCACCTCGTAGACTATGAAAATCTAAGTTTTTGGGGTTTGGTGGGGTCAAAATGCATACTGCCGATCCGGTAACCACAAAACTTTACACGCACTTCCCACACATCTAAAAAAAGTTGTAGGAAGAAACGGAACCAGAATCCGACTCCCGGTTATCAAGATACACTACAAAAAAACTTTTTTACCTCGTAGACTATGAAAAACTAAGTTTTTAGGGTTTGGGGGGTCAAATTGCAAACCGTCGATCCGGTAACCACGAAACTTAATATGCACTTCTCACACGTCTAAAGAAAGTTGCAAGATGAAACGGAATCGGAATCCGACTCCCGATTATCAAGATACACTACAAAACAACTTTTTCACCTCGTAGACTATGGAAAACTAAGTTTTTGGGGTTTGGGGGGTCAAATTGCAAACCCTCGATCCGGTAACCACGAAACTTAACACGCACTTCCTACACATCTAAAAAAAGTTTTAGGATGAAACGGAACCAGAATCCGACTCTCGGTTATCAAGATACACTACAAAACAACTTTTTTACCTCGTAGACTATGAAAAACTAAGTTTTTGAGGTTTGGGGGGGTCAAAATGCATATTGTCAATCCGGTAACCATGAAACTTAACACGCACTTCCCACACGTCTAAAGAAAGATGCAGGAAGAAACGGAATCGGAATTCGACTCCCGGTTATCAAGATACACTACAAAACAACTTTTTTACCTCGTAGACTATGAAAAACTAAGTTTTTAGGGTTTGGGGGGTCAAATTGCAAATCGTAGATCCGGTAACCACGAAACTTAACACGCACTTCCCATAGATCTAAAGAAAGTTGCAGGAAGAAACGGAACCAGAATCCGACTCCCGGTTATCAAGATACACTACAAAATAACTTTTTTACCTCGTAGACTATGAAAAACTAAGTTTTTGGGGTTTGGGGGGTCAAGTTCCAAACCGTCGATCCGGTAACCACGAAACTTAACACGCACTTCCCACATGTCTAAAGCAAGTTGCAGGGAGAAATAGAACTGAAATCCGACTCCCGGTTATCAAGATATACTACAAAATAACCTTTTCACCTCGTAGACTATAAAAAACTAAGTTTTTGGGGTTTGAGGGTCAAATTGCAAACCGTCGATCCGGTAAACACGAAACTTAACACGCACTTCCCACATGTTTAATGAAAGTTGCAGAATGAAACAGAATCGGATTCAGACTCCCGGTTATCAAGATACACTATAAAACAACTTTTTTACCTCCTAGACTATAAAAAAAAACTATGTTTTTGGGGTTTGTGGGGTCAAATTGCAAACCGTCAATCCGGTAACCACAAAACTTAACACGCACTTCCTACACGTCTAAAGAAAGTTGCACGAAGAAACGGAACCGGAATCCGACTCCCGGTTATCATGATATACTACAAAACAATTTTTTCCCTCGTAGACTATGAAAAACTAAGTTTTTGGGGTTTGGGGGGGTCAAAATGCATACTGTCGATCCGGTAACCACGAAACTTAACATGCACTTCCCACACGTCTAAAGAAAGTTTTGGGAAGAAACAGAACCGGAATCCGACTCCCGGTTATCAAGATATACTACAAAATAACTTTTTTACCTCGTAGACTATGAAAAACTAAGTTTTTAGGGTTTGAGGGTCAAATTGCAAACCGTCGATCCGGTAACAACGAAACATAACACGCACTTCCCACACGTCTAAAGAAAGTTGTAGGAAGAAACGGAACCGGAATCGGATTTCCGGTTATCAAGATACACTACAAAATAACTTTTTTACCTCGTAGACTATGAAAAACTAAGTTTTTGGGATTTGGGGGGTCAAATTACAAACCGTCGATCCGGTAACAACGAAACATAACACGCACTTCCCACACGTCTAAAGAAAGTTGTAGGAAGAAACAGAACCGGAATCCGACACCTGGTTATCAAGATATACTACAAAATAACTTTTTCACCTCTTAGACTATGAAAAACTAAGTTTTTGGGGTTTGGGGGGTCAAATTGCAAACCGTCGATCCGGTAACCACAAAACTTCACACGCACTTCCCACACGTCTAAAGAAAGTTGTAGGAAGAAACGGATTCGGAATTCGACTCTCGGTTATCAAGATACACTACAAACACGCCTTGAAAATGCTTGGTTTTTGGGGTTTTGGGGGGTCAAATCGTAAACCGCCAATCCGATGGACGTGAAACTTAACCAGAACTACAAACATGCCTAAAAAAAGTTTTCGGAACAAATGGAATGCAAAATGGATATCCGGTTATCAAATAACGCGTAAAAAACTAGTTTCGACATACTTAGGCTTGAAAATGCTTGGTTTATGGGATTTGAGGGGGTCAAATCGTAAACCGTCGATCCGATGGACGTGAAACATAACCATCACTGCAAACATGCCTAAAGAAATAAACGGGATGCAAAAAGGACTTCCGGTTATCAAATAACGCGTAAACAACTCGTTTTGACATACTTAGGCTTGAAAATACTTGGTTTATGGGGTTTGAGGTGGTCAAATCGTAAACCGCCGTTCCGATGGACGTGAAACTTAACCAACACTACAAACACGCCTAAAGAAAGTTGTGGAAACAAACAGAATGCAAAATGGACTTTCGGTTATCAAATAACGCGTAAAAAACTAGTTTTGACATACTTAGGCATGAAAATGCTTGGTTTATGGGGTTTGGTGGGGTCAAATCGTAAACCGCCGATAATATAGACGTGATACTTAACCAGCACTACAAACACATCTAAAGAAAGTTGTCAGAACAAACGGAATGCAAAACGGACTTCCGGTTATCAAATAACGCATAAAAAACTAGTTTTGACATACTTAGGCATGAAAATGCTTGGTTTATGGGGTTTGGTGGGGTCAAATCGTAAACCGCCGATCCGATGGACGTGATACTTAACCAGCACTACAAACACGCCTAAAGAAAGTTGTCAGAACAAACGGAATGCAAAACGGACTTCCGGTTATCAAATAACGCGTGAAAAGCAAGTTTTGACATACTTAGGCTTGAAAAAGCTTAGTTCTTGGGGTTTGGGGGGTGAAACCTTAAACCACCGATCCGATAGACGTGAAACTTAACTAGCAACACAAACACGTCTAATTAAAGTTATCAGAACCAAGGGAATGTAAAACGGACTTCCGATTATCAAATAACGCATCACAAGTTATATTTGTTCATTTGCCTAGTTAGACTTCAAAATAAATATGTTTTTTTAGTTTTTTATTTTATGTTTTTCTTGGATTGGCTAAAATGTAATTTTTTTTTTCACATTTCAGGTTTGGAGTTACATTTTATGGTGGAAGATGTTGGATGTGTTTAGTGATCCCAAATGTTGGATGCTTTGAATTTTAGTGTTGTATTGGAAAACACTTAAGTTTTTATTTGTATGAATTAGCATTTTGGTTGTTGGACTTGATCTTTAAATTTTTATTTGTATGAATTAGTATTTTGGATGTTTATTTCTTGTGCATGCGTTTCGTAATTGTGTTTTTGAAATATTGAAATTATCTCAGGTATGTAGCGCAGGTATATAGTATGTAAAAATTACCTAATTAGGAAAAAATAAAATATATATATATATAATTTTCCTATAGCATTTGTGACGCATTATAAAGTGTCACAAATACTATACAAAATTCTGATTGTGTACTTGTGATGCATATACATGCGTCATAAATAGTATTTTTAAAATGGAAATTATTATTTATGACGCAAATATATGCGTCACAAATAATATTCTTAAAATGGAAACTATAATTTGTGATGCATATAGAGGCGCCACAATTAATATTCTTAAAATGGAAATTTTTTTTTGGTGACGCATATACAAGCGTCACAATTAATATTCTTAAAATGGAAATTATTATTTGTGGCGCATACGATGCGTCACAAATAATCACTCTTTGTGACGCGTATAGTGCGTCACAAATAATACTCTTATTTTCGACGCGTGTATTTGGTATTCATGGTAGTTTATTTGTGACGCCGTATTTTATTATTTGTGATGCACTATTGCGTCATAAATAATATTATTATTTGTGACGTGTTGACTACGTCACAAAAAACTTATTTGCGACTAGGGATTTTGTGACCCCAATTGTGACGCGTTACCGCGTCACAAATAAGTATTTGTGACGCGTTTTGATTATTTGTGACGCACTTTGCGCGCCACAAAAAGTCAAATCTGTTGTAGTGCTACCTTAGACCATTTTTATCAGTCGCAATTTTTTTTATTAATTAAAAAATGAAATGAAGCTATCAAATGGTCCACAAGAGATATTATTGAGCTCTTTAATAGATTTAGCTTTTTAATTGAGCTCTGCTACTTGTTGGAGTCATGTGTTGTACCTCTTCATGAGTTTCATGTCTAATAAAACTTTGTGATTGACCACATAATAAAATAGGAGACAAAGTGAAAAAGTTCTAAGTGTAGGGGGTGTATATGTAATTAATCCTTTTTTTGCCAAAAAAAATTGGTTTTTTCCCGTTAGTTTAAACGGCTAAAAGTAACCAAAGGAGCAAAGTGCCACAAAACACTAGTTGATAGACCAAAATGCAAAAAAAAATAATTTAATAAAAAATAAAAAATAATTTAATCAAGAGCCAAAGTGCCAAACATAGAATAATTTAAAAGAGCAAAATGCATTTAACCCAAAAAGTTATTTCCTACCGTCAAAGTCAAACCGAAGTCTAAACAAAACTCTGCCACTCGTATACCTCAAATTTATTCTTCCTTGTATACCATCTTTCATAGTTCTTACGAACCATTCAGCCAAAACGATTGATCCGAGGGAAAAAAAACTTACCATGCCCCTACAAGTATAGCCCACCAATCAACAAGTTGAAATAGAAGAAATATAAAAAATTCGTATTTCATTAACAAGCACGCAAAGGAGAGAACTCAAGAAATCCCTCGAGCCTCTCTAAGGCGATGTGTGGATTATGGATTTCATGAGGGAAAATAAAATGGAAAGGAAAACAAAAAAAAAAACTAGTTATCTCGTGTTTTCTCTTGTATTTTGCTTCATACTTAAATAATATTAAAAATTAAAAAATTTTAAAGAAACAATTGTAATATATTGTTTATGCCATAAAAATCCAATTCAGTAATCTAATGACATGTGGAATGTGAGGACATCTGCATTACAAGATATGGAGATGTAGAAGCTTGACACGTGGAAGAATTCAAATAGATGAAGTAAGCGCGAGCAGTTTGTCTTTCAGCAAGCTTTAAATTCAAAGAACAACTGCCAGGACACATGTTAAAGGGAGAACAAGTAGTTTGAAGTAGCAGTTATAACACGTGGAGATCTAAGGGAGTGGTTACTTCGACAACCTATAAATAGAAGAAGAGATGAAGAAAAAGACACACGCAACCATATAACCAACTCTTCAGAAATACACTTCTATTGTCATACTGTTTTACTTTCCTTTAGGAGTAGCAATTCTATCTTCGAAGTCATCTTCGAAGTTAGGACATGTACTTTACTTGATTTTAAATAAAGCATTTCGTTTCTTTTAATGTTTTATAGTCTTTAGTTTTCATATAACTTAGTTTATCATTTGCAACTGTTTGTCAATTCTATACGATAAAAGTCCTTTTAATTGAGGCATTCGAACGGTCACAATTAACCTAGTGAGGCTCATTTGGCTTACACAATCACATTAGCAACTTGCTTGCCTAGCACGCTCCCTTTGAAGGATAAATAGCCAAACATAATTTTGGCACGCCCGGTGAGACCTTAGTGTCAAAATGACCAACAGAGCACTAAGAAGCAATAGATCTGTTGAGAACACCAACAATGGTGTCAATACCAATAATGGTGAAAATATAGAGGTTGGTAGTGTTGGGATTGTGCCCTCAAACTATTACTTTATGTTTGACACATTGGCATTTTACATATGAATATCAGTTTACATTTCATTAAGTATGTTGTCATGAGATGATTGATTTTCCTTAAGTATCATTGTAGGTAATTCGTGTATGTATGAGATACATATAAGTGAGATACGAATTACTATTTTTGATACTTAGAACTTGTCACAGTATATGGTGAGACTGGATATCTCATTAGGTATAAACTGTAGCATGATTAACTGTCATTAGATGTAGTGATGAATCTCAAGCACTAGAGTATGACTCTTATTTAATATGCTAGTGCTTATAGTGCATTGATGAACCATGAGTTTTCGTATTAACACTTAAGGTTGTCAACAGTCGATAGGACCTCATAACTGCATAAGGTATGTGTTCTTAATCTTGAGACGATTATGGACACAGATTGTGGATATGACTACTTTGACATACCAATCAGTGAGGTCTTAAAGATCAACACCTAGGTATCTTGAGTATGTCATGTTCATAGGATTGTGAGCATATATTATCAAGATAAAATCTACCCTCTGATAAAGAGTAAGCATGCCCTTAAGAATGTCACCGAGTTGATTACTGAGAACTGCAGTCTTGTTGATAAGTAGTTATCAACATTTTTTGTAATCATGAAAGGTGAATGGGACTCAAGGAATACAAGAAGTATTCATGATTTAGGTTGACAGTAACAGTTAATCCAACTACCTGAATATGATTATGAGTACTAACGGTAGAGGGATGTTAGTACAACATACAAGTCTAGTCACCGCTTTGGATATTTTATTTTGCATTGGGGTTCAGTTATCACTTTATAGTAGAGTAAAAGTTAACTGATCAGTTGGTTAATTTACTGATCAAAGAGTTTGGTCATGGAAATTAACAAGTGGTCTGAGCTAACAATAAAGAGCCTTGGAGGCCCCACTCTTAGCTCAGTTAGGATGCTTGGAAAGGAACATTAGGATGTTGTCAAGACAAGTTCAATCGATTGAAATTGTTTTGACTGATTGAAGTTAAGAAAGGTTCGATCAATCGAAAGTGCTTTGATCGATCGAAGGTTCGATCGATTGAAGCTACTTCGATCGATCAATCGAAACTAAAAGTTGGTTTGAGAATCTATAAGTAGGGCAGCTGCGTCCCGAATTAAAGGTTCATCGTTTTCAATATCCCTAAGCTGCAGAAAATGTTTTAGGGTTCCCAAGCCTTCTCTATCCTCCCTATCAGAGATCCCACCAACTCTAGCCTCTTTGGAAGCGTTCACAGGGAACATTAGAGTAAAGATCATCTAGTGGAAGTTGCTACATCATCAAAGAGGTTGAAGATTCAGAATTGGGTTCAAGACCATAAGGTAATACACTTATCCCTTCTTGTTGTACGCATCTATGGGATTGATAAGTAGTAGATCCGGGCATACCAAAAGATTTTGAACTTTGTTTTTCCGCTGTGCATTAGATATGTTTTCTAAAACCTATTTTTCGATCAATTGGTATTAGAACCATGCTTATTTTGATCTATAGATGTGTTTTGGAATACTAGTTTGATTTGCATATTAGTTTTTAGTACTGTTTTTGAAACTGCATTGTCATAGATCTGTTTTTATATCAGTTTTGCAGCAGAAAACAAATCTGTGATAGCACTGGATATATGGATTATCAAACTTGTTTTGATCGATTGAAACTCTCTGTGTTCAATCGATTGAAAGAGTTTCGATCGATTAAAACAATGCAGGCTTCAAGCGATCGAACTAGCTTC
The DNA here is from genome assembly GCA_033977485.1 of Hydrangea macrophylla. Lineage (NCBI taxonomy): Eukaryota > Viridiplantae > Streptophyta > Magnoliopsida > Cornales > Hydrangeaceae > Hydrangea > Hydrangea macrophylla. The sequence continues at coordinate 61,565,809 of CM066994.1, forward strand.
GATCGATCAAACACAGTTTCGTTAGATCGATCGAAACTGGTTATCTATTCAGGTGTTTTTCATAGTTTAAAAGTTTTTGAAAAATTATTTATTTTAATTTTTATATAACATTCTAATAATTTTAAATCAATCTGTGAAATCTTTAGTTCAATCGATCGAACATTCGATCGATTGAAGTTGTTTCGATCGATCGAAGTATGGCAGAGAGCTAGGATGCTGTTTTAATGTTCTAAATAATTTCATAAAGAGTTCATGGATTATGCAAGTCCATTAGGGGTTCCAATATATATATATATATATATAATTTTTTTATAAATATGCGTGGATGTGTGTATGTCTACCCCTTTTGCAGCAACCGCTATCTCCCATGACACCAATCGTCAACAAATTTTAATTTTGTATTTAATTTTTGATTGGTGATTGTTTTATTTAAATTTTGGTTTGGTTTTTTAAGGCATGTGAAAGGGCGCTTCGACTTCATTCCTGCGAATAGGAAAGTTGCACTTGTTTCCCTAACCTTTTATTTTATTATTGTTTTCTATTTCTAGATAAATTATAAACTTCGAAAGAAGCATAGGACCAATGTAATAGAATTAGAAAGTCCCCGAAGATGGAAGAACAAGACGTTATCCATGAAGATGGAGTCGGGGGCGATCAAACCAAGAAAGAGGTTCTATGAAGATAGAGCCATGGGAGATAGAGGCATCATTTGGATGCTTTTATTTCAATTTTAGTTTTTTGTTTTATGTGCTTAGTTGTGATTGGCATATTACATATTGTTACTACTTGCATGCGCATAAAACAAGTTTTCTAAAATAAAAATCTAAATATGTTTCAATGCATTAGTAGACATTGGATGTTTATGGGTAATGTGTGGAAACATTTTTTTCAAAAAGCAAAATCCTTATTTAATAAATCGAGTGGGAAATGGTCTTACAAATGACACCCACGATCTTCCATTAACGGTTCACTGTAACATGAGTGGAGTATTCTGTGCCACCAAGCCATGGGTGATCATTCCATACAAAGGTACAATATTCATTGGTCACTAGATGTGAACTTCCTACGGATAGGATCAATCAGACGTGTTAGAGGGTGACCACCACTCGGAGGCACTACTTGAGGCAGATGTGAATGGATCCTAGTTAATGGTACACACTAGATAAGCTATGGATAAGGGATCCTACATGGGACATTATTCAAAAACTTAGAGATCAAAAGGGTTCAGGAGTCATAACTTGTTTTGCAATAGCTGTATAGAGGACAAGTCATGATTAATCAAAAGATCGAACATTGACCACCACATGGAAGCTTTATTCTTTCGTTTTGATATTTTGGTGACCTTGTTTTAAACAAGGAGTTTTTAGGATTCTTTTATTTCAAATTGTCAAATTCTGATATCCATATTTATTTTGTGTGTTTGATTTTTTTAGTAAATCATAATGTCTAGATATACGTTTAGTCCACTTGCCACCATACTCACTAAAAAAAATTAATTGGAAACAACTATACTGAATAGAAATGTAACCTTGACATCATTTTAACTGCGAAGGATCACATTTATGTCCTCACCACCCCATGCCCCGAAGAACCCACTGCAAATGCTTTGACAACTGCTAGACGCGAGTTCGATAAATGGAAGAAATCGAGTGAAATGGCCCGTTGCTACATTCTGGGATCTATAGCTGGTATGTTGCAACACCAATTCCAATCGACTGGTTCTGTTAGTGCCACTATCAAGAGCATCAAAGAAATGTTTGGGGAACATGGCGGACCTGCTAGACAGGTTGCTATACAAAAGATAATGAGTGCAAAGATGTCAGAAGGGACTCTAGTCAAAGAACATATTTTAAAAACGATTGGTATTTAATCGAACTGGAGACCTTGGTGTAGACACCCCATTTTTTCGGCTATCATATTTAGGAGACCCATAGCTTGGTGATTCACAATGATCGTAAAAGACTCAAAAGGACTCCTGGAAGTCAGTTCTATCTCTCAGAATGCTCAGAATGATCAAAATGCCCCTGAAAGCCCGAAAACTCCTAGATTTGGACCAAAAGTTCTGAAAACATGCTATGTCGTAAGAAAATGAGTTTTTAAGTAAAGTCGGATGAAATCGTCATCTCCCAGAGACCCCCGGAAGTCCCGGAAATTCCCGGAAAGTCCCCGTTGACCGGTTTGACCAATGTTTGACCAGGTTTGACCAAGTTTGACCAAAATCGTCCAAATTCACCGGGATCATTCTAGATCATGTGAAAAGTATTAAAATGAGTTTTAAAAGAAAATCGAGCGAAAACGTCAGCTCCTGGGGCTCTCGGAGATTTCTAGAACTTCCCGAGAATCCCAAGTTTAACCAGAATTTGACTTTAGAACTGGAGCACCTTAATAATTTTCAAGTAATTTTCATGTATACTAGAGGTCAATAGCTTTCCAACGGTATATCCCACATAATGTTTGGATTTAAAACGAGTTTATTGTGAATTTCCGAAGGCGAAAAAGACGATCAAATCGGCTTTTATCACAAATACCACAAAATTTTTCAAAGTGACCTATCCCCAAATTATTTTTTTTTATGTAAAATAGACTCTATTACATTTTCAACGGTATATCACAACCTCAATTTGGAGTTCGTATGCATTTTCTATGAATTTCAGACGAAATAGGGCATTTTCGTGAATACCGGAACATCTGGGGGCCTAAATAGGATTATCCAGACGATTGAGGAGCTGTGCCGCCGTGGCACTAGCCCACTGCCACCGTAGCACAGGCCCAGTGCCGCCGCGACACTCTCCTCCAGAACAGTATGTTTTTGCAATTATTTTTGGGGTTCCATTTTGATTAATTAAAAATCAAAACTATGTTTTCAGATGTTTGGAGCCAATGGGAACACTTCTAAAACCCCAAAACCACCCCAAATTGGCTTATATAAACCCCCCTTGACTTCTCATTTTGGGGGTGTCAAATGTAAGCTTTGAAAAGTTTTGGGAGAGAAAGTTGTAGAGATAAGGTTAGGATAGAGAGAAAAGAAACTTTCTTCGTTGATTTCAAAACAAAAGTGAGTTCTAAACTTTGTTTTTTACTTCATTACTCCTATTTACTTCATACCCAATACACCCAACCACCATTTTAGTGAGCATTAAAGAGAGAGGAAGCTACTTCCATGTCCAATGTTATCACATATGAGTGAAACATCAAACTACAAGTTCAATATCACATTGATCATCATCTATTGATTGTTATTTGCTTGCTTGTTTATATAATGTTCATCTCTTCTTACATCATTTCTTTTTTATTTTCTTTATTTACTTACTAGTTCATCATCATTTAGATGATGACATGAAGTTTGAGGTGAGTGAATCCTTATGGATAGTAGCTCTTGACCTCAAAAACATGTTTGATAGATGATGATTATAACTTCAATACCTCCAAGGTATCCTTGAAGTTGTATTCAAATGAAAATAAATCTCTCCAACAATCTTGGAGGTTCTTGATGATGAGTTTGATGTAGACATTTTAAGTGGCTATAACCTTCACTGAGTATTGAAAATATGCTTTCAAAACTTCAATTTCAAAACCCCCTTCTTAAAACCCTCACTTTGATTTCAAGAGATAAACCTTGTTTTCCCAAAATCTTCGAAACAGTGAGTCAAAACAGTGAGTGATCTGAGTTCAAAGATTTCTCTAGAACTCAATACTCAATGTGTGGATGCAAGGCCACTTGGAAAGTCTTCCTAACTCATTAGAGAACACCCATAATTTTTTATTTGATTTGGAAATACTTGAAAATGGTCCATTTGGACCCAAACATTCCTCCCAGACATTCTGCCTCTGCTATCACAGCAGCTTGGTTGACTTCCAACTTCTTTTTCAGAAAATGTTTCCAAAAGGGGTGGTCCTAACTTATTTTTCCCTTATACTTAAATGTCTTGGGGAACCGTTTGTGTAAAATGGGCCTCTAGATAATTTGGTTTCATTTTCTAAGATTTTTCAACATTTCAGTCGACAGTACGGACTCTGTTTCTGAGTGACCTCTATTGTTTATATGATTTCTCTCAATCTGTGATATTTATTAAAGATTGGCTTTTTGGGTTGTGTTCTAAACACAATATGGAAGATCTACATAAAATATCATGCATTGAAAACATTCCTAACCCCTCTTATCAATTTTCAAAAGATCATGTTACTGTTCTGTCCATTATTCACAGCAAGCACACTTTTACTTTCCCCCTTTGATTTGATGCTTACATGCACTCCAAATTAGTTCATGTCTTAGGGAGTAGTTCATACTACATTTGTACATATCTCATGATGATTTCATTCATTCATTCATACACAGTCTAGACTTCTAAGTCATTCTAGGAATTCATGAACACCAAGCATACTACAACCTTGGCACATTCTAGATACATACATTGCATCCATGCAAAGATTCGGGACTTTTGGTAGTCCTAATCTAAGAAGATTATAAGGAATGAACTCGATCAATACGTTCATGTTTCCCTTGATCTAGTCTTCCTTTCTCATCCGTCCCGGGGATTGAGAAATCTTCTTTTCTCAAAGATTAACATGCATCATTCTAGCTTGCTAAGCATACTTTGACTCTTTGATTATTTGTTTTAAGAACCATTCATGTTCCCTTTAGATTAGGAAAACTTAATTACTTGATACATGATTAGACAATTTTTCCTAGGTTTATTTGTGTGATTTTTCACTTTACATTATATGATATTTGACTTAGACAAACTGAGCATTTGGGGACAGTTTGATAACAAATCTCAAAAGCAAAAAAGTCTTGGAATATTGCAAAAAGACTACTCAAGAATATGACAGTTCGATCGATCAACGCGCTTTCGATCGATTGAAAATCATCATCTCTCGAGCGATCGAACAGTCTCGATCGCTTGACTATCCGTCTGCTTCGATCGATCGAACTACTTCGATCGATCGAGTATAGGTTTTATACTACTGCATGGCAGAGGCTAGAGATCACTGTTTCATCGTGATCTCCCAACCTGGGGACTACTCAGATATGGTCTGGAGTGTCACAGATTCGTTTTTAACATAAATATCCATTAAAGTCTTGTTTGGTTGAGTTTTAATCATGAAATCTATGAAAACTAATAGTTTAACACTAACTAACATACAACGCTACGATCTAATAGGTTAAACTACAATAAACCGCAAGTAAATAGTAAATAAAACAATGATATGTAACCTGGAATGAAGAACTTTACTTAAACTTATGAAAAACCAAGCCGAACAATGATAATCCTGGAAAAACCCTACAAAATTCAAGAACAAAACTCTCTACTCTCTATAAACTGTTGAAAAACAAGTGTAGCCCCCTACTGGATGTGAATATAACTAATATATATAGAAAAACCTAAAGCTAGGGTTACAAAAGACGTCCCCGCTACGTGCGCATAAGTTCTGATAAAAACCAGGTTCGATCGATTGCACTTTTGGAATCTTCGAGCGCTTTAACTGTCTTCGATCGATCGAATTCTCGATCGCTTGAGGGGTCTTCGATCTCTCGAACTCAACATTTCATCTTTTATTTGTTTTGCTTGTAATTTAGCTTTTTCCTTTATCTGTCATTGATTCCTACACACAGCACAATAGCAATCTGCACCAATAACAGCTAAAACAACACAACTTATCAAAGTTTAATCATTTTATGTAAAAGCTGGCATTGTAATCCAAACTATAGATATATAAAGGAATTGTAGACTCAATCAGTGTATTTTTTTCTTTTAATGCGGTTTGTATTTTACAAATACCCCTGCTTGTCAGAGTGAAAAATATGTTCGAAGAAAAATAAGAATCTAAGCCTAAACTCAAATTGCTCAAACCTCCTATGGTTTATTCAAATCACTGGTATGTCCTTCAAAATCTAAAGAATAAGAACCAAAATTTGGTTCCTACCATCAATCGAATTCAGTAAAGGAGGATCCAAAGAAAGTTTACCTTTTGGAAAGAATTCTTATAAATGAAGGATGAGAGATAAACAAGGAACCTCGAATGGATTCAAAGACAAACCCAAGGTTTGACCAAGGAAATGATAGTGATGGTGGTATCACTTTAGAGGAAAGTGCTATCAAACTCAAGGGCAAAGAGTTAGAAAAAGTCATGAGTATTGACGACGAAGATGTTACCATGGGAGAATCCCACAGTTTAGGAAATGAACAGGCTTGTCTGAATGCTCAGAAAATTATGGAAAGGGAAAAGAAAGAAGAAATTTCTCATATACAATTTGGTTTATTCTCAGTACCAATGGAAGTCAACACTGCCTTTACTCTTCCAATAACCTTCAAAGCAAAAGAAATCAGCAAATGGTTAAAGATGATGAGGAAGATAAGGCATCGAAGACAGATGATCCAGAGGTAAGACTATCAAAGTTTACTATTTGTATTGAATGGGATTTGATTTATGCCTTTGAAGAACCATCAAAAGAAATGAGGACTAAGCACATTAAACCATTATACATCAAAGCTTGCCTTGATGGGGTTATCCTCAACAATATTTTGGTTGATAATGGTGCTTCAGTCAACATTATTTCATTTGTATATCTCAAAAAGATAAATAAATCTGGATCAAAATTGACTCAAACTCACATTGTTATATCTAGATTCACTTGTGATATGAAAAAATACAAAAGAATTTTACCTATGTATACAATTGTAGGATCAAAGAAGTCTAGAACTACTTTCTTTGTTGTCGATGCTAATCCAAGTTATAATGCTTTATTAGGAAAAGATTGGATTCATGCTAACAAATGCATTCCTTCTTCTATGCATCAGAAACTTCTACTTCTGAAAGAATATAGAAATGTGGAACCAGTTGAAGCTGACACCCAACCTTTCCATGTAAGTTCAAACTATGCTAAAGCACAGTATTATCAAGAAGACATGGGTACTTTGGACATTAAGGAACCATCTGATGATACCCAGTGGAAGACTGGGAAGACTGTGATTTTGGTTTATTTTGACCATCTAAAGAAAATAGTGTTTAAATGGATCAGGCCTCATATGATATCAAAGAAGTGGATGAAACCATCCAACTGGTCTTGCAAAAAATGGTAAAGTTGATATTGAATCAAGAATCCGTAAAGACATGACCATTAATTGCGCAGACTACATCCTTGAGTAGGATGATGATACAGAAGTAGATTTAAATGTAAGTAAAATTTTAAGGTCACCAGGAGATTCCAGGAAATTGGAAGTCGATGCTCAAGATCCTTTAGAAGAAGTTAATATGGGCAATAAGGAAAATAAAAGTGTTATTTATATAAGTGCTCGATTACCTAAATATGCCCAAGATAGACCGGTCAAATTGCTAAAAGAGTTCAAAGATTGTTTTGCATGGGATCATGATGAACTCCCAGGACTAGATAGAGATTTGGTAGAACATAAATTACCAATTAAGGAGGGGTATAAGGCAGTTAAAGAATTACCTTGAAGAATGACCATTGAAGTCACCATGAAAATCAAAGAAGAAATTGACAGGATCCTCAAAGTTGGTTTATCAAAATAGTTAGGTATGTTGAATGGGTATCTAATGTTGTACCAGCAATTAAAAAGAATAGTAAGTTCTCTTGGCACAAGATAATGATGAGAAGAAAGAACAAGCTGTTCATTTCCTTAGTAGGTTCTTAAATGAAGCTGAATGTAAATATTCCTTTATGGAAAAACTATGTCTTGCTTTGTATTTCGTAGCTATGAAATTAAGATATTATCTTCTCCCTAGAGAAGTTTATGTTATGGCAAAGTTTGATTTAGTTAAGTATATGTTAACTAGACTAATTTTGCGCAATCGAATTGGGAAATGGATTATGGCATTGTCAGAATTCTGTTTGATATATGTCCCTCAGAAAGCAGTTAAAGGGCAGGCATTGGCTGCTTTCTTAGCAGACCACACTAATAATAAAGAACTGCAAGAGCAACGTGAGATCGGTTTAATATCTGTGAGTCAATGGAAATTGTGGTTCGATGGATCAAAAACTAAGCTAAATTCAGGAATTGGATTTGTAATTGAGTCTCCTAAGAAAATTAAAACCAAACATAGTTTTAGATTAAATTTGATGTAATGACCAAGCAGAGTATAAAGCTATAATTATGGGTTTAGACACATTTTTGAGCATGACTACATCATCTATCGAAGTTTATAGAGACTCCCAATTAGTTATTAACCAATTAAAAGGGAAATTTAAATGTATCAGTGTCATGCCTCGACATTGCATAAAAAGGGAAAGCATTTAATTTTCTTTATCGACCTATAGGTCACGATAGTTTGAAAGATCGATTCCGTCCCAAACGTCAAATAGTACAATAACTTAAATCAGAGTAAGACAATCAAGGCTTATAAAATTTTTCAAAGATAATAGTTATTACACCACATAGAAATCTTAAGGCACATTCCGCCTTGCACTAATAATAATATCTATTACATCAATCCTTATTACAAGATCAGTTTACAAATGAAAGTAGAATTTAAATCATTTCTTTACACGAGTAGTTGTTCTTAATTCGCAAAATCGTATTGTCCATCCTGATCATAACCTAAAAAGCCCTGACATAAATGTCCAGTGCGCATCAACGCCGTCAGCTTCAAGAAGCTGGTGAGTATTAAAAACATATGCTTGTAATGTAAGACATGCTTTCTTACCATTTCCGTTTCACAGGTTTATTATTCAACATGTTAGAAATACAAGAGTGAATTCATATTGAAAAAGAAATAAAAGGACAACATAATAATATTCAATCAATATAACACGTGACCGTGCATGAAACAATGCAGCCAACTCATCTCACTGACTCTTTTACCTCGACTATGAAACCCAATACAAACGATTCCCCTGAAACACAGGCCCACGGCCATTAGGTTTAGAATATCTGTCGATATGTCTGTCGTATCTGAGTCAGCCTGAACGTACCTAGACATTCAAGGTTATAATAACTAATTGGTCTGCCGTATCCGAGTCAGCCTGGACATGAACGAACTGGCCTACTATATCCGAGTAGACCAGGGCTCAATCCCTCTGAATTAACCTGCCGTATCTGAGTTGGCCAGGGATAATTAAGGCCACCACAAAACATAACTACACTCTCAACTCCTCACAATTAACCATCACACACCATGCATGTCAACTCTACTTTAACATGTGGGAAATACATAATTACTGAAAATTAACAACAACGAGCGTAAGAGATATCAAGTCTTTTTAACTAAATCTTTTAAAAATGGATTCTGAAATAACACATTTCCCAATGAGTGTCTTAAAAACCTTTAAAAAATTTTCCAAACAGTTCCTTATATGAAAGTAGACAAAAACCACAAAAATACCCAGTTGCGTGAGCGAGATATCGATCGCATGGCCGCGGGCGCGAAATTTTTATTTTTCGAATCCTTTAAAAATTCTAGAATAGTAGGAATTAACAGGTTGTGCGAGCGGGTCACGCACGCGAAAAAGTACAGAGACGTCTTCTTCTTCATTTTTCTCCCCTGTTTTGATTTTAAAGGCTAATTTTGACCCATTTTGCAATCTGAATCCAAACATGGCTTATAATATATGATTCTTCCATTTTTCTGCAAGGATCGCGAATGTGCGATCGGATTAAATGAATTCGAACTGTAGCTCTTGGATTTATGTAAAGCCGAGAGGTGACGAAATGTTATTCTTAATATACTTTTCGATTTGAATGAACTAAACCCTAAAATTTTAACACAGCTTCTAGGGACTGTAATCTATCATTATTATCTAACAAAATGAATTTTGGTTAAGTTTGAAAAAATCAAAATTTTCAAGCTATGAACTTTAAGAAGACAATCAACAATAGTGATTTATAACTTAAGCTATGCATACAGTAAATAAGTCATGGAATACATTTCAAGTGAGTTCAAATTACTCACTGTGATTGAAGTTTGAGAGTTTTGTTAAAAAAAATAGCAAACTAAGAATTTCCACTTCAAGCTTAGCTATGGTGATCAAGCTCTCTCTCTCTAGAATTTTTCTGTATAACTCTTTGTATCTCTATTTTCTCTCTCTAATTTCAGTTGTAAAATGTCCCCAGAGAATGAGTGTGTGTTGTGTTATATAAAAGAAAAACAAAACAAGACCAAGTACTTTGTCTCTTAATCAACATGTTAAGCTAAATTTCAAATATATATATATGTATTTCACATATATAATCACAGCTCATATACGTATATGTTTGGGCTGTGAATTGTTGACTGAAGCTTAAATTTTGCCTAGGGGTTGCTAGAGGTTGTAGGGCCAATGTGTAGTTGTTTTGGGAATTTGGCTTTTGACACCACATTTACACACACAAAATTTTCATTCCCAAACATTCCTAACATAATCATTGGTTAAATCAATGTTATGAAAGTACAAGTTGACTATGCTGATAGAGTGGTTCCTAGAATCGTGGGAGTTCTTTTGCGATGCGGACAGTTTTGTCGTTCGTTAATTGTTATTTTCGCGGCATTTGCTGCCGCATTAAAAATACAGAAAAATAACCTTTGTGTAGGAAATAACTTCTTGGTTGTATAAAAATATGGTTTGAATCAAAAGTGAATATTTTGATCCTTTGAAAATACAATTAACTCAATAGCAGGTATTTTCAAAATCGCAGTTAGTATTCACACATGTATTTTTTTGGATCAAAATATAGTTTTAACTTAAAGACAAATATTTTCTTGAAATTGAAAATGCAGTTTTATTACTTATGACATGCATTTCTCTATATGTATAAAATTTAGGTTTTGACCTTAAACAAAATATTTTTACCTCCCAAAAATATATTTGAACCACATCTAAGTTTTCCTTACTAGTTCAAAATAAAACATGGAAATATAGTTTGGGTCTCAAAACAATTTACGGAACTTAAAAATCAATTTTCTAGAGAGAGGTATGGTTGTTTACATTATTATCATAAATGGAAAATTCGACCTTTTTAGGACCTAAACGATCTCAGATGGCTAAAAAATGATATAGACTTTTGTTTATTTCGACGTTTCCAATAAATCGTTCAAATTTCATTAATTTCTGATAAAGTTGACTTTTCATAAACAGTCCAAAATAACGATAAAACTGTTTTTCTAAAATTGTTAGGCCATTTAAAGATTCAATTGTAAACAATAACATTAACGAAGAATCATGAGATCAATAAACCCTAAGCTCTGATACCACATGTTAGAAATTTTATGAATACGAAAGGCGGAAACATACAATCGCGCTATTCGGTGACGGTAACGAACTGGACTTTACAATCTACAATGCTTGAATATTGAATTTCTCCCTCTTGCCCTATAAACTTTTCTTAATGTGTATTTTTGTGTATTCAAATGTCGTAGGTTTCTGATGGAACTACCTACATATTTATAGGAAGAGAGAGGACCCAATTCCTAATAGGACTTAACTTCTACCTTCTATCATAATAGACTTGCATTAGGAAACTAATTTCCCCATAATTTTTATCAATATAGACTTTTCTAATTATATCGTTATTAGACATTTATTATTATATGAACCACGTAAAGTTAAGAAAGGGAATTAATTCCAAATTTGCATCAAACAACTTAATTCCAACACAATGGTCATGTGCTTCTAATGGACCATTTTTGTCAGGGGCATAAATGTCTTTTCAGCGCCCATCCAACAACAGTGAAAGTGCGTTGAGTTGAAAAGCTGGTCCGCCCCAACTTTTCCAAATCGTGCATAAAGGACTTTTCCAGCGATTGCTATTGCTATTGCGGTTTGCTTTCGGGTGTCCAAACACCTATGCTATCACAATTGGGGTTTCAAAAGCCAGATTGGGAAGCAAATTGCCGTATCCAAACTGGCATTAATAAGCAATTCAGCTCATGAACTGGTCAAGTGACTACTTTCCATCAGGTTTCTAAAAGAGTCGGAACAAAATATTGATATTGCTAACTAGTTTGAAAGTTTGAAGACCGAGTTACTAAATTTAAAAATTAAGGATTAAAGTGCAAATTAGTGTATAGTTTAGCCTTACAAATAATTTTGTGAATAGTTTAGGGATATAAAATGCATTTTACTACTATATCTTTACTGCACTTTTTTGTTTTTGGGGTGACGAGGAGAAATCTCACATCTTGTCCTCCGCGACTTCAACTCTCTCGTTACCACTATAGAAAGTTTGTATCAGAGTAGAATAGGAGGCAAATCCCAAATACACATCACACGCAACCGTTTAGTTAAAAATGCAAATTAGCGATAAGATCCTAACGGAAGATGAAGCCAATATGGTTTGGAACCTCACCTCATCAGGGAGCCTTTGTGCTAGTGGTCCAATGCAAATATAATTTATCCATTGATTTTTGAAGGAAGAGACAGAGAGTCACCTACGGATTAGCCAGCATTTTAGGGCTCGTTTGGTAAAGTTGTCGTTTTCTGTTTTCTGTTTTTGTTTTCGTTTTTTAGAAAACGAAAATTGAAAACTCGTTTGGTAACATTTTTGTTTTTTATTTTTAAAAAACGTTTTCAAATTTTGGGTAAAAAATGAAAACACCAAAAAGTCGTTTTGAGTTTCCTGTTTTTGTTTTTAAAAAAAAAAAAAAAATCAACAATGTTACCAAACAAGTTTTCGTTTTTTTTTCAAAAAAAAAAAACCAAAACTGGCTTTCGTTTTTAAAAAACTGAAAACTCAAAACAGGAAATGTTACCATGCGAGCCCTTAGCTTATTACATATGGCTGTTTTTTTTTTTTTTTTTTTTTTTTTTTTGTTTTTGGGTAAGCAATTGAATAACGACAGCTCAGCCCACCAGGCACCAGGACATACTCTGTACTGATGATACCCGATTCAACCATTTTCGTCCCCCATTATTCATTCCCCCACCAACAGATGCAATTCTACACCCTTTTCTCTCTCTTCCAACTCTGGCCCCGCCACATTCCTCAAGTGGGTCCCACCAATATCCCACCACCATTACAACCAGTTTCTTCTCTTTCCCCATGTGGGCCACGTCCCATAACAGGTACTCTCTTCTTTTGTGCTGCTGTATCATTTGTATGTGCGTTTCATCCCCTTTTATGGACCTTTCTTATGGAATTTCGATAAAATTGCTATTATGATTTGAGTGTTTGGTTGATATATAGTGTACAAATTTTTGTAATGTGCGTTTCATCCCCTTCTAAAAGGCAAAACGCAGATTATCCATCACAATTTTGACAACTAATAAATGCATGCGATTTGCGTTTTTGGCACCCACATATGCGATTTTGCCAGAATCGCTGAGACAAAGGAGCTCTATATGTAATCTCTCTCTCCCCTTTTTCTCTCTCTTTGTGCTACTTCTTTGTCTTGTCCATTATGGCAGACAAACCCAGATACGCAATTCCCATCATTTTCAAACTTTTTCATGTCCCTTTTGACATCACATCATTGTATTTTATGAACTTTGCATTGCAATAATGTTAACGCCATTATAAAGTCCCCCTTCAATTGCGCTGTTAACCTTTCCTTTTCATATTGGGTTCCAAAATTTATAACTTTCCCTTAATGGGTTCCACATTTGAGGTTCAGAGAGAGAGAGAGAGAGAGAGAGAAATGGGGAAATTAGGAGAGAGAGTTTGGAATTATGAGGAGGTTGAATTATAGGAGGAAAAGCATGGGTTGTTGCAATAATTTGTTTGAACTTTTTTTTGTCATCATCAGATTGCTTTTTTATGTTTTTCTTTCGGTTAGAAAGGCTAAAAAGAATCTTGATCATACCCATTTTTGTCTGTGATGAGATTAAGGCGCATACAGCTCATTCCTTCTTGTTCTTCTCATCGCAGAGTAAAATCTCAGAACTCTCTCCCCCCATTTTTGATTTCTTTCTGTACCCACATTTGTTTTTTTTTTTTTTTTTTTTACAGATTAATTAGAAAATTGATCCAATTTTGGTAAGATTGATAATTTGGAGACTACCCATTAGCTCAAACTATGTCTTTTGTGCAATTTAATATTTTACTACAATGCCATTTGTTTCTTTCTTTTGAAATCTCTATTATGTGATCCATGTATGTCCTTACTCTTGACTATGTGAAAACAACTTGTACTTTAGGAAGTTGGGTGATTAGATCTTCCCAGAAAGGCACATTTGCTCATGATGAGATTATGTCATGAATTGCAGTGGGTTGATGCTAAAGAGCCTCCTATAAACACACACATTTTGTGTGTGTGTGTGTGTGTGTTTTTTTTTTCTTTTTCTGTTTGTTCTTTTGTAATTCTGTTTTCAGCCAGTAATTGAGGTAAAGCTTGTGTGAATTCGATTGGAGATTGTTTTGGTGTTTAGAGCCTCCTAGAAACACACACATTGGGTGTTTTTAAATTTACTTTTTCCTTTTTCTCTTTGTACTTTTGGTAATCTGTTTACAGCCAGCAATTGAGGTAAATCTAGGCATGAACTTGATTGGAGATAGTTTAGAGCATCCAGATGTATCTTGTTTGTTATATCTCATAAACACCGAATTCCTTTTTTAAGGCAATTATATCTATTTTTTTTTTGTCACATATGCCCGTGCTTAGTTGCACCCTTTGACTCAACAAACTCTACGCCATAATAGTGGTTGATATCCATGTTTTTTTTTAAAATACTTTTTTGTTTCCTTAGATTAACCATTTTGGGTTTTGATATATAATTATGCAAGTCACAAATGAGCAACCTTTGCTGCTTTTTGCCTTAGAATTTCAGAATCATTTAACTTTTTTCATAATTGTTATGTTTATGTTCTATATTCATTGTGATTATAATTTTCATTTATTATTCTCAAAGATTATAATTTTGTGTAATTGGCTGTCAACTTTAATTCAAGGAAAATTTAAATTCTGTAATGTTCGACAGTTTCAGTTTTTTCCTTGTGAAAGAGGAAAAAGTGAATTCTGTATTATCTAGAAGCAGTTCATGAAATTGTGTCTAGCGACCTGAGTTTTGCAATGACTTTGCATGGCTTTCAAATTCAGGTTGCTGAAGATGAAGTTTATTGGAGAAAAAGGAAGGGTGCTAAAGGGTTGGGATGGTCATATGAGTCTACTCATGGAAAATCACAATTAGCTCAATGTTTGAGTGAGTGGAAGTTCTTGATACTACTTTTGCTGTAATTTTACCTCCCACCCCCACCCTCCGAGTGTGTGTATGTGTGTGTGTGTGTGTGTATCAGTCAGTGCCCATGTGTCATCTAGTTTCTTTTGACTAAACTCGTTCTGCATTCTTTTGATGTTCTTGAAAGGTATAAAACCACAATAATTTCTTTTCTTATGTCCACTTCCAATAGTTGTTCGCATAAAGTAGGTTGTTCTGTTTTGCATGCACGGCCATCTTATAATCTGCAGTTGCATACAAATGAATGTTAATCTACAAGGCACGGACACTTCTAGGAGGGTAACGTGTCTGTGTCCGACAGCGTTAGATGACACACCGAACACTCCTTGACACGTCAGACACACCAAAATTTGAATATTATCTCAGGGTAGGCCTTGGCTATAGCCGGGGTAGGCGGTCGCCTAGGACCCCCAATTTTTTTTTATTTTTTTGCTCTTTAGAAGGGCCCAAAAAATTCTAAGCAGGGCCCAATATGAAAATTTTAACATGTAATATGTTGATCCAATTGTAATGGAGTCCACACAAATATTGAAAAATATTAAAATGTGTGTAGTGTATATGCCCCATCGTAATCCATCGGTCCAACCTACGTTAAATATTTTACCAAATACTTCTCTACGCACTTTCCTGTTTAGCTCAACCCAAGTTACTTTGCGTTAGTCCAAACTTTATAAATTATAATTAATGATAAGCTTTTATTATCAACAAAAAGCGATAATATGAACATGTGTGGAACGAGAAAGGGGCAAGCCGGGGAGGAGAAGTTCAAAATTTACTACTTGTGATAAGGATTACAATCACTAAACCTTCGAATTCTCAAAATGGCCAAAAAAAACCTCACAAATCAATACTATAACATGTTTGATATAGAAATTTTAGCCACAAATATATAGAAACAGTGCCAAAAGATGTTAATTGATAGCATGTCCTCGCCGTGTGACCATGTCTTTGTCAGCATATTTTTACAGATTTTCTTGTTCAATGTCGTGCTGTATTGTGCCCGTGTCCTCATCCGTGCTTCTTAGATGTTAAATGATAACAAATCAAGAAATGTCACTAGGTTGGCGATCAAATTTTACTCTTAACCCAAAAAAAAGTGCATTTTCACTAACCTTTTATTGGCAAACCTTGAACTTATTTGCTATATTGCTTTTGGAAGTACGTATATAATGCAGGAATCTTGTGATTAGCTGTACAAATAAACAATATCATCGTATGGAAAGATATTAAAAATCTAAGGTGCGTCAATTTGTAGAAATTTGGTATCCAGACTGCTTTTAAAAATTCTTAAGTTGATTGGAATTACCAACTGATTGCTTATATGTGTCTAGGTTATTCCTTGATAATTAATAGACTATAATATTTTTACAGCCTCTCTATACTTGTGGACTGCACTTGTGCTTGTATCTTAGTTGATTTGTTTCAAGACTACTCTCCTCGGAGCAGGAAAAGGGTGTCAGCAATGAAATGATGTTTTTACTAGAGCGTTTACTGTGTTGAAAGGCACATGAATTCTCAAGGATAAAATTCAGGTCAAAGAAGAGATAATCTAGAGAGTGATGAGAGTGGGGTGTAGGCCAGCAAAACTTTGTAAAGAATTTAATGTCCAAAAAGGGTACAATTCAGAATAACACTAAAAATGATCACAAGAAATCTGAATCAATATTTTTCAACCCTTTAACCAATGCCCATTGGTAATTTTTCCTTTTTGTAGTAGGGTTTAGCTTGGTCACCAAGAAAGGGACCACCCTAGAATATAGGGATTATGCCAAAAACGGTTAAAGCAGATGCAAAAAGTTATGAAAAGCTATGGTGTAGACCACAAAATCTTCTGCCACTCCTCTAGAGCTACGAATCTCGGACACTTCGAACAAGATAACGTGTCGCGTGTCATTTTTCCTGCTGTGTCAATGTGCAATTTTTTTTTGGATTTTCCGTGTCATGACTTGTCTGTGTCGGCGTGCCCGTGTCTGTGCTTCATTGCTCTAGAGAGGCCAAGAAGGCATGCAAGCGAGGAAGAATTCGCGACCATCCTTGATGAAGTCTCTTCTTTAGCCACTCAACCTTGGGAATTTCGTGAAAAGCTGCCATGGTAAGGCCGAAAAGGTGTACCGTGGTTGTCCAGCAAGCCAAATAGGTTCCTTAGGCTATGTCCCCAAGCCTAATGTCCATAAAATGGGAAAGTAAGACCCTTGCAATGTCCTCTAAAGTTTGAGGATGAAAGGTAAATTCTCCCCAAAGCGTAGAATCATTTGAGGTGAGGACGAGGTACACCGTAGCAATTCCTTGAGTTTGACTTTGTCTAGCTCTAGCATGATGAAATTCCTAGAGTATTGTGGCAAGATGCGGTAGTACAAGCTACTCACCAAAAAAGGGCGGGAAAGACACCTGCAACCCTTGGTACGCATAACGGTCCTATTAGCATGGGCTGCGTGACGCACGCTATTGGTGTAGAAATTTGAATACCAGTGAACGACTTTCGTTTTTAAAAGATAATGTAGACAGCTCCAGTAAATAGAATAAGTGATTAAACCACATGCCCCCCAAAATGTTGTTGGTTTGCATAATGAAAATGAGTAATTTATGACTTGATTTAACAAAAAGCAGTCAAAACAGAATCAAGTTGCTGGATTTATTTGAAAGCAAACGTTTACTTGAGACTGAGAATCTTGATCACCTCCACCCCCATAACAAAAATTATATAAAATAATTAAATAAAAATGCTTTATGTCAAATAATAACAAATCATTAGGTTTGGGTATTGCATATACGACCAAAACAAAGAAAAGAATCACTTGGGTTTTGGAAATAGTATCGCCCCTAGATCTATATTTACCATCATGATATGTTTCGGAAGCGTCACAATTTTGGATTTTATTGCACAAAATCATAGGCTTGGTATTGTGCACATGATCAAAACTATTATTACTTGGGTTTAGGACATAGTATTCGCCCTTAGATCTTCTATAAACCCTCGTATTTCGGAAGAAGTACAATATTTGGTGTCACGGGTGTCCTATGCTAGCAGATCACACAAAACAATTGGTTTGGGTATTGAGTACACTACCAAAAAGATTCTTCGGATTTGGATAAAGCAATAATGTGGAAATTTACTTTTGACTTTTATTAAGTTGATAAAAACACAAATCGCTTTCTTCTAGGACCACCAGACTTTACTTAGTGGATCGACTAAAATTTATGTCAACTTTTCATATGTCTCTGATCACTGTTTTGGTGGTTGTAGCTAATGCTATGGTTGGATCACGGTCATGGATAGGAGGAATCTTTAGCCGCTCAGGCAATAAGCGTTCTGGAAGTGAAAAATTTATTGACTATCCTTTGAGCCCTCTCCAGGTAAATGGGGATGTGAGCAAGTAATGTCACTTGTTGCATTAAACTTCAACAATGGATCTTATTAGATGTGTAATTAATGTTTTAGTCATGTGCATGTCAGTTCGCTTCTGTAAGGCTCCGTTTGATTTGCAGATTTAGAGAATGAAAAAGTGAAGAACAGCAAAACGAGAATGAAAAACAACTTCTTGAATGTTTAACCTAGTTGTTTTCCAACATGCTTAAATAACGTTAGAAATAAAAACATTTAGCAATATAATAGGATGTCATGAAGAAAAGATGGAAAGTAACTCACAAATTTTTTCCAGAAAGTTTATTGTGTTTCACCCTATTTTTCCCTTCCTATCTTCCTCACTGATTTCCGTATCAACCAAACAAAGGAATGCATTTCATTTTTTTACTTTTCCTTACTACATCCATGAACCGAACACGCCTAAGTCTTCGATGATATTTTCGAAGGGTCAATACAAAACTCATCACATAGAAGGTGGTCTAAGAGGGTGTTTGAATTATACAAGAACCGGTGTTGTGGTTAAAAAAAACCAGTTCTTAGAGTTCAGTGTTTACGTAGGAGTCTGTTCCTGGCTTAAAAAAGCCCAATAATTGGTTCTTTGTCAAACCAACAAAATACTAGTTTTCACAAACATCAAAATCCTTTTTCTGTTTTAATCATTTCAAACAGGCCCTAGGATTTTGTTTGGCATTAGGGTAAAGTTTCATTCACAGTAGATAGGGTGGTTGTTTCATTAATCTGTTCAGTTTTTTTGTCTCCTATGTAAAATAACATTCTTCAACTCCTAGCAGGAACAGAGACTTCAAAAGCTCCAAGAAAGATTGCAAGTACCTTTTGATGAGACTCGGCCTGAGCATCAAGTATTTCCTCCATGCAACATGTTCCATGCTAGTCTATTTTTCTTCCGTATATTGCTATATTGCACGTTCATTTTTATTTCTTTTGACATACACATAACGCTCAAGTAAACTAAAAGTTATGTAAGTCAATCAGTCACCAAAGTATATTACTTCTCCATCTGATATTTCATAAGATATTTGAACTTTTAAGGTTGGTTTGGATCTTGGATATACTGAGGGTAATGTTCTAAAACTCGGGCTAGGCGGCCCCACACCACCCAGAGTTTCCCCTAGGTGTTTGTAAAATCGCCTAATTTGCTAGGCGGGGTCCTAGGTTTTTGTGTAAAACTTGTTTATAAATTAAACTAGCTCTTGACCCGTGCAATGCACTGGAGAAATATTTAATCAAAATTTTATGGTGTTGGTATGATATTTTGATTTTAAAAGAATGTAAAAAAAAAGCGATAAATCATAGGTGGTAGAAAATCTTATCATGATCGTATAGTTTTGGCGGTAGTATTTTTATATCTAGGTGCATATATGTATGTTTATGTAATCAATGGTGTATTGGGTATTGATGTTAATAATGAGGTGTTTGTAGTAATTTAATGACTAAAAATTTTAAAATTTTTCTAGCATTGCCTCTCTTTGTGCCATGTGACACTTGAAGCTTCCATATTATAATACGATATAAAATGTGTGTTAATTTTTTGTATTTTTATTTTTATTTTTATGTTTAGTTCAAAACTTGTTTATATCTTAGAAGCACGAAGCGGGGGTGGGGGCGGGGGCGGGGGCGGGGGCGGGGTCGGGGGCGGGAGCGGGAAAGCGTAACTTTAAAAGGTTCAAAGGTTGGGACATGGTTGTGATGGGAGAGGGGTGGGAGCGAGGTTCTAACATGAGGGGAGTGAGGTTCTGACAAGCTTCTTAGTAAGAAGCGCGGAATTGAGAGTCTGGAGAGGTAGCATGACCAATTTAGAAGGTTCCTGCTTCTAAGGTTTATATCCGTGTATGTGTGTGTATAATGTGTGTAAATTTTATTTATTTATTTTAGAACTTGTTTATATGAGTGTATGCGTGTGTATCAGTGACTGTGTGTGTATAATGTGTGTTAATTTTATTTATTTATTCAGTGGCTATGTGTATAATGTGTTAATGTGCCTTCTTTAAATATAAAAATTGTCTCTATATTATTAATTTGCTTTAAAATAATTTTCCGACTATGCCTCTAGGCACTAGGGCCCCCTCCACCGCTCGACTAGCGCCTAGCGAGTTTTAGAACATTGACTGAGGGAAAAGAAAGGAAAATATGGTGGAAAACCCTTTCCTTTGGATAATAAGGAAAACGACGAGCAAACTATGAAAGAAAAGAGAATAAGTCGAGAAATAAATTAAACCTTTTGAATTTTGTAAGTTATTTCCCTTCCTTTATTCATATATTATAATTAGATTTGAGCAATTTTTAACTTTTACTGTTACTAAAGCATGAAGGAAAGGGAAAACAAGAGAGAACTAGTTTTCCTTCTTGTTTTACTTTCCCTTTTCTGTTGCTCATGAAACCCACAAACCAAACAGAGCAGTGTTTATACTGTAGAATGTAGATAGAGGACTATTCTATCTGATTTTTCATAAATAGCAGTTTTTGCCTCAATCAAATTTTCCCTGCAGCCTAAGGTTCAGTTGGTTGCGATTTAGAGGAGGAAAAGAAAAGAAAAACAAGAAGTAAAACTGCTTTCCTAAATAACATTAGAAGTTAAAAATTTTGAAAATATATTAGGAACTCAAGGAAAAAAAATTTAAACTACTTCTAAACTATACTCGTAATGTTATCCCTAACTCTTGAGTTTATTTTTTCTTGGTTTGATCACATCATTCACCCACTGACAGGAAGCTCTTAGAGCATTATGGCGTGCAGCCTTTCCAAATATTGTTCTTAAAGGTTTGATCTCCGAGCAATGGAAAGATATGGGCTGGCAAGGTGCTAATCCTTCTACTGATTTTAGGTACATTTCTTTGATTTCATATTTTTGTTTGAGTTTTACTTGTTTCAATTAGCAACATGAGTGATATGTGGCTCGTATTAGCAGGAAACTACATGATGTTCTTGGTTCTGAGTCTTCTGACAATCTTACCTATAACTCGTATGGGCTAAGAAGCATCGATACAATAAGACACGATAATGCGACACATCAAATCTAATTGTTTAGGGGAAAAAAAAAAGAGGTGAACATAGATTTAAATAGTATGATTGCATGTGATTAGGAAAGATTGATATATTGTAAATCTAAGATGCCTAGTTATCTTTATCTCAAAATATCGTAATTGTTTCTAATTTCGTAAGTCCTATTTTGATTGAATTACTACATCCTCAATTGTAAAGTCCATGTTATACTTCTGTAGACCCTATTTAGTCCAATTGTCAAATATCCAAGTTATGAGTTCACAGGATCATGGTTATCTTTGTCACAAGAACACCTAACTATTTCGAACTATTCCTTTTTTTTTTTCAAATTGTGAATGACATCACTCTGTGTCAAAGTCAGTGTTCTAAAAATCTGCCTAGGCGGCGCCAAGGCGCTAGGCGGTGCCCGGCCGCCAAGATTTTCCCTAGGCGTTTGCAAAAATCGGCCAGTGGATTAGTCGGCCTCTAGGCGGTGCTAGATGGGCTAGGGTGAGAATACTAGAGAGTCTTATTTGGGTCCGACTCTTAAGAAAAAAAACCTTTTAGTATATATATACACTTAAGGTTTAAGTTAATTATGGAGAGATCCCTAATAGTTTTTTAAATATTAAAACCTTCTAATAATCTTTACTTATTTCCAAAAAACACCACATAACCTTTATATATATATTATTTGAACCACTAATCTATAATTATTTTTTATTAACACCACATAACTCGTATATATATATATATATCTATTATATAATTAATTTTATTTATAAAAAAAAATCCGCCTAGGTGTCCGCCTAGGCCCCTAGGCGCTAGGCCCCCCTCTGCCGCTCGACTTGCGCCTACCGATTTTTAGCACATTGGTCAAACTATCCAAGTGCGTCCCCCACGTCTTATGCTTGTCTGAACTAAAGTTATAAAAAGTAGGACTCACATTTTGGAGTGTCTTGTAAGTTTCATGGGTTATGGTGTGTGACGTGTCTGACAGGTTGTCAGACATAGACACATGATCTTTTCAGGACTGTCCTCGCTTCTTAGCGTAAGAATATTCTATCCCACTTGCAGAAACTAAAAGTTTACCTGGTGTTTCTTAATAGTTGATTAGTTTGCCCTTTTCATTTGAAATGAATTTATTGTGGCATGGTTATGTCATGATTTTCCATAGTCATGAGAGGCTCCTTTTTCAGGATTAATCTGTGCTGCAAAATTCTGGGGCTGTTTGGTTATGAAGGGTCAGATTCATTTAAGAATTTTCTAATTATCTTGTGAAACTCAAACAAAGAAAAAAGTGGTTTAACTGCATCAGATAGTAGGAGTGTGTGGGTTGTCTAAATTTCGTTTTTATTTTTTACTATTTGGCAACACTAAAAGGAAATGAAATGGAAAGATTTCATCTTCAAAGTTGCAGTAAGATTTAAATTTCGGGTACAAAATGATAGTAGACCACTGTATTAAGGGTCTAAATGAGCCAGCTATACTCTAAGCTACAAATTATGAGCTGAGTTCTGGTGGCTTAATTTTAATGTATTCTTATAGTCTTCTACATTGAGCCGAGTTTTATAATGGACTGGTTTCAAAATATTCCCACAGGGTTCATTTATTTCAGTAGTCGATCTCGAACGAGCCTAAACAAACCGTTGCGATGCAAGCTCAAGTAGCTTGTTTTAGAGCAACGAACAAAGAACAAATATTATTGTGAATACTGTTAATCCACAAGGCTTTCGTATTTTGATTTTTCTATATCTTATTTCAATATTCGTAAGTCTATATCTAACTGAGAAATCATTTTTCTTCAGGGGTTGTGGTTTTATTTCGCTTGAGAATTTGCTGTTTTTTGCAAGGATTTATCCGGTATGACATCTGCAAAGAATCCTAAGTAGGATGATTGCTTTCTTCATTATATTTTCAAAGTCAATTCGATCTTTAATCTGTGCCATAGTCTTTGTTTTACCTGCAAAATTTGGGTTATTACTGATTATATGGAAGTTCAATATGAAGGCTTCTTTCCATAGGTTATTGTTCAAGAAGGATGGGAAGCGAGCAACATGGGAATATCCGTTTGCTGTTGCTGGCGTTAATATATCATACATGTTGATTCAGATGCTGGATTTGCACTCAGGTTTGAAAACTCTGCTCCAACTATAATTATTATAGCATCAAATGCTATCGTACAATGCTCAAGAAGATGATGCTGGGATGACAAGCCCAAAAGAGAGAGCAATGAATCCTTTCCAATGAGAAGATAATTAAAAAGGAAAAAAAATGCTGAAGATTTCCAACCCACGTACATACACATGCCATAAAGGAGACATCTGCCGGCCCAGCCTTGCTGGCTGGTTGTATCGCCCCGTACACCTTATTATATGTACTCTCCTCAAATTACCTATTTTGGTTGGATATGAACACGGTATGGATTCTATGTGCACTCTCTAACCAAATCGGATGCGCTGGTCCTCCACATGGCATGTTGAAATAGCAAGAAGAAGTTCCAAATAGAGCTACGAAATATTTTCAGCTCTTCACATAAAGAAGGGTTAAATACATTTTACCCCCTTGTGGTTAGGCCCGCTTTCACTTTACCCCCTTGTGGTTCAAAAGTGGATACTTAACCCCCTGTGGTTTTAGACTACAGTGAAACTATTAAGATTTCCCTCAAAACTGATAAAAATTCTAAAATTGGTCCCAAATATTAAAACTTAACACTCATTGTGAGGTTAATTTTGGGGTTAATCCCCTATGTGGGGATAGTTCTGCCATTTAACCCACCGATGTGGGGCTAGTTTTTAACACTTAACCCCTTTGGGAGGCTAATTTTGGGGTTACCTGCTTATGTTGGGTTAGTTTTGACACAAACTCTCCTATGTAGGGCTAATTTTAGCACTTAATCCCTACGCAGGGCTATTTTGAGAGAAATCTTAGTAGTTTAACTTTAGTCCAAAACCATAAGGGGGGTGTCCACTTTTGTTTCACAAGGGGGGTGGGGGGTTGTGGGGTTGCAAAGTGGAAATGGGCCAACCACAAGGGGTTAAAATGTAATTAACGCTAAAAAGAATTAGATTGATGGAAGAATTGAGCATGATACATCGAACATAGAAATATTATATGGAAGAATCATATCATTTGTACGTTTAGGATGTGTCTGCATTACCGTACCTGATTTTTGGACCTATTTTGAGCCGAGTCCCTATATCATAACATTTGAGGTTTTGAGATGCCAAATGCCCAGAGATATACCCGCACCGATTTGTGTACCTGAGTCTATGTCATTCATTATTCTACCCACTGTTCTCTGGCTTGGCCGCATTTAGTGAGTTTGAATTTTTACCCTTTTTTTAGATCATTTATTATTTGTCATTGGAAACTTGTTGATTGCATGTTAAAAACATATTTTCAGACAAACATGATGTGAGTGAATAACTATTCTAATATTTTTTTTATTTGTTGTCATTTGGCAGCTTTGTTGATTGCTTGTTTAAAAATATATTTTCAAATGAATATGAGGCATGTTACTTTTCTAATCATTTTGTCCTTAAAGCTTTGTTTGTTTTGACATGAAATGTTTTAGGTCGGAAATCAGTTTCCATGGAAACATTTTTCTTCCTTATCTCCGGTGTTTGGCTAAAATGCTTATTTTCCTGAAATATAGTTTTTGGTATTTGCCATGACTTACAAATGTACTTATAAAAAAAAATACGTATATATGTAACATGTTCTTAACAAGACACAATGTGCAAATTGTACGATAGGTTAGGCGCCCCAAATAATTGTATTTGCTTCATTACACACACACACACGCGCGCACACAAAACTCCCATACTCTATTTTAAAACTGAGTGATGCTAACTTTTTTCATCTTATCCCAACAAAGAATATACATGCGTATATGTAGCAAAGGACAACGCACATTACACGCTTAGGACATGTCGGAACACGCTATGTTGCTGTTCTAAAATTTAATCCCCCCCCCAAAAAAAGTAGCTATTCTTAAATAATGTTTTGAGATTTTGAGGTTAAACTATAATTTTTCTAAAATTGTTATACACAATGGATGTTTAGGAAATTTTTTACAATTGTGATGGGTTTAAAACAAACATAAAAGGCAGGTTAGGATTAAAAATGACAAAAGGAAGTATATATTGAGACTAATTCATTTCGCAAATACGTAAGTAACGTATGAATGTTGATGAATGATGATTAATGAAGATGTTCTTGAATTTTATTTATTAGCTTTGCTGCTACTAATAATGTCAGAATAGTGTTGTAATTTATGCCAATTTTGATTAGACATGGTAAACTATATATTTTTAAAAAATAAAAAATCTACGTGTCCAGACTTATTCGTATCCTGCTTCTTTGAGAAGTATCGTGTCCAATTATTCGCGTCGTGTCGTGTTAGTGTCGCGTGCCTGTGTCGATGCCTCTTAGATAATATACATAGCATAGCCAAATCACCTGAGTCTCATGTCTCTCATTACATTTGTATATGCCAAATCACAGTCCCGACTCCAGTGGAAAATGGCACTAGAATGGTGAAGCCAATAGTAACCTGTTAGCATAGCCAAATCACCCGAGTCTCATTAGCTTTGTGTAAGCCATAAGTCATTTTGTACAGGAAGGGTGTAACACACTGTCTGAAATTGCAACCAAACACCAGAAAATCTGAGGATATATTCCGGAAAACATTTTAATTCGAAACAGCAGGGCTTAGAATAAACTTTACTCTTGACCCCCGCGGGTAGCTCAAGTGGGAGATATCTCTCAGCATACTTGAAAAAAGCCTTTAACTTGGATGGTCAGTGTGGTAATATCCTTAATGAAAATAAAATAAAGTAAAATAATTAAATCGGAAGTGATGTTTCTACATTATAGTTTTCATTTCTATTCTGTCCTCTCTTATTTCTATTCTGTCCTCACTTTTGCAGCAAAACCGAGATGTCTTCCAGGAATCAACTTTGTTAAACTATTAGAAGGTAAATTGCCAGTTCTTCAACTAATTTATAGTTGAATATCTTTTTCGTTTGGGATAACTTTAACTGTTTCCATATGACTTCTTTCCAGTTTCCCATCTTCAATCGTCCGTGTTTCTTGACTGATAGAAAACTTTGAATGACACAATTGCAGAAGATGAAGAAGCCTTTGATGTCCTATACTGTATAGCTTATGAGATGATGGACGCTCAGTGGCTTGCGATGCATGCTTCATACATGGAATTTAATGTAATCCGCCTCTCTCTCTCTCTCTCTCTCTCTCTCTCTCTCTCTCTCTCTCTCTCTCTCTCTCGCGCGCGTGCGCGCATAGTGAGACTGAAAACTTTTATAGCTGCTTTCTTATTTTTGTCTCTTTTTTTTTTTTAATTATTATTTATTTTTAAATTTAATACAAGCTTAGAATTGTGCTAGTGTAGCTTTGGTGGCGAAATAGGAGTCTCTATTGAGCGGAAGTGTAACAATCACACGAACGAGTAAGGAAAAGTCAACAAACGCACACGCTAAGAACACATGTAACATAGTTCAGCCGCTTCAGCTTCAGCTTACCACCTATGACCACGAAGGTAGAATCAATGAATCCACCAAAATCTGGTAAGAATACAAGCAGCAATTCACCCCACTCTCACAAGAAACACTCTTGAAACACCTTTCGAAGGTCAACCACAAGTCCTCTCTAGGCTCCCAGTTGTTTCTATAACACTCTTACTCAAAAAGCATGAGTTTATGAACCTTAAAGGGTGGGTTTTCGACATAGTTCCAATGACTGGGGGACATTTCCGTGATCAAAATAGGAAACTTTCACAAATTGAATTTTTCGATCTTGCTTGAGTGGGCTGAAGCCTCGCTCAAGCGAGCTTGCTGCGCATACTTCGCTATCGGAAACCACTGTGCTCGTTCAAGCGAGCTCCACCTCAATCAACTGAGAATCTCCTCTGGTCTCATCTCCCTCAACCGACCCTCTGCCTTGCTCAAGCAATATTTGCCCTTGCCACTTGTTTGCTCTAGAGAATTTCATTCTCGCTCAAGTGAACTGGTTTGTTCATATGAACCTAATTCTCGCTCAAGCGTGAATTCCTCATAGAGGCAGACTCAAACCATCTTCTATCGATCTCCACCTTGGTTTAAATCTGCATCAACCATCCTGAAGAATTAGAAGATGACTCCACCATGGTTCCTTCCACAAATGTACCTCCTTACACCCCTTATATTGGCAAGTGAGCGCCAACATGACGAATTAATGTGAGATGAAGTCGATCAACTCCAAGCAATGCTTGAACTTCTCTGCCGTAATCAGCTTAGTAGGGGACATATTCTTCACTTCTTCATTTGTAACCGGTCTCAGCTGCGCTTTCCGCCTACAGTGTTTTGCAATAGGTGTCATCATAATTTTTGCATCAACCATGCTTTAACCTCTCCTATTTCTTCCCTAAATATTTCTTCTAAGACTTCACAGTTTTCCATCCTTCCTATCGCGACATATTTCTATGCTAGGGATCTCTTTGGAGCAATCAACATAGAGAGTTCGCAGGAGGAGGTAACCATCCTTAAGTGCTTTATGGTAAATAATACAACAATCCTACTGACATATAGAGTGCCCATT
This sequence comes from Hydrangea macrophylla, assembly GCA_033977485.1. NCBI lineage: Eukaryota > Viridiplantae > Streptophyta > Magnoliopsida > Cornales > Hydrangeaceae > Hydrangea > Hydrangea macrophylla. The sequence goes on from CM066994.1 coordinate 61,593,879, forward strand.
CACTATCCTGAAGGAGTCATAATTCAGGTACCTCGACTTAAGCAATAAATGACTTATTGAGTCTGCACATATAATTTTCCTTTCACGGTTCCCTGTAGCCTTTGCTGCACGTAAAATTCTTCTTTGAAGTGACCATGGAGGAAAGATGTCTTCACATGTGGTGTAGTTGCTCTAACTCCACGTTGTGCATTAAAATTATAGATAATATTACTAAATAGATGTGTGCTTTATCACTGGAGAGAATATTTCATTGTAATACCCCATTGCTAGTATCCCTTACTTACTAGTCGTACCTTGTGCTTTCTCCTTTCTTTTTTGAAACGACCTCACTTCTCCATTCAGCACCATCACCAAGTCCCTTGAGTCATTTTACTGTATAAACTTTCATTTGTCCGTTGCAAAACACCTGGGATCGCTATAAGAGGATAGATCCCCACTAGCAGTCAACAAAGCAAACAAGAGCATGTTTTCACAATCAGCTCTGTGGTACCTTGTGAATTCGCCTTTTTGTCCCTTTGACTAAGGACTGTTATCGCTGCTATGGATCTGACCCAACTTGGAGATTTTTATCGTCCTATTTTAGCGAATCTTCATAATCAAACTCCACCTTGAAGAATTGTTCCTGACCATTAGGGTTGTGAAAACGGCCTGCCGTTGATTGGGTTTGGGCGGGCTTGGTCTTGGGCAGACGGGCTCATGTCCCTCTTTGGTCTCGGGCAAGGCTAAAGAGTTCACAATTTAGGCCCCACCCTAGGCTCTAAGGTAGGACCTAAGTGGGCATTTTAATGTTATGTTCACCTTTCTAGGACTCTGTTCTATTGTGGACTCGGCTTTTTAGTGAAGTGATTTATAATACCTACCGTTGTACAATATTCCAAAAAACATAAAATCCTTGGACTCGGTTTTGTTGTTTGAGAAGAAGTTTTTAGGGTAAAAGAATTCTATTATTTCACCCAATATTGATACACAATATGTACAGGAGTAATGAGACAGAAAAAGGAAATAAAGGGAAAAGGAAATTAATCAAATAAAAAATTACATAAAAAGAAATCAAGAAATAAAATCATAAATGATCCTAAAGATTATAACTAAATATTCCAACACTCCCCCTTAAGCTGGAGCGAAGATATCCAAGAGCCCAAGCTTGATTAGAGAAGTCTTTAAGAGAGAATGTCCAACTGGTTTAGTAAACACGTCAGCTGTCTGTTCAGAAGAAGGAACAAATTGTGAAACGATGACCCCAGATCAAACTTTCTCACAAATGAAATAAACATCAACCTCAACCTCAACGTGTTTAGTGCACTCATGAAGAACATAATTAGAAGCAAGCATTATCGCTGACTTGTTATCACAAAACAATGTAAGATGACTTGGTCCCACAGAATCCTAATTCTCGTAAGAGAGACTGAATCCATAAAAGTTTACAAGTGCCCTGTGCCATAGCACGATACGCAGCTTCAGCAGAAGACCTCGAAACAACTGCTTTTTTCTTACTTTTCCAAGAGATAAGGTGATTACCATATAATGTGCAAAAATCGGAAGTAGACCGTCTATCACTCTTGGAACCAACATCATCAGCATTTGTAAAACACGAAATTCCAGACTGTTTTCCTGCAACAAAAAAGAGACCCACACCTGGGCAGGTTTTAAGATACCTCAGGATATGATGAATATCATCTATATGAGAAGTGCGAGGAGCATGCATAAACTGGTTCACAAAGCTCACAGCAAAAGTAAGATCAAGTCTAGTGTTGGTCAAATAGATGAGATGACCAACTAAACGCCGATAATAAGATGGATCAGATAAGAGCTCTCCTAACTCAGACGATAACTTGAAATTCGGATCCATAGGTGTAGAGGAAGGACGGCATTGCATCATACCTGTATCACGGAGAAGATCCAAAACATATTTCCATTGAGACAGAGATATCCCATGACGAGTTCTAGCAGCCTCAATGCCAAGAAAGATCGTAGTGCACCTAAATCTTTAACATCAAAGGACTTCCCAAGTTGTTGCTTTATATCCACAGTACCTGAAGAGTCATGGCCGGTGATAATGATATTATCCACATATATAGACAGGATTACACACCGACCATTAGGACATCGTCGAATAAAACATGTGTGATCAGAATGACACCTGGTAAACCTTGTAAAGAGAACAACTTCACTAAATCGGTTGAACCACACCCGAGGAGATTGCTTCAACCCATTAGAGACTTACGAAGACGACAAACTTTCACAGAATACCCGGAGGAGGATCCATATAAATAGTTTCATGGAGGTCACCACGAGAAACGCATTTTTCACATCCATCTGATAGGGTGGCCAAGAGTTGGAGGCAGCCAACGACACAATAAGCCGAATTGTAGTCAGCATGGCAACAGGGGCAAAGGTAGCTCTGAAGTCTTTACCTGGAACTTGGGTAAATCCTCGGGCTACAAGGCGTGCCTTATAGTGATCAATAGTAGCATCGGGAAGATGCTTAACTGTAAAAACCCATTTGTAGCCAACGGTCTTCTCCCCAGGAGGGAGAGGAACAAACTCCCATGTGCGATTATGCTTAAGAGCCTGCATTTCTACTTGCATGGCAGTAACCTGATCGGGATTCTAGAGAGCTTCAAACACAGACCGGGAAATAGAAACAGAGTCAACCTGACCAAGAAAAGCCTGATAGGAACCTCAAAGAGCAGAATAAGAAATATATTGGGAGATAGGATGAGCAGTGGAACAAGAGTAACCATACCGATTAACCGGGAGAGACACACGGATAGACCGTCTTAGAGGTACAGGAGCTGGTTCCGGAGAAGTTTCTGGAATATGAGCCTGAGCACGTTGACGGCGAGAGCAAATGATATTTTGGGGAAAACGTGATCACAGGAGGAAGTGAGTCAGTAGAAGACACAGATTCATCAAAAATAGGAACATGACGAGGAAGCTCGTCTACCACTACCGGAGTATCCTGAGAGGGCAAGGCAGGTAAAGTAGAAGAACCTGCAAAGAAGGAAACATCTTCCAAAAAAGTAACATCCACAGAAGTATAAAATCTACGAGAAGCGGGGTCGTAACATCGATAGCCCTTAGACACAGGCGAGTACCCAAGAAACACACAGCGGATAGCCTTATCATCTAATTTAGTGCGGAGAGGACTGCGATTTTGCACAAAACATGTGCAACCAATGACATGAGGCAAAACATGGAAGAGGATTCGGGCTGAAGAACATGTAGAGGTGCCTTTCCATCCAACACACGACTCGGAGTACGACTAGTAAGATAGGTGGCAGTAAGGATAGTAAAATGCCAAAAATACTTAGGTACCTCCATGCCCTGAAGAAGGCAACGAACAACGAACATGATGTGGCAGTTCTTATGTTTCGCAACACCATTCTGTTCAGGAGTATATGTGCAAGTAAGCTATTGGAGGATACCTTGTTGATTTAATGCAGAGCAAAACTTATTAGAGATGTATTCACGTCCATCATCAGAACGAAGAGTACGAACAACGGTTTGATACTGGGTTTTAACCATTTGTAAAAATTAAGTAAACAGGGAAAAAACCTCAGATTTTTTCTTCATTAAATAAATTCATGTGCAACGTGAATAATCATCAATAAAAGTGACATAATATCTACTACCTGATAAAGCTGTAACAAGGGAAGGGCCCCACACATCAGAATGAATAATATCAAATGCACAAGGTGCTCGAGACTTACGAGGTATATAGCTAGACCGAGTATGTTTAGAAAGTTCACACACCACACAATGAAATTTATTATGCTCACATGCTTTTAATAATTCTGGGAAAAGCAAACATAGATATTTAAAATTAACATGGCCAAGACGGGCATGCCAAAATTCCAAAGCTTTAAAAGAAAAAACACTAGAAGAGGAACTAGGCAAAACAGACACCTGGAAACTAGAAGACACAATCGGTGGTGGTTCCCCCAAAATAATAGAGTCCATTGCACTCATGCCCCGTACTAAAAATCTTCTTTGTAGCCAAGTCCTGCAAGAAACACCGATCAGGTAAGAAGATGACAACATAATTATAACATTTTGCAAGATGACTCACAGATAAAATATTTAAGGGAAATTTAGGAATATGAAGGACAGAAGATAAGGTAATAGTGGAGGATAAATGAACATCACCCTTACTACTAACACGAGTAGTAGAACCATCAGCAAGATAGATAGATTGGGTAACAGGTGTAAGGGTGGAAGAAAAAAGAGACAACTCACCAGTCATATGATCGTTAGCTCCAGTGTCCAGAACCCACGTCGGAGTTCCTGACTTAACATGAAAAGCAGTGGAAGTACCCTGAAGCAAGAGCAGCAGTGCTTGTAGAAGAGGAGGAGCCCGATGAATGCTGAAAAAGAGAACCAAGCTGACTCTGAATCTGCCTAAGCTATGACTGAAGCTGACTTTGAGCCTGATGAAGCTGTCCAATATCTAGAAGAGGGGGGTCAGAACCAGTATCAGCAATCGCAGCAAAGCGAGGAGTGGGAACACTATTAGTCTTACGAGCATATTGTTGCTTCAATTCCGGATGAAGTTTGAAGCACTGATCCTTGGTGTGACCAATGCCATTTCATTACAATAGCGACAGATAGGTTTCTTACCACCCAGGCGAGCACCAGTATTAGCTGCAAATGCCATCTGATTAGGAACAGGAGGTGGCTCAATAATCGGAGCCAAAGGGCCTGAACAGGCTGAATAAGGCGCCTACGGTGCTCTTCACCATCAAGTGTAGCAAAGGCCTCATAGAGAGACGACAGAGGTAATGTGTTCGAAATCTGAGTGCGAAGAGAGTCGAACTCTGGTTTCAAACCCATCAAAAACTGATAAGTGTGCAGACTCTCAAACCGCTAGACAATAATATTTGCAACTTCGGCAGGAAAGAGGCTCATACTAGGCCAATTCCTCCCAAACGAGACTGGAGGAAGCCAAAACAGTCAACAATTCTAAGTTGTAAGGAGTCCTGAGAGGTCTGAGAAATTTCCCGGTGAAGTTCAAAAATACGAGAGGCATTATGGACATGCGCATACATCTTAGTTAGGGCCTTCCAGGGACCAGGTACCGATACATGGTACATAAAAATCTGATAAATGCTATTCTCCATGGAATTGAAGAACCATCCCAGAATAGTGCAATTATCCATATCCCACTGTGCACGCTTGGGATTAGCATCAGCAGGTTTAGCTTCCTTGTCGAAAATGCAACCAACCTTGCCTTTTCCACTAAGAAAAAGGCAATGAGAACGAGACCAAGCAGCAAAATTTTGTCCATTCAACAGGACACTGGTAACCCGTTGGGCTGGAGAATGCTGAGATACAGAGAGATCCGCATGTGGTTGAGAACCAGAGGCAGGCTGAACTTCCTTGTCAGAGGTAGTCATTGTAGAAAAAGGAGAGGAAGATAAACTCTCAAGGAACAGCAAGAAAGAACCAACCATGTCATCACACAGAAGAACAAAGGGTTACCACACAGTACACTAGTAGCCAGAAGAAAAATATAGAGCACGAATAAGGGCTCTAACACATCACAGAGAGGCCAAAAAAGGCAAGGCACAGCACGACAGGCTGGCCAGGAGACAGGCGCAGCAAGGGTGGGCTGCGCAGGGGCTGGGTAAGGTGTCTAGGGTTTCGCAGGGGCTGGGGTCTGCAAGGGGCTGGGCGAGGGTGGGTGGTGGTGAGCAGAGGCTGAGATGTGGCTGGAGAGGCTGGCCGAAAGTGGCGCGGGAAGGTGGAGAGGCTCTGATACCAAGAAGAAGTTTTTAGGGTAAAAGAATTCTATTATTTCACCCAATATTGATACACAATATGTACAAGAGTAGTGAGACAGAAAAAGGAAATAAATTAAATAAAAGATTACATGGAAACATTGGAAAGAAATCAAGAAATAAAATCATAAACGATCCTAAGGAATATAACTAAATATTCCAACAGTTTGTTCTGAGGTACTTTATCTTCTTTGATGGTTTGGTTTTCAACTTCATCCTTCCACTGCTTGAATGTATCGAGAGCCTGGGATATGTGCTTGATAAAGTAGATCCAAACCTTTCTGGAGTAGTCATCAACAAAGGTCAAGAAGTACCTTGACCCACTGTGAGAAAAAATGTGACTGACTTACTGACTGGCTCCAAAATGTTGGAATGTTTGTAGTCGCCCACATTCTTCTTGTTATAGGATACAACCTTGACGCTAATCCTTAATTGTTTCCCATATACAATATTTGCAAAAATCAAGTTTAGATGGCTTCACTCCCTTAAACAACTCCCCTCTGTGGAGTTCCATAATGCCACACCACCCATATGTCCCAACAACATTTGCCATATAGTAGTGTCATCTGCTGATGATTTTGTGGGTGTGGTACTGCATCTCCACCTATAACTGTGCTCCCATCTAACATTTGCCAGATCCTTGATGATCATCGAGGAGCTCCTTGTGATCTTTATGGCTCGACCTAGTGCCGGATAACCACAGCCTAAAGAATCTAGAGTACCCAAAGACACTAGATTTTTCTTTAGATCTGGGAAATACATCGCATCCCCTAGAATTGTTACAACTACATCAAACATCAAACATCAAACATCTTGATCTTAACGCTACTGATTCCAACGGCTTTGCATGATGCATCGTTCCCTATAAGAACTGTATCATTGTTGAACGGTCTAAACATGTTGAGCTAATCTTTATTCGGACTCGTAGTTTGAGCACTCGGAGTCCAGAATCCATCTCATATCTATTGTCACAGGCAAAAGATCCTATGGCTTCCACTGTCATGTACACTTGCTCTGTAACACTGGCTGATTCGGATGACTTTTTCTCATCTTTCTTTTCCTTAGGTACTTCTTCAATTCCCAACACTGATTTTTGAAGTGCCCCTTAGTAATAATACTTAACTTCTTATTTTTACTGTCACCATGGGATTTGGACCTACTATGGTTTGAGTTCTTATCTCTAAATTTTCCTTTGCCAGTTGCCTTTTTGAAGCAATTAGTGCATTTATGTCAATCAAATTTATTTTTTTCCCACAATCTAAACCTATGTAGCACGGACACTTCACTTTGGGTGCCGTCTCCGTATCGTGTCCGTGTCAGACACCGACACTCATCGGACACGCTTCACCACATGTCACATGCTATAAAATGTGACTTAAATATTTTAACGTCAAACACACCTTGATCACGTGTCGGACACGTAGCCGACATGGCCAAACACACAAGTGAATGTGGCATGATAGCCTCTCATTAGAAATGCGTTTTAAAACTTTGAGACAATAATCTTAATTTGTAAAATTGGGGATAATCAATTGGTTTATTTGAGAATTATGGAAACATGAGTGGACATGGAACTACAAATTGTATAATTAATTCAAAGATATAATGATTTAATCATTGTATCCTACTGTGTCTGTATCCTGTTAAATTGCTATGTTTTGTAATCATTTTACGAGTATATGTTATAAGTTGCTATTTGCGTAGTTTCTATGGGTGAATATCAGAATATGTAATGTAATGTTGACATTTAATCTTCTCTTCTTCTTCTTTTATTTCAAACTAAATTATATTTTTTAGAAATATTTTTTTGCTCGACGTATCCTAGCCGTCTCCGTATCCTACATTTTTGGAATTTTCCGTATCTCCGACTCCGTGTCGTGTCATCTCCGTGTCACGTATCCGTATCTGTGCTACATAGATCTAAAAGATTTACATTAGTTTTTGTAGAGAAAGTTGTCAAAATCATCTCAAAATAAATAATTTATGAAATAATTGACTATTTTTGGGACATCTAGAATAGTGAAGCTGGACTAAAAATATGGGACATAGGGAATATTTTGCAGATACTTTCCCATTTACAGCCCTTCGAGTTTCTTGCAGATGACTTCTAGTGTCTATGTTCATCACTGTTCACCCAAATTTAGCCGAATTGAACTTGCTACTTTCTCGTCCATCTCAGCCCATTGATCTTCGGTCATCTTCTCTTGTTCGCTTGCTTTTCCAATTACAACGTTATGAACTCCTTTTGTATAAGGATGGCCTACCTTCTCCGCAAGAGAGAGTGTTTCTTAGCATTGAATTTCTCAACCTCATACTTTGTGATGGACATTCTTCGATTGAGTAAAATCTAAACCGAAAGCTCTGATACCAATTGTCGGGCGGAAGCATAACTGCGAATTAACAAGTAGGTAAATTCAGACGAACACACACACCAAGAACACAAGATGTAATGTGGTGTCGCAAACTGCTTGCAACCACCTAGGAGGAATCAATGGATCTACCATACTCAATAAGGAATAAATCACCAATTCACTCAACTCTCACAATAAAAACTACTCAATAAGGAATAAATCACCAATTCACTCAACTCTCACAATAAAAACTCTTGAAATACCTCTCTAAGATCAACCACAAAGTATATCTAGTCTGTCAATTGTTTCTAACACTCTCTTACTCAAACACATGTTCAACGGTTTTCCACGAAGTTCCATGGACTTGAGGGACCTTTCTTAATCAAAACGCAAACTGAATATGCCAATCTCACTTGAGCGGGTCCAAGCCTCGCTCAAGCTATTGCTGAGCAAACTTCTTCATGAGAAATCACCATGCCCACTCAAGAAAGCTCCACCTCGCTTAACCGAGAAAGGCTACTATTCTCAATAGGGGTGTAAATTGGTTGGTGTGGTTCGTTTTTAATGGTCTTCCAAACGAAACCAACCAAGTAAATGCTCACTATTCCCATGTCGATTTCGACCGAACCAATTGTAAATCGGTATGCAACCGATTGTGTTTTGGACTGCTGCTCGTGGTCGGTTTCAAGCTTTAAAGAAATGATGAAGAAACAAAAAATTGCAGCCAAAAGAAGCCATTAATATTATTACACTACCTCTCTTCATCACCAATACCTCTACCACAAGATATCCGTATATTTCTAGGTTTTTTTCTTTTACCAAAGATTCAAAATCTTAATATATAAAATCAAAAATCCACAAAGCTAATGTCCCCATTGAGATAGATGCCATAAAATCAAACTGGAGAGAGAGAGATCAACGGAGGAGATTTGAGATAGAGATACAAATCTGAAACAGAAATTGGAAGGAAGAGAATAGAGAGAGAGAGAGAGAGAGAGAGAGAGAGAGAGAGAGAGAGAGAACTCATCTTACTAGCTTGGACGATGACGGGGATTGATAGCAGCCTGAGATCAGCGGTGAAGGGGAGGAGGAAGATTGACGACAGTAGGAACTTAGAGTATCCTACTTCCCTTTACGGAAAGAGAGGGAAAATACTTAGGGTGTGTTTGATAACTCAATTAAGTGGTGAAAATAAAAACTTTCAGCACTTGTTTCTTTTCAATGCGTTTGATAACGCACCACTTAATTGAAAAAGTAGACAAAAACCACTGAAAACTTTTAGTGAAAATAATCATTGACTGCAGTCTATTTCAATACTTGAATAACTATTTAGTAATGCAAATCAATCGCTTAAAATTTTCAGTACTTCAAATTCAGCACTTAATTTTCAGTACTTAATTTTTTAGTTTTATCAAACAGACCCTTTAGATAGACACAGAGAGAACATGCGTAGAGTGAGGTGCCAACAGCCAAATACACGTGATGTCATGATCTGAGGGTGTTATTTACAGTAAACCGGTCGGCTCGGTTGACTTTGGTTCATAAACTTACAAAGCCGGCCACTGGACTGATCTTTCTGGTCTTTTTAGAAATATACACTGGGGAGGGGGAAGATCAACGACGGTAGGAACTTAAGAGTTTTCTACTTTCCTTTATAGAGAGAGAGAGAGAGAGAGAGAGAGAGGGAGAGAGAGAGAACAGGCTTAGCCTTCAGAGACACAGAGGGAACATGCTTAGAGTGAGGTGCCAATTGCCAAATACACATGATGTCGTGATCTGAGTGTGTTATTAATAGTGAACTGGTCGGTTCGGTAGACTTTGGTTTATAAATTTACAATAATGGCCACCGAACCAATCTTCGGTGTTTTTAGAAATATGCTAACCGAGAACTGACCGCATGTCTCGAAAACCGGCAAAACCAACCAGACCAGTGGGTGCCGGCTGGCGAGTTTGTTTTTCTCAGTATTTCTAATATCCCAGTTCTCAGCTCCCTGAAGCGAGCCTCAACCTCGCTCAAACGAGATTTTCCAGTACTGTTAGTCGCTCAAGCAAACTCCATTCTTGCTCAAGCAAATTGGTTTCGCTCAAGCGAACTTGATTCTCGCTCACGTGCGGATTGCCTAGAGAGGCATATTTGAACCATCTTCTAACACTCTGGATCTCCCTTTGTTTTCCTGATCTTCTTAGTTTCTAAAAGGAATAAGTTGGTCACCTTTCAAGCATGACAAAAGAAAATCAATGATAAACAAAAGATTCCTTTATACATGCTGCTCTCTTTCTGAATACCTCTGCAATTTCAGCCAAACAAGCATGCTTTTGAAATTGTAAGAGATCCCTTTAACGCTCCATTGTTTTTTTTTATAAAAAAACCTGAAATTAAACCAGAAAATGATATTTAAACTGTCTCATCGCTGCTGTTCTTGCACCACAATGTAGCAAGTGTGTTGAATAATGGTTTATTTTTTATGGTGTTGAATCTATATTTGGGGCGCAAATTTTTAGAATAGACCGTATACCTGTCTTGTTTTTCATGTACATTCAGTTCTCCTATAATAGGTCTCTCCATTGTCACTGACACAAAAAACTTAAGCGATATATCATTCATACGTTCCTTTCTTTTTCATTTGAAACAAAGCATCTCACTTATGTATAATGTTACTATTATGAACCTCATTTGTCACAGCTGAACATGGACAGGAATAATGTCCTTGTGCAAATGGTTTCCTTGGAACAAATGTGCCCAAAAGAACTCTTCTTCTTCTAATCTGTGTACTCATCCTTAGTCTTTTATGTCCATCTTGCTTGTGTTTGTCTATACTCAAAACACATTTCCCCTCCCCCTCACATTGTATGGTTGTTCTTGCTTAGTATAGTTGTTTTGTCAACTTCTAAATTAAAAAAGAAGTAAATTACAGTAACACCCCCTCAACTATGACTCTCTTTGAAATGCCCCCCTAAATTAAAAAAGTTGGTTAACTAACCCTCAACTATTAAATTTCTTCACTAACACCCCTCCCGTTTAAAATTCTGTCCAAAAAATAACCTTTTTTTTTGTATCATGTGGGCAATGTGTGACGCAAAAATATCAGCATGATATTTATTAATCCCTCCTTTGAACCGTTGCAAATTTTAGACAAAATTGTCATTTGTTGCACACATAATTGCTCTTGTTGCACAAGGCAATGTTGCTCTAAAGTTTTCAACGACTCATAAGGGTGTTAGTGAAAAAATGTAATTGTTGGTTTGTTGAGTTTTGTAGTTCATGGGGGTATTTGAAAAAATGTCATAGTTGAGGGGGTGTTAAGAGTAATTTTCCCTTAAAAATGTTGACACAGTTCAGTTTCTCTGTTCTTATAATATTCACTCATTTTTTGGTACTGAACATTATTTTCCTTCAGGAGGTTTTACAATCAACAAAAACACAATTGGAGAGAGAATTGTCTTTAGAAGATGTTAATGGAATACAAGATCTACCAGCTTACAACTTGCTGTACCAGTAGTTGTATTTGCTTCCCCTTCAAACTCAGCGAAAATTTTACTTGCACATGGACAAGACAAAGGCGATTATGAAGTCTAACGCTCTGTTGGTACGATAGTGACTTTTTTTTTTTTTTCGTGGTACATGTATCAGAATTGATGTGTTTTATTTTATTTATAGAGAGAAAAAACTGGAAGATGGGTACAGACCGAGGTAGAGTGAGAGTTATTTAATAATTGAAGCATCACCTCCGACTTAAGACCAGTAGTAAATAAGACTTTATTTTGTTAAAAAAAAAAAAAAGAAGTGAAAATTGTATTAGAATGCATGTAAATAAGTTGCCAATGAAGACGATAATGTAATTACAAATGTGAGAATGCATTCCAAAATTGTTATTCCCTTCGTCCCATTTTATGTGTTCGTCTTGTTGCACAAAAGATAGCTCTGGCAGGGATTTTATACAAGGAAATGTGAAGCTTAAGAGCGGAAATTTGTATGCTAGGAGTGGACTTTGCATTGACTAAGGTTCTATTTCCTCCTTGGATTTAGTGGGGGAAAAGAAAAGAAAAAATATGGACGAAAACACTTTCCTTTGTTTGGTTAATAATGAACATAGTGAGGAAAATAGGATTTAAGGCGGATGAAATTTGTGTTCTCTTTATAGACAATGTATAGCTAATAATTTAATTTACAATTTCAAATCACTTGTTGAGGACGGTTGCTTTGGTAGTAGATGGTTTGGTCATAATACTGTCTTTATCGAGTAATAATATATGCATTTATGGCAATTTTAGGCTTAATTTGCAAACTTTATTCACAAACTAATGTGCTCAATCTATAACTATCACTAACAGTCTATCACTTGTCTTTCCTTTTAGAGAAAGGGAAGCTCTATTTTATTATTTATTTTTATTTGTTTTTTCATTTGGTGTAGTAGTTTTCGTGCAAGGAAATAAGTGTTAGGGCCCGAGGAAGGCGTGATGTCCGAACTTTGGCATGAGCGTGGTATGGAGACCTTTAAAGCATCTAGGCTAAGACGTTGCTATGAAGCTGTGATTTTTTTGAGTGAAGTTAATGTGGCATTTTCTATTAAAAAAATAAATGAATAAACAAAAATTACGATTCTACACGAGTGTTCAAATGAATTTTCTTTACACCATTTATGACATTGATACCCCTTTAATCCTCCTCTATTATTAAGGACAACATGACCAAAAATAAAATTAAGAACGACATTTCAATATGTTATTTTAGATCCTATGGTTCTGTTTTAAAATGCTATGGTCTTCCTATGTACCACATGTATCCCATGTGTCACTCAAAATATTTCGATTATATGTATAAATGTATAAATCTCAAATCTCAAATATAAGAAAGGAACATACATATCTCAAAAAAATAAATCAGAAAGGATAGGAAAACACAATCCAGTGGGATCCCACCTCAAAGGATATGTGGGACCTACTCAAGATTTGTCACAAAGTAGCTTGATTATCACTTGGGTTAAAACCATAGTGTTTCAATATAATTTAGACACACTAGTATAAATGGACCAATAATATTTTAAAATAATACGAAAAGTATTTGAAAAAATATACCTAATCCTTTCCTCTAATTAAAAAACATAATTAAATAGATTCTCGTTGCATATTTATGTCCTAAAAATACAATCAAATGAACATTAAGTTATAAATCTTGCATTGTACTCTTTTTTTCTTTTTCTTTCTGTCCTTATTATTAAGATGAATTAATCCATCAAGAATAGTTCATTGACCGTCTTTCTCACAACTTAGAATTCAAATTGATTTTGATATTTTTTTTTACGCAACCTTTAAAATTATGATGCATTGCTGACTAATCACTGACGTTACCGCTTGAACACTTGGTTAAATGTCCAAAATTAATTATATGCATATATATATCATCATTTTAGTCTGTAGGTCCAACCGCAGTATTATTCAATTCTGCAATCTTTTGTTTTGTTTTTTTCATATCATATGGTCTTGCTGAGTCACCTTATAGGTGGATTGTATTAATTACTCATTAATAATCAGTTTCTTGCTACAATCAATTGGATCACAACCCCCCACCCCCAACTTCTTCTAGAATCATAAGTTGGAAATGTGCAAACCCCCAAAACCTTTTTGTGTAATTTTAATACCTCCTTGCCGCCAAATGGATGACATTGGGGGTGATTGGACGAAAAAAAATAGAAATTAATAGTTTCAAATTCAACCACTGGCATGCACAATACATGTATACGTTGTAACATGATGCCATTGTGTTTAAATTTAAATGAACAGGAAAAGTGCATGCTACATCATTGAAATGGGGCCATTAGAGTGCTTGCATAAAGAGAGTACTAAAGTAGTTTATTTTCGTAAGATTACTCTAGTGTCATCACTTCAACGAGTACGCAAGGATTATCTTGTCATAAAATGCGCATGTGGTGAGCACAGTTGAGTCTATGGCCATGCCCAATTGTAGCAAGACAAGACCTTGGGCGTTCGTAAAGTATATGTGACTTGTTGTGCGATGGGTGCATTGGCACACAATGATCCACCAAAGTCATATATGTACACACTAGCGGGAATACACATGAATGTGGAATTCATGTGAATGAGCAGCGCACGGCATAGCCGTCTTGCATACCATGAAGTCCATGCCATGGGCTGGGCAATTGGTTGCTGCGAACAAGTGGTGAGCACGAGGAAGATCAAGCCATATGTTGGATCGAAATAATCACACGCAAATAATATGTAAAAAAACAGAAAGATTAAAGAGACACAAATAATTATCACGTGGTTCGGCAATGTGCCTACGTCCACACCGGAGAGCCTAAAATTTCCACTATCGAAAATGATTTAGGGTTGCATCATATATATTTCCTATAGGTACATGGCAAAATCCCCAAAATACCTAAACCGTACCGTGGGGGGCTACGCCCCCCGCACCCCCACCCGACTAGTCCATACCGCACATAACTCTTGTCAAATGTTACGGACCCATTACAATATGAGCCACACCCAACACCATAGGCAAGGCATGGCATGTCACAGTAGGCGTGGGGCTAATGAGGGCACACACCAGTGTGCTTCACTTGGATGATCATGCGGGCTGTTTGGAAACTGAAATCCATGCACTTGGATCAAATTTGAATCTATTTCGAAAAAAAAATGGGATTAGGAAATTTTGATGGATCGAATTATATATCGGTGGATCAAAGTTCATGACTTTTGATGAATTTGAACTATTTTGCATATGTTTTAAATTAGGAAATTTTGATAGAGAAAGTTAGTTAGCAATTCTCTAGGAACTTACTTTAGCAAATATCTTTCTGGATTAATGTTCATTCTATCCAGAAATTAAATTCAAGACTCAGGACATTCAATGGATTAAAATAATCACGATGGATCGAAACTATGTCATGCCAAATCGAAATTATTCCACGTCGAAGTCTTCTGGTGGGGGTGGTTTATTAGTTCCCTAGTGGCTAACATGGTCACTACGAGGATTATGAGGTTTTGCATGTGGGAACTGTAATGGACATGCAAAACCTCTTGTTATTGTCAAATCATTGCGTGATCCTCCAAAAATAACTCTCTAATGGTGTGCTAAAATAGCAATGCTACATCTTGTGCCAAATTTGGCATGAATTTTGGCATTCGTATAATTTGGGAGGTTATGTTATAGTGTGGCACGGAAACATTGCAATATTTCAACTTTTCTCAATACAAATAAAGAAATAACATTACTTTGTGAATGTACCATTAGAGCACATATGATAATATAACATTTTACCACTGTATGTATATAGCAATGCTAAAATATAGGTTTGACTCAGACATGATAAAGATAACATTTAGCATTAGAAATCCTCTAACCATTATAAATTTACTTTATCTACTTTCGTCACTAAAAAGATTCCATGTATCTAATATATATATATGAAAACAGGGATTTTTTGTTTTGCCATGTGGCATTCCAATGAGCTGTCTGTATTTTCATGTTTTTTAAATAATTTTTCTCTTTAATTTCACTCACTCTCTCCCAGTAAGTATTAACCACACCCAAAATTTTCTCTATATGTATATATCATACTGATTTCCTTTTCCCACTCTAAATTATAATCTCGAATAATTAAATTTGAAAACATTGAATTAATCTTTCACACCCATGATTTTCTCACAATTAATTCCATTTGAAATAGAATTCTATAAGCGACCCTCTCACATGATCTCTCACTCTACATCTTTTTTCTTTCACCCAAATCCATATTTATCCCAGACGTTTCTCTCTCTCTCTACAACCCACCACACAGGCCACCATTAGATTTTATTTTTGTATTTAATTTTCTCTTATACTTGACATGTTTTTTGTTTCATATGTAACCTACTATTTATTTGAAAGAGATAGAAATAACATATTATTGTGAAGTTAAATATGAGGACTAGATTTCTACAAAATATTTGTGTAGTGAGCTGTTTGATTCTTATACTCCATCCTTCTTATCTCTACCTCCTTACGTATGTATAATTTTCTTTTTTTTATTTGACTTTCCTATTTCACTTTATATGATTTAATTTCATATGGTTTATGTTTTATAACTTTGTCCTTTATTTGAAGAATATAGAAATACTCCGGCAAACTACTCTGGAAGGTACTATGATCAAAAGCAGATCCCTACAATGTATGTTTACAACGAGTTAATAGGTCAAGTTTTTCATTCTTCTAATTTTTCTTTTTTCATTAACTTTATATCATGCATATTAGGATTAGTTCAGGATTATTGAGTGAATGGTGAGTCAATGACATTAGCAGGAGTTTGCTATATTTATTTGTTCGGGCGTGCCAGAGCCTTGTAAGGTAGACCCAAACTTATAAAAACAAAATTTTTTAAAAGCACTTGTGTGAGTGATACACAGGGTTTCATAATCTAAACTTCTAAAAGGCAACTGTGAAAGGTGAGTAGGAAAGTACCCCCACCTAAGATCCCTAGACAATGTTGAAGCACACAAGTCTAGCAAGTGATGAAAAGAAATAAAAGGAATTCAATAAATGACATGTTTTATTTAATTGAAAGTGAAGAAATTACAAGAGATTGTAATATAAAAAACTAAGAAAGCCTAAAAAAACTAAGAATGCTAAAGCATGCTTTAGAATACTTTTGGATGCGATTTGTCGAGATGACGCGGAGTGATTTGAAAGCTTGGGCGGCCTGCTGATCGATTTATAGCGGCCATAGAGGTCTTCTAGATAAGGTAGGAAATAACTGATAAATAATAATCTGGTAAAAAATACCAGTTTGATTCCATAAACTGCTATTGAAACCTTCCATATCTTCGAAAATAATATATATACATGTGTATATATCTTGAATCTAGTCCGAATTGGGTCTCCATTCGACTGACTTAGCTTGTCAGCAAAAGATATATACTCCCTTAGTGTGATAATATATTTCCATAAAAAACAATATCAAAAATATTATCTTCCCAATCTGATAATATTCTCCCTTATCACAATATAAAATTATTATCACTTTAGAGAGTTTGTTGGGACTGATACTCTTTTCATAATTGACCAAATCTGTACCAACTTTCCAAAATGACTGAATTGACGTACTGCCAAACATACATTAGTCCGATCATTAAGAGTGGTGTACAGTCCGAAACAGTCCTAGACAGCATTGAGAAGAGTCTGGAGGCATATGTTCTTCATTCTTCACATAATTGACATGGATCCCACATCTTTGACAACCACTCCCTATTTGCACCTAAAAAAATACATTTTTAAATCAAAATTGGTAGAGGCCGATTGCAACTTTTTATCGGACTCATTAGACCGATTACATAAATTAGGGCCAAGTGGTTGCTTAAAAGTTGGTAGGTTCATATGACTTTTGGATTATTTTTGCAATAATCAGACTGACTTGTGAGGGCGATAAGTCAGGCATGCTTCACATTCAACAAGTCAATGACATAGTGGGCCCAGGCATTATCACCACTTTGATGATTACCAAGTCTCACATGTGGTGATAAATGCCAACCTCACTGTATTAAGGTGTAGGCTCTGTTTGGCAATTGTTATCGGGCTAAGCACCATTTAATTGGCATTTGGTCATAACTATAGTGGGCCCAAGTGGAAGGGGATTTAATGTAAGGTGGCTATTTAATAGTCTATTTTGTCTATCCCACTACTAGCTATCGGGCTGGAGCAGTACTAATAATCGGACTGACCAACTTTTTGGGTATTTATTAATTCAGTTTGGCTAGGCCTTGTTTGGCAGTTTAGTGCCATCGGATCGTGCATGTGATAATATCGGGCACATGATTGATGATGTCACGCTATGGTGGGTCCAAGGCAGTCATGTAAATTTGGTTATATACGCATATTATTCTGATCAGCATAGGAAAGTGTGAGGTGGGCCACCTTTAGGAAGTTTGTCAGCATTCAATCTCTCTATGATGATATTATCAATATTTGGAATATGATCAGGATTAGGAGAGATAATATATTTGATATTATCTTTTATGGGAGAAAATATTATCACTTTTGGGAAGATAATATTTCAAGATTTTGGGAGTATATCATTTGCTTGGAGGAGAAGCGAAGCAAATTAAGGCATAATATGGACCAGATTCATCAATTATAAGGATATGAAAATATTATTTGCTTCCACATTATGGAGATATATTTTTAGCACATACAATTCGGGCATGTAGTAGTTGGTCATGACCCAATTTGACCACCTTGCCATTATTGCCACTTTAGATGACCAAGTTGTAATTTCAACCAAGTTTTGCCAATGCATGAACTTGGGCAATACAATGCCACTTTGGACGTACACAATGGGTCCACGTTAGAAGGTTGATGAAGATTTTTATCAAGATTATTAGAGAGTAATTGGAGATTATTATCTCTTGATTGACATTATTTATACTGATATGGGAGGAGATAATCTGGTAAATATTATCAGATTGTGTTCATCAGATTTTACTTACCTTATCACTATCAGTACATGCCGCTATAAATTAGCAGGCAGGCCAAGCAGTCAAAGCATTCCGCGTCACTTCGACAACCACATTCAAAAAGCATTCAACATGCATTCTTAGTTTTTTAGGCAAATGAAAAAGCATCCTTTTTTTCTTAGGCTTTCTTAAGCATTAATTACTTCTTGTAATTTCTTTTCTTTGTAATTAAATAAAAGTTCATTTTATTTAATTTCTTTTGTTCATCACTTGTATGGCTTGTATGTTTCAATATTGCCATAGGATTTTAGGTGAGGGTACTTTCCTACTCGCCACACACAATCACCCGTTAGAAGTCAGATCATAAAGCCTTGTGTATCACTCACAGAAGCACATAGGAAATTAGTTTACACACACTCGAACCACTATTGGTTCTGGCACGCCCGCGCAAATTACAAGCAAACATTCCCTAAGTGACGTGATCCCACATCTTTTTTCACAAGTAAGCAAATAAAGGGGAAGTCAGAAACCTCTAAGCCCGATTGCCAACCGTCCGAATGAATTGGTAAGGCCATGTGTATTGCACACCTTGACTTGACATTGAAGAAAACGAAACCCAAATGACTTGGGCCCACCATTGTTAGATCTCTTTAAGTGACTTGGTGTTTGCACCAAAAAATCGTCAAAGGTTTTTGAGCCCGAGTTGCGTGGAACTAGATAGAGGTGAGACCGGGCTAAGGAATAGACGACTCATCGGACTTGAGTGTAGACGTGAGACCGATGATAGGTACAAGGCTGTTGGGTGTTCTGAGGAAAGCCCGATGGGAAAAACAAACATGTATGAAGATTATCGGGCTTTGGAAAAACATAACCCAATGCGTTGTTAGTCCGATGGTGGATTGAAGCAACACGAAGGCCGATCGGACACCGTGGAATGAAGGATGGTTCTAGCAGTCCGATTGGCCATGGGCATTTGAAGAAAGGTAATCAGCCATGAGGAAAAGCATGGACATAGGTAGAGCCCGATTCATCCAGGAGAATAATTGACGAGGCTGATGGACTGAAAGGAGAAGGCGGTGCTATCCACAGTTGTCAGGATGACGTCATCTCAGAGTTTTGGAAACAAGAGTCCGTTAGAGGAAATAAATCTGATCGTGTCCAGCTGGATTTAGACGTTCAATCCCTAAATTAAAGGGATTGATTCAATCAGGATCTGGATAAGGTAGGAGTTAGAGATAAGGAAGGTCTCTTCCATCATCAGCCAATCAGTCACGCAGCTTGGGGCGCAAGCTAAGGAGTCCTTTTCTAATCAGGAATCATCCAAGGCCGCTATAAATATTCAGGCAGGCCAACCAAGTAAAGCACTCCGCGTCATCTCGAAAACAGCACCCACACTGCATTTGAAGCATTCAAGGCATTCAAAGCACTCTTAAGTCTTTATGTTTTTCAGCACGTAGCAAATAGGCCTGTCCTATTTTGTTATTTCTTTTTGTTCTTTTGGATAATCAGCCTGTTCTGGTTTGTTCTTTAGATTTGTTTATTTTTTCCAAACACTTAATAAAATCTTCGTTTTATTAAACCGTTTGTGATTGTTTACCTGTTAAACTCGACATTGTTTAGCTTGTGCGCTTCAGTACTGCTAAAGAATTTACGGTGAGACTACTTTCCTACTCACTACACACAATCACTCTGTTTAGAAGTCAGATTCGTAAAGCCTTGTGTATCACTCACATAAGCGGTTAAGAAATTAGTTTGCACACACACACACAAACACACCGAGCTTGTTTGGCTTTGGCATGCCCGCGCAAATTAGAGCAAATATTTTTGGCACGCCCGGTGGGACCCACAGTGTCAAGCCATGCCTCCGAAGAAAGACAAACAAACAACGAAGAATTGCCAAGACGAACCTCCCATGGACCCACCTGTGGAGGAAAGTATCGGCCATTCTCCACAAGATGGCAGTATTATGCTTGAGGCAATTTCAGAAGCCGTGAGAACGAACGTTGAGCCCATGTGGCAGGAATACAACGCGTTCATAGGGTCAATGGGCAATCTCAAATCGGTCATCAACCAAATGGCCGATGTGCATAAAAGTCAAGCTGATCTGGTTATAGAGACAAGGACCACCCACGTAAAGCTGGACCGCATGTCGGACATGATCGGCAGGTTGATAGAGACCTATAAGGCTGGTGGCAGCAAAGAGCAAGTCAATGGATCGGGCTCTGGCGGATTGCTTGAGTCTGATAAACCGAAAGACCCACCCTACATCTGTCCGAATCTCAGAGAGGGTAATGGCTCAAGCAAGCAATCTGAGTCACAGACCGGAATGGCCAACGGATCGGCGACACCAGGTTTTGGTCGGTCCACAGGCCACACTGAAAGTTCAGTCGGCCACACACAACCCCCAGGTCACACAAATGGGGGGCAAAAGAACAACGATGGATTTTGGCCCCCATCAGGCCAATAACAATCAACAACAGGTACCACCGCCGTTGGTACCCCCGTTGAGGAATGTTCAGCCCGTAACTCCACAACCCATCAATAGGGAGGAGTTGGTGGCGGCCATACATGAAGAGTATGGCCCGTTTATGAGAAGACTGGGAAGGCCGACGTACAAACGGCCATATCCCCCTGAAATTGACCAAGTCATATTTCCCCAGGGGTATAAAGTACCAAATTTCACTCTATTTTCTGGAGAGAGTGTACAGTCTTCAGTCGAGCATATTGGCCGTTTTATTGTTCAATGCGGCCATGTGGGTAGTAGCGACCCATTAAAATTGAGACTATTCCCAAACTCGCTAACGGGCGTGGCATTTTTGTGGTATGTTAATCTCCCCGCCAATTCGGTGCTAACTTGGCAAGGGATGGAAGAGCTATTTCACGGCCAGTTCTATAGGACTGAGCCCGAAACATTACTGGCAGACCTGTCCAAGATGATGCAATTAGTAGGAGAGACCGTACAAACCTACAAAGCCCGTTTCTGTAAGGCAAAGTATCGGTGCAAGATAGTTTTGCCTGAGGAAGAATACGCCAAAATGGCCATGGGGGGGCATTTCCTTTGAACTTCGCAAGAGGTTTGAAGGAACTGACTTCCGTGACCTATTCGATCTAGCCACGCGGGCTGGTCGTTACGAGCGTATCCTTTTGGATGAGCAGGAGAAGAAGAACTCCTCGAAAGGAACATATTATAAGGACCCTAATTATGAGGTCCACTTAGCAGAGTGCGACCTCGAAACAGAGAGCAATATGACCGAGTTGATCTGTAAACGGCCAATTGTATGCAACGCCTTGAATAAGCCTGTTAACAACAATGCCGCTGCGAAGAAAATAGCGTTCGAGGCGGGAAAAAATTATACTTTTGATATAACCATGGCTGATCAAATATTCGATGCCTTATTGGCCGATAAAGTGATCATGCTGAGTGAAGGTCATCGGATCCCCAAGGCCGATGACCTAAAAAATAAAGAATACTGTAAATGGCACAATTCCTGGAAGCACTCCACTAATAATTGCGTTGTTTTTCAAAATTTTATACAGGAAAACGTGGAGAAAGGAGTTTTCAAGTTCTCGGACAAGGCTATGGGGATTGATGCAAATCCGTTCCCTCAAATTTCCAGCACCAATATGGTTATGCCCGATTTAACCAAGCTTTCAAGGCCGAGGCCGAAGATAGACTTTACCGATAGAGAAATGGTGCCAAAACAGAGGGAAGGGAAACAAATTGCTATTTCGGCCACTGATAGGCCGAAAGTGACGATACATGACTTCCAGAGGAGCTATCAAGAGCGTAAAGAGAAAGGCCACAAGGTCGAGGAAGAAGCGGCTAGGTCTAGTACCGACAACTTGATAGCTGATCTGCGACGACAACTGGAGTTCATCGAACAAGGCCTCTGCCCAAGATGCAAGGCTGATCTCAAGAAAGAAGTCTCGAGCCCGAGTAAGAGGCCAAAAAGCCATGAACATCGGGAACCAAGCCCGAGAAGGTCTGTATACGAGAGGTTGTCACTACCATGGCAAAGTCAGGCAAAGCCCGAGTGGCGGACGAAACCTTTGTTGGTTCAGCCGGTCGACCAAGGTGAATATGGCCGATTGGGCAAGAAGTTCCCAAACAATTCCAAGACCTTAGATGCAAGCATCAACCTCTAACAGGAGCCCACGGATGGTGTTACCACGCCGGGTAGAAGATCAGAAGTGGCATAGAGCTGAACATTCTAAATTCCCAGCACGGCCACAGTACAGCAAGTCTCAAAAAAAGAGATATCAACAAATGAGACAGGCCAACCGAGAACGCCGGTACTGGAAGAATCAGGCTGGAAACCCTCCTAAACCAATAGAGCATACCATGCCCGATGACCAAGGACTCTCAACTGGGGCGATGCATATTGCCACTGAGCACCCAAAGGAAAGATTCGGACGAGAAAAATCACAAGAGGGATGTAGGGTAACATCAGACAAGATGAGTATAGAGTCCGATGGAGATCTGTCAGACTCAAGCATCTCGCCAATTCAATTCGGGACTATTCCGGTAGGCCTGTCATCTAACATGGTGTTTACATTACCTATGTCTTTCATGTCCAAGTCCGATCAGCCAGCGGCCATGGAAGGGGATGTAGTGGAGGGTCTGACCAAGGACTTAGTCATGATACAAGATGTTTTTTGGAACGGGGGAGAGACCGTCAAACCTAATGTGGTGGATGCCACAAGCATAAACGTGGATGCCACCGACGGGCAGACCGATCGGCCTAAGATCACTATCTTGAGGCCGAAAGGATATCAGACTGAGGAAGGAGTAAAGACCAGACCAGTCAAAGTTGTGTTCGGAAAACCAACATATCAGATGGCCCAGCATTTGAAGCCATTGTACGTGAAAGGACATATTGAGGGGGTCCCGATAAACAAAATCCTGGTGGATGGTGGGTCTACCATCAACATTATGCCTCAAATAATGTTGAGAATCCTTCAGAAGTCCGAGCCGGAGCTAATTCCGACCGAAATGAACGTCCAAAGCTTCACGGGGGCACCTTCAAGAACTAAGGGTATCTTACCCCTTAAATTGACCGTTGGTAGTAAAACGGTCATGACTGTTTTTTTCATTGTGGAAACCTCGGCGGCCTATAATGCATTACTCGGCCGAGATTGGATACACCCAAATTACTGCATTCCCTCCACACTCCATCAGTTGCTGATTTCTGGAGAGGTGACGAGGTAGAAGTGGTTGGAGCAGATACAAAGTCATTTGTAGCCCGTGTACAAACGGCCGATGCAGTCTTGTATGAAGATGACATCGGGCCAGTCAAGTTGATGGGGTGCAATAAATTGGGAAGACCGAATACAGCGACCTTCCTTAAAGGAAATTCGTCGGACATTAAAGCGTATTATCATAATCTCAGTCGGACAGAAGAATCACGACCGATTGAGATCATCGAACAGGAAGATGTCCATGGAGACTCCGATAATTGAAGAACAGAAGCTGCTGGCCCTCAAGGCCAGCATGGCCAGATGGTGCGCATACTTAGCCGATAGAAGATTGGAAATCGGCCCTGTTGACGGAATGATCAATCTGGCCGATTGTATCTAAGAAGAGGAAACGCCAAGGGAGGAAGAGATTCAAATAGACGAGTTGGAGACGGCCACGGCGAAGCTTGATGATTTAAAGGCTGATGTCCAAGACCCTCTCTTGGAAGTCAACCTAGGCAAAGAAGGATAACACAAACGTACTTATGTAAGTCAGATGCTAGATCCGTAGTGTCAAGCCGAGTTGATTGCACTCCTGCACAAGTACAAAGATTGTTTTGCCTAGGAATATGACGAAATGCCTGGTTTATCTAGAGAATTGGTGGAACACCGATTGCCAATTAAATCGGGGTTCAGGCCGTTCAAGCAGCTACCTCGGTGCATGTCACCAGAGGTAACTTTGAAGGTGAAAGAAGAAATTGAGAGACTACTGGATGTTGGCTTTATTAGGACAGCCCGATATGTTGAATGGGTCTCGAATGTGGTCCCAGTAGTAAAGAAGAATGGGAAGTTGAGGGTTTGCATTGACTTCAGAAACTTAAACTTAGCTACCCCAAAAGATGAGTATCCCATGCCCATGGCCGATCAGTTAATCGATTTGGCCGCCAAACATAAAATGTTGTCCTTCATGGACGGGCACTCGGGATATAACCAGATCTACATCGCCGAAGAGGATGTCTCGGAGACTGCTTTTCGGTGCCCAGGGGCAATTGGAACCTTTGAGTGGGTTGTCATGTCGTTCAGGCTGAAGAACGCTGGAGCTACCTATCAACGGGCAATGAATTCAATCTTCCATGATATGATTGGACAATTCATGGAGGTTTACATAGATGATGTGGTGGTGAAGTCAGGAGGTAATGCCGATCATTTGAGGGATTTGGAAAAAGCATTTGAAAGAATGCGAACTCACAGACTAAAGATGAACCCTCTCAAATGCGCATTCGGCGTCACAGCAAGGAATTTCCTAGGTTTCCTAGTACATCAAAGAGGGATAGAGATTGACAAAAATAAGGCTCGGGCTATCCAGGCAGCAAAGCCACCAGCTAATAAGAAAGAGCTTCAGAGATTGCTCGGACAGATCAATTTCCTAAGAAGATTTATATCAAATTGTGCAGGGAAGACCCAAGTATGGACCCCAGTATTGAAGATCAAGACCGATGAAGACTTCAAATGGGAAGACAGCCATCAACAAGCCTTCGAGAGAATTAAACAATATTTGTCAACCTCTCCAGTATTAATACCACCCAAGAAGGGTAGGTACCTGAAATTGTATATATCGGCCTCTGACTGCTCTATAGGAAGTATGTTAGCTCAAGATAATGAGCAAGGCAACGAGCAGGCCGTTTGTTATTTAAGTAGGATTTTGACTCTAATCAAGCAGCGCTATGCGCCGATTGAGAAGTTATGCTTGGCATTGTATTTTTCCTTACAGAAGTTAAGAACATATATGCTGCCCGTTTCCACTTACATAATATGTTAAATTGATGTGATAAAATATATGTCGTCAAGACCGATCATGAGAGGCCGAATTGGAAAATGGACCCTGGTCTTGATGGAATTTGCCATCCAATACCGATCGCAGCAATCGGTCAAAGGCCAGGCCATAGCCAATTTCTTGGCCGATCACCCAGATCCTACTGATTTGGGAGAACTTTCACTAACACCCAAAGTCCTGAGCACGTCCTTAGTCCCATGGACGTTAATCTTTGACGGTTCCAAAAACGCAGAGGGTGCTGGGGCAGGCGTGGTGATTGTATCACCCAAGTACAAGAAGACAAAGATGTCATTTTGGCTCAATTTCAAATGCACTAATAATCAGGCCGAATACGAAGCGCTTATCATCGGACTAGAGATACTCCTTGAAATGGGGGCATCGTCCGTGCACATAAAGGGAGACTCAGGGCTGGTGATCGGACAGATAGCTGGAGAATTTCAGATAAGAAGTTGGGAGCTCTGCCCGTTCCACGCTGTGGCCACTCAACTCATGTAGCGTGAGTTATATTCCAAGAACCATAAATACCGAGGCTGATAGGCTGGCAAAAACAGGATCAGCCTCATCGTCTCAGAAGAACTTAGAAGACCGACTCATCACTGTTCATGTCCGATCATTACCATCCGTTGCAAAGAGAGGTTGGTATGCTACCACCAATTCGGTCTTGATGGAGGATGACGATTGGAGAATCCCCATTATGGAATACCTGAATCACCCAAATATCAGGGTAGACCAAAGAGTTAGATTATTTGCTGTCCGATTCGTGGTGCTCGATGGAGAATTATTCAAGAAACCAATTGGTGACGACGTGATCTTGAGGTGTCTAGGGAAGAAACAAGCCATGCAGGTTATGGCCGAGGTACATGAAGGGATTTGTGGGGCACATCAGGCTGGCACAAAGATGAAGTGGTTGCTGAGAAGATACAATTATTACTGGCCCAGTATGTTGAAAGATTGTATCAGTTATGCTAAGGGATGTCAAGTAGGGGTGGCAAGTTTTGACACGACACGGTAACATGACACTAATTCGACACGAATTAAACGGGTTTGGGTTTAGCTTATACGGGTATGGTTCATAAACGGGTTGACCCGTTTAACACGATTAATAAACGGGTTGGGTCATGTTTTAATTGGGTCAACCCGTTTACACGATTATAAAGGGTATTTTTGGAAATATACATTTTTTAATGCATCTTTTTTAAAAAGTAGGTAATATTTATTTATTTTTCGGAAGACTTATGTTCTTAGAATCGTGCCTCTTCATTTTTTTCCCCTCTAGTTTGGTTTTTTATTACATGAAGTCAAACTATTAAATAGGTCATGTTATACAAGCAAAAAAAAAAGGTTACGAGAAAACGCTTGTTCATTACACGGGTTGGTGGGTTAAATGGGTGACACGTGAATTGCATTAGACGGGTACGGGTTTAGGTTTTTGACACGTTTAGAAATGACAGGATTATTGACACGGCACGATTATGACATGACACGAATATGACACGACACGATTATGACCCAACATGACACGATTGCCACCCCTAATGTCAAGCTTGCCAGAAGCATGGTCCGATCCAGCATGTGCCAACCAAAGAGCTGCAACCCGTAATCAAACCATGGCCATTTAGAGGATGGGCGATGGATTTAATTGGTAAAGTCCTACCGCCATCATCAGGCCAGCACTGTTTCATCATAGTGGCTACGGACTACTTTACTAAGTGGGCTGAGGCCATACCTTGTAGAACGGTGACTCAGGCCACCGTAATAAAATTCATTGAGGAACACATTATCCATAGGTTCGGCCTTCCAGAAACAATTATGGCCGACCAAGGATCTGTGTTCACAGGGACGGAAACATAGGCCTTTGCAGAAAGTAGGGGGATAAAAATTCTCAATTCTACGCCCTATTATGCACAGGCTAACGGACAGGCCGAGTCCACAAACAAGATCCTCAAGGGGATTATTGAGAAGATGATTGTTGAAAATCCTAGGGAATGGGACAAGCTCTTGTCCGAAGCTTTATGGGCCTATCGGACGTCTAAAAGGTCAAGTATTGGGGTCACACCGTTCATGCTGACTTATGGGCAGGACGCTATATTACCTATGGAAGTTACAGTCCGATCGGCCAGAAGAGCTTTACAGAATCAGTTAGAGCCTGCTAAGTACACAGAGGCTATGATACCTGAATTAGAAGGGCTCGATGAAATGAGGCTTACGACCTTAGACTCATTAAAAGTGCAAAAGCAACGGACAGCCCGAGCTTATAACAAAAGGGTGAAAGAGAAGTCTTTTTGTACAGAGGATCTGGTATGGAAGACCGTGCTACCTATTGGAGATAAGGATAACCGTTACGGTAAATGGTCGGTCAACTGGGAAGGCCAGTTCATCGTCCATCAAGTCAAGAGAGGTAGTGCATACAGGCTACGTGATCTGGATGGAACAGTTCATTCCTGATTAATCAATGGTCAGTATTTAAAGTCCTATTATCATACGTTGTGAGAGACCATCGACCTTGACTATAAACCAAATCCTGGGTTGGAATATGATCAATTGATCAATTATGAATCTGAACCCGAGTGATTTAAAGAAAACATTGTTTTGTATTAATAAAAGCTGAGCACAGCTTACTTACAAAGATGATGAGAAAAGAAAAAAATTACTGTACAAAGTACAAATGGGAATTGGCCTCTAGGCCGACCCAAAATTCCTATGTTTGGCCCTCAAGTCCTCCCAAGTCTTGGTAGCTCCAGACCGATCCCGTTTGTCTTTTTCAAGTTTTTGGGCCCATGCTCGGGATATCAAGACACTGGCTTGCAGTTGATCGCTGCACTTTTGGGCATCGCCACCAAGTGAGGATAGCACTTCATCTATTTTCCCTAGGGCGGCGTTGTTGGTAGCAACCTCGACCTCACACTGGGCGAGCTAAGCTTTAAGTGCAGCAATACGATTTTGCAGCCAGGAGTCCCTTGCTAGCACCTGAGCCCGAGAGGCCTTCCCCGCTTCAAACTTAGCCTTGGCCTCTTCTAGAAACTTCAATGCCTTTTGCCGTAAGCCTATATGAAGCTTTGCATCAGCCTGAATCTTCAAGGCCGATCGATCTACAAGACGGTAGCTCGGGAGTCTTTCTTGTATCTCATAGAGTAAGGATAGCTGCCCGTCGGAAAGAAAAGGATCGGCCATGATTGTGTTCAAGGCTGCTTCAATATCAATAGCAGCAGGAAGGCTAGAGAGGTCCTGATCAGCAAGCCCGAAGATTAGTTCTTTTGCTTGTTGTAGGCGTGAATGTGAGACCGCCTCGGGCTCCAGTGGGCAAAGATAAAAAAACTCCAAGGTCCAGGCCCGAGAAGAAATCGTTGAAGGGAATGTGTGGCTCTGGACCCATGGGAACGGCCTGTTCAAAAGAATAGCAGTCAGAAGTTGTCTCTAAGAGTTTATGAATGAAGTAAAATAAACAGACTATACCTAGGCATGAGAACTAAGCGAGGCCGAGATCTCTTCACGAACATCGGCCTCACTTGGTTGAGAAGTTGATGGTTGAGAGGAAGACTGAACCAGCCCAGAAGAAGAGGGAGCATTGCTGGTTTCAACACCTGGACCGGTAGAGGCCGCTGTAGCCTGTAAAACTTTGGTCCCCAAGACCAAGCCCGAATCATCAACACTAGCCTCAACCAGTAGAGTTGCAGAATCCTCAGGAGGGGGGTTAGCCTCGGCCATAACCGGTTCCCTTGTTGCTGGAACAGAGGATCCTGTGGCAGCACTAGGTTCATCCAGCCCGGAGGGAGCTCCAACTACAGTGGAGACGGCCTGGTCAACTTCTTCCCTAGCTGCCTCCGTAGCCGCCCCAGCATCGGCCACGCCCTCACTACTGGAAGAGAGGGTGACTTGCTCAAGAAACGTGGCCGGCAGGAGCAATGTCTTCGTTGCCACTTGAAGGAGTTAGAGGTGGCACGATGTGAAGCGGCATCACTCTCACGGCGACCCGTTCCAGGTAGGCCGCCGTGGATGCCGGAGATGCAGGAAGAGTTGGAGGAAGAGGCTGAGGCTGAATGGGTTGTGATGGGTCATCTCCAGAATCCTCATCAACATGCTAAAAAATAGAGAAAAAGGATTAGTACTAAAAGAACAAAATAGGGCTTAACGGCTAAAAAATAATAAAGTGAAGTAAACCTAAGTTGTTGAGGCCGGTGTAGTTTTCTGTTTCTTTTGAGTAGGCCATTTGCCCGGAGCTGGCTTGCAAGCCGGTCTCTTGCAACTTGCTTACACCGAACTAGAGCTGCTGCTGGGGCAGGAGCATCGGCCTCAGTGGCCGATGATGCAGTGAAAGGTACAAGGGCCTCAGTAGCAGTGTCTTTAAATAACTGGCCTGCCCGATCACCGCACCACTGGGTGAATTCTTCTGATACCACAGGCCGGACAGAGAAAGGTGTGAAGTTGAAAGCAGCTTTGAGCCTGTCCGACCGTTCATTTATTTTCTTTACTTGTCCATCGTTGACGATCAGGCCGCGTTCAACCCAGTCCACATTGACGGTGATGCTAGGGGGAACGGGCACGAGTTGGGTAAGCCCGAATTGGCAGGCATAGAGGGGAGCAAAGTAATATTCGGCCCCACACTTACTGTTCGCCGAAGGAATACTTGGGCTAAAATATTATGTCTCTAGCTACTAAGTAGCTAGAGAAGATTTCGTTATAGGTGGACTGGGTGCCCGAGCCCCAATTAGAAAGGTTGTTGGAAAGTTGAAGGAATGAAGAAAATTGGAGTGAGAAGAAAGGGGTGAAGAGGTTTATATCCCTAGGGGAGCAGCCTTGATAGAAAAAAGTAAAACACTCCTCAAAGGAGTGTGAAGAAGGTGCTACGTCCATAAATTGGACGGCAGAGATAGGAACATCGGCCATTTGGCGAATGGCTGGTTGAAACTCTGGGAAGTAAGAGTACAGCCATAGTTAAAGTATCCATATCGGGCTCCCACCTGCACCAAAGCCCAAATGAACGAACTCTGTTATGCCTCAGACTAGGTGTGCCCAAACAAGTGTAGCCATGGCCAAGGGCTTCCCTGATGTGAGGGCCAAAGTTAAGGTGGTGTATTCTTTGGTAATGGCTTGGCTGGCCGAGCAGAAGAGGTATTTGTTGAGCCAGTAAATGAGGAAGGTGGTATGTTCGGCATCGGACACCTCCGTCTCATCAGCACCGATGCAGGCAGTCAGAAAGCCTCCATAGGCTGTAATCGGTCTGTGCAAAACGGCCCCATCCCTGATAGTCTCTTGTTGAGGATAGGCAAAGCTGGCCGTTCCGACGTCGAGCCCGGGGATGATTTCTTACCCGTGAGGGCGAAGACCGAACAAATAGCTGATGTCCTTGATGGTGGGAGCCATTGGTCCGCAGCGGAAAAGAAAGCCATTACAGGATGAGGACCAAAATAACAAGGCAGAGAGAAGAAGAGGTCGGTCTATCTCTATTCTAGACCGACTGAGCATTATGGCATCATAAATGCCCGTTTGTCTCCAGACAGTAGCCTTAGAAGCCGATACCCTAGCCACCCACTTATCCCAGTCTGCAGCAGGGGCCGGCCAGCCTTGAATAGGCTGGGTAGTAGTTTGAACCTTGTTCCAGTGGGTAGGGACCTGCAGGAACGCTTCATTTTCCACCGGCGGGTACAGAGGAAGAAAAGCCGCCGGAGGATGGCTGAGAAACGTCGCTCCTAGACCTGGTGCCACTGGAAGACCGTCAGAAGAGCTATAGGGAGTCAGGTAGTCAGTAGAGATATCAGCGGCGTGGTGTTTGGCTAGAGTCCTAACTTCCTTGCATCGGTTTAGTGGTGGTGGAGTGTCAACGAATGTCTTTTTTCCTTTGGAAGTGGTGGTCGGAGCTGTTTTAGGAGCTATATCTGCAGAGGAGAGTGTTTCGCCGGAAAAAATGGAGGTTTTACAGAGGGAGGCTCTGTTTGCTTGAGCTGTTTAGAGAGAGAAAGCAAGATTGCAAATGAGAGAGGTAAAGAGTTTTGAAAATCTTGCTGTTTAAATACCACGCCGTTTAATCATGATGCATTAAATGTGGAGTGACTGGTGGGATTCTCCATGATCTGATATTCTCTGTATGCTTGACGCGTGGCAATTTTTAAAATTTAAAACGTCACATCAATCAAGGCAGGACGTTTGATATGACCTTTTGGGGGGCAATTGTTTGCACCCAAAAACCGTCAAAGGTTTTTGAGCCTGAGTTGCGTGGAATTGGATAGAGGTAAGGCCGGGCTAAGGAATAGATGACTCATCGGACTTGAACGTAGATGTGAGACCGATGATAGGTACAAGGCTGTTGGGTGTTCTGAGGAAAGCCCGATGGGAAAAACAAACATGTATGAAGATTATCGGGCTTTCGAAAAACATAACCCAATGCGCTGTTAGCCCGATGGTGGATTGAAGCAACACGAAGGCCAATCGGACACCGTGGAATGAAGGATGGTTATAGCAGTCCGATTGGCCATGGGCATTTGACGAAAGGTAATCGGGCATGAGGAAAAGCATGGACATGGGTAGAGCCCGATTCATCCAAGAGAATAATTGACGAGGCCGATGGACTGAAAGGAGAAGGCGGTGCTATCCACAGTTGTTAGGATAACGTCATCTCAGAGTTTTGGAAACAAAAGTCCGTTAGAGGAAATAACTCTGATCGTGTCCAGCTGGATTTAGACGTTCAATCCCTAAATTAAAGGGAATGATTCAATCAGGATCTTTATAAGGTAGGAGTTAGAGATAAGGAAGGTCTCTTCCATCATCAGCCAATCAGTCACGTAGCTTCGGGCACAAGCTAAGGAGTCCTTTTCTAATCAGGAATCATCCAAGGCCGCTATAAATATTCAGGCAGGCCAACCAAGTAAAGCACTCCGCGTCGTCTCGAAAACAGCACCCACACTGCATTCGAAGCATTCAAGGCATTCAAAGCACTCTTAAGTCTTTATGTTTTCAGTACGTAGCAAA
Organism: Hydrangea macrophylla; assembly: GCA_033977485.1. Lineage (NCBI taxonomy): Eukaryota > Viridiplantae > Streptophyta > Magnoliopsida > Cornales > Hydrangeaceae > Hydrangea > Hydrangea macrophylla. The sequence goes on from CM066994.1 coordinate 61,626,428, forward strand.
TAGGTCTGTCCTGTTTTGTTATTTCTTTTTGTTCTTTTGGATAATCAGCCTGTTCTAGTTTGTTCTTTAGATCTGTTTATTTTTTCCAAACACTTTATAAAATCTTCGTTTTATTAAACCGTTTGTGATTGTTTACCTGTTAAACTCGACACTATTTAGCTTGTGCGCTTCAGTACTGCTAAAGAATTTACGGTGAGGGTACTTTCCTACTCACTATACACAATCATTTTGTTTAGAAGTCAGATTCATAAAGCCTTGTGTATCACTCACACAAGCGGTTAGGAAATTAGTTTGCACGCACGCACACACACACAGACCGAGCCTGTTTGGCTTTGGCACGCCCGCGCAAATTACAGCAAACACTTGGGCTGTGTCCGAATGAACTCCCCGAATAAATGGGTGTGGCCCACATCACCTTGACGTTTGCTTCTCAACCAAGCTAAAGTGTGCTGAAATTTATAAGTGCACCTCCAATGCAGTCTGTTGACATTACATACACAGCCCGATAGAGTAAACACAATGGAAGTCCGATTGCATCGAACTGCCTAACAAGGCCTAGGCCGGATTGAATTACTGAGGTTGGTCAGTCCGAAGGAATTGTGTAGAGTCCATCGTCAAAATTATAAAATGGTCAATAAAGTGACCATTAAATTAAGATGGCCCACTAATGTTGCCAATCAAAAGTTATGGCAATAACTCTAATCGGGGCTAATGAGAGTGTGTTTGGATAAATCGGTCTGGTGAGGCAGCCCGATTAAAAATATGTATGTCAGCCCGACTATGGCAAAACAGTCCAAAAGTCATCTGGCCCTACCAACTTTGAACCGATCACTTATTAATTTTGCAATTGGTCACATGAGTCCGATTGAAAAATCTCAATTGGCCTTAATAAATTTTATCTTAAAAAATGTATTTTTTAAGTGCAATCAGCAAGTTAGAATATGAACTTTTAATACCATGCAAGATGAAGCAAGCAAATGGTGCAAAATATTTAGTGACTAAGGTGGCGTTTGATAACCATTTTGTTTTTCTGTTTCATTTTTCAGTTTTTGTTCAAAGTGAAAATAGAACATGCATTTGGTAACCGTCCGTGTTTTCACTTTTTTTCTTTCTTCAAAATGGATTTTAAATTTTGGAAGCTACCTTTTCTTTTTTTTTTTTTTTTTCTTTTTTTTTTTATTTTTATTTATTTCCAGTTTTGGACCATTTTTAAAACAAGTATTGGTTCTTCTCCGGTTTTCACTCTTGGTGCTCTTCATGTGAGAGCACTTTACTTGGGGCTTTACCACCTTAGGTTGATCTCCCCTAAAATAAATTAGAAGTTATTTATCTAGTTAATAAACTGCAATTGTATATTTTACATTTGATTAAGAACATTCATAGTTCGTTCAATTTATCATATTTTGATTGTATACTAATGAATGTCACGTACATTGTACTGATTTTTTTTTTTTTTTTTTTGGTATGTTTCAAACATCTAACCGTCTCTGTGACATGAACGAGATTAGTATCCTAGAAGTTAGTAACACACGCACACGCCAGGAGGGGCTATACCCCACTTTAAAGCAATTAGCTCCCTTGATCACCTCCTCCTATTATGGAGGCTCGAACCCACAACCTCCCCGTTCATAACACTTTGAAGAGTATAGTAGAGTATGTCATTATTTTTCAATGCATATTTTCTAGACAAGATTGTATGACATATGCTAATGTCAAATTTGATATCTTGATCATGATAATTTGTAGCTGTCGACTAGAATTACGGGTTGATAACCAAAAAAAAATATTCCAAAAAGTTTGAATATCAAAGCTTATCAATAGTACATTTGACTGATCATTAAAGTGTGTATAATAAAGTAATGTAGTAATTTAAGGTTTTCCTACCAATTTTTTTTAGTGTCTTCAATTTCAGGGAACAAATATGATTAGTGAAATTAATTTTGAATCATGAATATAGTCCCCAACCCTTACGTGCATTCCACGTTGCAGCTTCTAAAAAAGATGTTATTTTTTTAATTATTTATTCTACAACAATCTTTTAGACATTTGTTAAACATTAGTTTTGTCGGTATACATATATATATACACATATGTATACATGGCCAGGTTCTTAATTGAACAGGGTCGAGTGAATATTATTTTTTGCCTAAAAGAACCTGCAGGCCGTCCCGCTGACCCACGTGCTCTGCTGCCCCGCGAGATCTTTTTAGGCAAAAAATAATGTTCATTGGGTATGTTCACTAGACCATGTTCAATTAAGAGTCTGACTGTATATATATATATATATCTAAATACATCACATTAACATATTTCCTTATACAAGGGAGCTATTACAATTCTCAATTTGTCAAGCTTCCTATCACATGAGTAGCAAATATACATAACGCACATATATCTCTTCATGTCACTTGTGTAATTTTTTTCAGTCAAATATACACAATTTGTAGTATTATATATACACAAATTAGGGATATTTATTATTCCCCAAATCATTATAACTTTCAAAAATTTTGAAGTTATATTTTTATTATGATAATACTGAGTCATTAATGTTAATTGAGAAAAATTGATGTAAATTTTTATAATGAACAACTCATTTATTTGGAGTTTAGGCAATTTAGACACCCTCCACCCCACCCCCACAAAAAATACAAATGTCTATATATATAATGGATATAACCCCCATAATTTAATTATATACATATTTTTTTAAAAAGGATATATAAATCTATGCCTCCCTCTCTCCCACCAAAATTCCCCATTGATATCCCATTAAGACCACCTATGACGGCCACAACCACCACCAAGTCACCAACACGTCAGCGCTGCCTCAAAGGTTTTTCTAGGTTTTTTAATTATTAAATTTGCTTCTTTTTATAGTCTTAATGTAATCCTTTGTTTTCCTTTTTTTTCTCCCCCCAGTGTAAACGTTAGGTTCCTCAGGTTTTGATTTCAAACAACCAAGCTAAGCATCAAATCCAAACATTTAGAAGTAACTACAAGAGCCTAAAGTTTGTTTGTACTCTAAATTGATTTTCCTTTCTTTTTTTTTTTCCTCTTCTTTTCATTTGTTTGTATTCTTTTCTTGTCCAATTTTTATAGCAAATAGAAAAGAGGGACCAAGTTAGCTTTTTGAAAGTTTTTTGGGAAAATAGAAAGAGAAAAGGTCATATTGGATTTTTTTTTTTTTCAAGAGTTTGGAAATAATGGAAAAAATGAAAATTAAAAAATTTATCGATGCTTTATTGGCTTCTTTAATTGATTTATTCTATATTCTATTATCATTGATTAGGTTTTTCTAGGTTTTCTAATCCTTTTTTTTTCCAGTGTTAACCTTTAGGTTTTCTGCATTTGATTATAGAGAGGCAAATATAGCCATTTGTTTGCTTGTAATTTGCGCGGGCGTGCCAGAGCCAAACGGGCTCAGTGTGTGTGTGTGTGCAAACTAATTTCCTAAACGCTTGTGTGAGTAATACACAAGGCTTTATGAATCTGACTTCTAAACTGAGTGATTGTGTGCAGTGAGTAGGAAAGTACCCTCACCATAAATTCTTTAGCAGTATTGAAGCGCACAAGCTAAACAGTGTCGAGTTTAACAGGTAAACAATCACAAACGGATTAATAAAACGAAGGTTTTATTAAGTGTTTGGAAAAAATAAACAGATCTAAAGAACAAACCAGAGCAGACTGATTATCCAACAGAATAATAACAAAAAAGGGCAGACCTATTTGCTATGTGCTAAAAAAACATAGACTCGAATGCTTTGAATGGTTCGAATGCAGTGTGGATGCCGTTTTCGAGATGACGCGGAGTGCCCTGATTGCTTGGCCTGCCTGCTGTATTTATAGCGGCCATGGATGACTCCGGATTAGGAAAGGACTCCTTAGCTTACGCCTCAAGCTGCATGGCTGATTGGCTGATGGTGGAAGAAACCTTTCCAATCTTTAACTCTTACCTTATCCAAATTCTGATTGAATCAATCCCTTTAATTTAGGGATTAACTTTCTAAATCCAGCTGGACGTGATCAGATCCTTTTCTTAAACGAACTCTTGCTTCCAAAAAATCTGGGATGACGTTGTCCTGACAACTGTGAATAGCACCGCCTTCCCTTTGTTTCCATCGGCCTTGTCAGCTACCTCTTCCAACAGGATCAGACTTAACTAATTTCCATACCCTCTCTTTTCCACGCCCGATTACCTTTCTATGAATGTCTACGGCCAATCGGACTGATACAGCCATTTTTCATTACACGGTGTCCGATTGGCCTCCGTGCTGCTTTAATCCATCATCGGGCTCTCGTTGCATTAAGTTATGTTATTCCAATGCCGGATAATCCTCATACATGCTTATCCTTCCCATCTGGCTCATATCATAACACCCAACAGCCTTGTGCCTACCTTCGGGCTTACAGTCTCCACTTAAGTCCGATGAGTCACATACTCCCCAGGTCGGCCTCTTCTCTATCCATCTTTACGCCCCTCGGGCTCAAAAACCTTTGACGGTTTTTGGGTGCAAACAATTGCCCCCCAAAAGGTCATATTAAACGTCCCGCCTTGATTGATGTGACGTTTTGAATTTCAAAAATGCCACGTGTTGTACATGCAGAGAGTGTCAGATCATTGAGAATCCCACCAGTCACTCCGTATTTAATACAGTGTGATCTAAATGGCGAGGTATTTAACGGCAAGATTTTCAAAAAATCTTTCCACCTTCCTCATTTGCACCTTATCTCTCTCTCTAAAAAAACCCAAGCATTCAGAGCCTCTCTCTCTAAACTCCATTTTTTCCGGCAAAGTTCTCCTCCCTTCTGCAGAAATGGCTCCTAAGACAGCTCCGACAACCACTTCCAAACGAAAAAAGACCTTCATCGACGCTCCTCCACCACAAAACCGATGCAAAGAAGTTAGGACCCTGACCAAAACCCATGCTGCTGATATCTCCACTGACTACCTGACTCACTACAGCCCTGCCGACGGTTCCCTGGTAGCACCAGGTCTCGGTGCGGCGTTTCTCAGCCATCCTCCGGCGGCTTTTCTTCCCCTATACCTGTCGGTGGATAATGAAGCGTTCATGCAAGTACCTACCCACTGGAGCAAAGTTCAAACTGTTACCTATCCCATTAGAGGTTGGCCGACCCCTGCTGCAGACTGGGACAAATGGGTTACCAGAGTAATGGCCTCTAAGGCTAATATATGGAGACAAACGGGCATTTATGATGCCATAATACTCAGTCAAGCTAGGATTGAAATAGACCGACCTCTTCTTCTCTCTGCTATGTTGTTTTGGTCTTCATCCTGCAACGGCTTTCTCTTCCGCTACGGACCGATGACCCCCACCATCAAGGACATCAGTTATTTGCTCGGTCTTCGACCTCACGGGTAAGAAGTTATCCCCGGGCTTGACGTCGGAACAACCAGCTTTGCATACCCTCAGCAAGAGATAATCAGGGACGGGGTCATTTCGTATAGGCTGAACATACCGCATTTCTTATATACTGGCTCAACAAATACCTCTTTTGCTTGGCCAGCCAAGCCATTACCAAAGAATACACCACCTTAGCCTTGGCTCTTACAGCGGGGAAACCCTTAGCCATGGCTACCCTTATCTGGGCACACCTGGTCCGTGGTGTGACAGACTTCATTCATTCGGGCTTCGGTGCTGGTGGAAGCCCGATATGGATCCTTCAACTCTGGCTGTCCTCCTATTTCTCGGAGTTTCAGCCAACCATTTGCCATATGGCCGACGTTCCTATTTCTGCCGTCCAGTTTATGGATGTAGCACCTTCTTCCCACTCCTTTGAGGAGTGTTTTACCTTTTTCTACCAAGGGTGCTCCGCTCCCCTCGGGCCGTAAATCTCTTTACCCCTTTCTTTTCACTTTAATTTTCTTCATTCCTTCAACTTTCCAACAACCCTTCCAACTGGGGTTCGGGCACCCAGTCCACATACAACGAAATCTTCTTTAGCTACTTGGTAGCTAGGGACATAATTTTTAGCCCAAGTATTCCTTCGGCCAACAATAAATGCGGAGCAGAGTATTACTTTGCTCCCCTCTATGCCCGCCAGTTCGGGCTTACTCAACTCGTGCCCGTTCCCCCTGGCATCACTGTCAACGTTGACTGGGTAGAATGCGGCCTTATCGTCAACGATGGGCAAGTGACAAAAATAAAATAATGGTCGGACAAGCTTAAGGCCGCATTCAACTTCACTCCCTTCTCTGCCCGGCCTGTGGTATCGAAAGAATTCACCAAATGGTGGAACGATCGGGCAAGCCACATATTCAAATATACCGCAGCTGAGGCACTTGTACAATTTACTACATCATTAGCCGTTGAGGCCGATACTTCTACTCCCATGGCAGCTCTAACCCGGCGCAAACAAGATGCCAAGAAACCAGCCCGTAAGCCAGCTCCGGGCAAAGGGCCTGCTCAAAAGAAGAACAAAACAACCACGGCTTCAACAACACAGGTTAGATTTATTTTATTTTTACCGGTTAAGCCCGATTGCATCATTAATCTCTAACCCTTTCCTTTTACTTCAGCTTGTTGATGAGGATTCTGGAGAGGACCCATCATTAACCGGGGCCATTCCCCCACCACCACAAATTCAGCCTCAAGCTCTTGCCACTGATCTTCCTACATCTCCGGCATCCGCAGCGGCCTACCTAGAACAAGTCACCGTGAGAGTGATGCCGCTTCACATTGTGCCACCTCTCACTTCTTCAAGTGGTGACGAAGATAGTGCTCCTACCGGCCATGTTCCTGAACAAGTTGTCCACTCTTCTAGCAGCGAGGACGTGGTTGATGCCGGAACTGCTATGGAGGCAGCTGGAGAAGAAGTTGAATAGGCAGCCCCCACTGTGGTTGGAGCTCCCTTCGGGCAGGATGACACCAGTGCTGCCACCAGATCATCCTCTCAAGCAACGAGGGAACCGGTAGAGGCCGATGCTATCTATCCTCCGAAAGATTCTGTAGCTCCACAGGTTGAGGCCGGGGCCAATGACTCGGGCTCTGTCCTAGGCACTCGGACTGTACAGGCTGCAAAAATCACTGCCAGCCTGGATTTAGAAACCAGCACTGCTCCCTCTTCTTCTGGGATGGATCAGTCATCCTTTCAAACAATAACTTCTTAACCAAGTGAGGCCGATGTTCGTCAAGAGATCTCAGCCTCGCTTGATTCTCATGCCCAGGTATTGTAGTCTCTTTACCGCATTTCATTCATGAACTCTTAGAAACATCTTCTCACTCCTATTCTTTTGAACAGGCCGTTCCCATAGGTCCAGAGCCACACATTCCATTCGACGATTTCTTCTCAGGCCTGGACCTAGGAGCTTTTGAGCTTAGTCCTCTGGAGCCTGAGGCGGTCTCTCCTTCATGCCTTCAACAATCACAAGACCTACTCCTTGGGCTTGCTGATCAGGACCTCTCTAACCTTCCTGCTGCTGCTGATGTTGAAGTAGCTTTGAACACACTCATGGCCGATCCCTCTCTTTCTAACGGGCAGCTATCCCCACTCTGTGAGATACAAGAAAGACTCCCCAGCTAACGTTTCCTAGATCGATCGGCCTTGAAGGTTCAGGCTGATGCAGAGCTTCACTTGGGCTCTCGGCAAAAAGCATTTAAGTTTTTAGAGGGGGCCAAGGCTAAATTTGAAGTGGGGAAGGCCTCTCGGGCTCAGGTGCTAGTAAGAGACTCCTGGCTACAAAATCGTATTGCTGCACTTAAAGCTCAACTCGCACAGTGTGAGGCTGATGTCACCACCAATAATGCTGCCTTGGGAAAAATTGATGAACTGCTTTCCCAACTTGGTGGTGACGCCCAAAAGTGCAGTGATCAACTACAAGCCAGCATCCCGATATCCCGAGCATGGGCCCATAAACTTGACAAAGCAAAATGGGATCGAACTGGGGCTATCAAGACTTGGGAAGACTTGAGGGCTAAACTTAGGAATTTTGGGTCGGCTTAGAGGCTGACTCCCATTTTGTGTATCTTGTATAGCATAATTTTTTTCTTTTCATCATATCTTTGTAAGTAAGTTGTGCTCAGCTTTATTAATACAAAACGATGTTTTCTTTAAATCATTCGGGCTCAGGTTCATAATTGATAACTTGATCATATTCCAACCCTGGATTTGGTTTATAGTCAAGGTCAATGGTCTCCCACAATGTAGGATAATAAGACTTTAAATATTGACCATTGATTAATCGGGCATGAACTGTCCCATCTATATCACGTAGCCTATAGGCACCACCTTTCATGACTTGATGGACGATGAACAGGCCTTCTCAGTTGACCGACCATTTACCGTAAAGGCTATCCTTGTCACTGATAGGTAACACATCCTTCCATACCAAATCCTCCGTGCAAAAAGACTTCTCTTTCACCCGTTTGTTATAAGCTCGGGCTGTCGGTTACTTTTGCACTTTTAATGAGTCTAAGGCCGTGAGCCTCGTTTCATCAAGCCCTTCTAACTCAGCTATCATAGCCTTTGTATACTCAGCAGGCTCAAGCTGATTCTGTAAAGCTCTTCTGGCTGATCAGACTGTAACTTCCATAGGTAACATAGCGTCATGCCCATAGGTCAGCATGAACGGTGTGACTCCAGTACTTGACCTTTTAGATGTCCGATAGGCCCATAAAGCTTCAAACAAGAGCTTGTCCCATTCCCTAGGATTTTCCACAATCAACTTTTCAATAATCCCCTTAAGAATCTTATTCGTAGACTCGGCCTGCCCGTTAGCCTGTGCATAATTGGGCGTAGAATTGAGAATTTTGATACCCCTACTTTCTACAAAAGCTAACGTCTCCGTTCCTGTGAACACAGATCCTTGGTCGGCCATAATTGTCTCTGGCAGGCCGAACCTATGGATAATATGTTCTTCAACAAATTTTATTACGGTGGCCTGAGTCACCGTTCTACAGGGTATGGCCTCAGCCCACTTAGTAAAGTAGTCTGTAGCTACTATGATAAAACAGTGTTGGCCCGATGACAGCGGTAGGACTGTGCCAATTAAATCCATAGCCCATCCTTGAAACAGCCATGGTTTGATTACCGATTGCAGTTCTTTAGCTGGCACATGCTGGATCGGACCATGTTTGGCAAGCTCGACATCCCTTGGCATAACTGATACAATCTTTCAGCATACCGGGCCAGTAATAGTTGTATCTTCTCAGCAACCACTTCATCTTTGTACCGGCCTGATGTGCCCTACAGATCCCCTCATGTACTTTGGACATAACTTGCATGGCCAGTTTTTTCCCTTAACACCTCAAGATCACGTCGTCTCTAATGGGTTTCTTGAACAATTCTCCATCGAGCATCATGAATCGGACAACGAATAGTCTAACTCTTCGGTCTACCCTGACATTTGGGTGATTCAGGTATTCAATGATGGGCACTCTTCAATTGTCGTCCTCCATCAAGACCGAATTGGTGGTAGTATACCAACCTTTCCTTACAACGGACGGTAATGATCGGACATGAACAGTGATAACTTGGTCTTCTAAGTTCTTCCCAGAAGGCGAGGTTGATCCTGTTTTTGCCAGCTTATCGGCCTCAGTATTTGTGGTCCTCGGAATATAACTTACACTAATGTTGTCAAATACGTCCATGAGTTGAGTGGCCACAGCGTGGAATAGGAAAGCTCCCAACTTCTTATCTGGAATTCTCCAGCTATCTGTCCGATCACCAGCCCTGAGTCTCCTTTTATGCTCACGGACGACACCCCCATTTCAAGGAGTATCTGTAGTCCGATGATAAGCGCTTCATATTCGGCCTGATTGTTGGTGCATTTAAAATTGAGCCAAAACAACATTTTTGTCTTCTTGCACTTGGGTGATACAATAACCACACCTGCCCCAGCACCCTCTACATTTTTGGAACCATCAAAGATTAACGTCCATGGGACTAAGGACGTGCTTAGGACTTTAGGTGTTAGAGACAGTTCTCCCAAATCAGTAGGATCTGCCAAGAAATTGGCTATGGCCTGGCCTGGCCTTTGACCGATTACTGCGATCGGTATTGAAGGCAAATTCCATCAAGGCCAGGGTCCATTTCCCAATTCGGCCTCGCATGATTGGTCTTGACAACATATATTTTATCACATCAGTTTGACATATTATGTAAGTGGAAACGGGCAGCATATATGTTCTTAACTTTTGTGAGGAAAAATACAATGCCAAGCATAACTTCTTAATCGGCGCATAGCGCTGCTCGATTGGAGTCAAAATTCTACTTAAATAATAAACGGTCTACTCGTTGCCTTGCTCATTATCTTGAGCTAACATACTTCCTATAGAGCAGTCAGAGGTCGATATATACAATTTAAGGTACCTATCCTTCTTGGGTGGCATTAATATTGGAGGAGTTGACAACTATTGTTTAATTCCCTCGAAGGCTTGTTGATGGTGTCTTCCCATTTGAAGTCTTCATCGGTCTTGATCTTCAATAGTGGGGTCTATACTTGGGTCTTCCCTGCACAATTGGATATAAATCTTCATAGAAAATTAATCTGTCCGAGCAATCTCTGAAGCTCTTTCTTATTAATTGGTGGCTTTGCTGCCTGGATAGCCCGAGGCTTATTTTTGTCAATCTCTATCCCTCTTTGATGCACTAGGAAACCTATGAAATTCCCAACTGTGACGCCGAAAGCACATTTGAGAGGGTTCATCTTTAGTTTGTGATCCCGCATTCTTTCAAATGCCTTTTCCAAATCCCTCAGATGTTCGACGTTACCTCCTGACTTCACCACCACATCATCAATGTAAACCTTCATGAATTGTCCAATCATATCATGGAAGATTGAATTAATCGTCCGTTGATAGGTGGCTCCAGCATTCTTCAGACCGAAAGGCATAACAACCCACTCAAAGGTTCCAATTGCCCCCGGGCACTGAAAAGCAGTTTTCGGGACATCCTCTTCGGCGATGTAGATCTGGATGTATTCTGAGTGCCCGTCCATGAAGGACAAAATTTTATGTTTGGCAGCCGAATCGATAAACTGATCAGCCATGGGCATGGGATACTCATCTTTTGGGGTGGCTAAGTTTAAGATTCTGAAGTCAATACAGACTCTCAGCTTCCCATCTTCTTTACTACCGGGACCACATTCAAGACCCATTCCACGTACCGGGCTGTCCGAATGGAACCAGCGTCCAATAGTCTCTCAATTTCTTCTTTCACCTTCAGAGTTACTTCTGGTGACATCTGCCGGGGTAGCTGCTTGAACGGCCTGAACCCCGATTTAATTGGTAATCGGTATTCCACCAGTTCCCTGGATAAACCTGGCATTTCATCATAATCCCAGGCAAATCAATCTTTATACTTGTGCAAGAGTGCAATCAACTCAGCCTGACACTACGGATCTAGCATCTGACTTATATAAGTAGGTTTGTGCTCTCCTTCTCTGCCTAGGTTGACCTCTAATAGGGGGTCTTGGACATCGACCTTTAAATCATCAAGCTTTGCCGTGGCCGTCTCCAATTCATCTATTTGAATCTCTTCCTCCCTTTGCGTTTCTTCTTCATAGATACAATCAGCCAAATTAATCATTCCGTCAACAGGGCCGATTTCCAATCTTCTATTCCCCAGGTATGCACACCATCTGGCCATGCTAGCCTTAAGGGCTAGCAGTTTTCATTTAATTATCGGTATCTCCATTGAAATCTTCCTATTCGATGATCTCAATCGGCCTTGATTCTTCTGTCCGACTGAGGTTATGGTAACACACCTTAATGTCTGATAAATTTCCTTTAAAGAAGGTTGCTGTATTTGGTCTTCCCATTTTGTTGCGCCCCAGCAACTTGACCGGCCCGATATCATCTTTATGCAAGACTGCATCGGCTGTTTGCACACGGGCTAAAAATGGCTTCGTATCTGCTCCAACCACCTCTACCTCGTCGCCTCTCCAGAAAATCAATAACTGATGGAGTATGGAAGGAATGTAGTAATTTGGGTGTATCCAATCTCGGCCTAGTAATGCATTATAGGCCGCCGAGGTTTCTACGATGAAAAAAGCAGTCATGACCGTTTTACTGCCAACGGTCAGCTCAAGGGTAGGATACCCTTGGTTCTTGAAGGTGCCCCCGTGAAGCTTTGAACGTTCATTTCGGTCGGAATTAGCTTCGACTCAGACTTCTAAAGGATTCTCAACATTATTAGAGGCATAATGTTGATGGTAGACCTACCATCAACCAGAATTCTATTTATTGGGACCCCCTCAATATGCCCTTTCACGTATAATGGCTTCAGATGCTGGGACATTTGATATATGGGTTTTTCGAACACAACTTTGACTGGTCCGTTAGGCTTCAACCCTTCTTCAGTCTGATGTCCCTTCGGCCTCAAAATAGTGATCTTAGGCCGATCAGTTTGCTCCTCAGTGGCACCAACATTTTTACTTGTGGCTTCCACCACATTAGGTTTAACAGAGTCTCCCCCGTTCCAAAAAAACATCTTCTATCATGGCTGAGTCCTTGGTCCGGTCCTTCATTACATCCCCTTTCATGGCCGCTGGCTGGTCTGGCTTGGCCATGAAAGACATAGGCAATGTAAACACCATGTTAGATGAAAGGCTTACCGGAATAGTTCTGAATTGAATTGGCAAGGTGCTTGAGCCTGACAAATCTCCATCAGACTCCATGCTCATCTTGTCCGATGTTGACCTACATCCCTCATGTGATTTTTCCCATCCAAATCTTTCCTTCGGGTGCCCATTAGAAGTATGCATCGTCCCAGCCTCTCCATCACAAAATGGTTCCGCCTCAGCTGAGAGCTCTTGGGTATCGGGCAATGTATGTGCTGTGAGTTTAGCAGGGTTTCTAGCCCGATTCTTCCAGTACTGGCGTTCCCGTTCGACCTGTCTCATTCATCGATACCTCCTTTTTTTAGACTTGCTGTACTATGGTCGTGCTGGGAATTTAGAATGTACAGCCCTGTGCCACTTCCCATCTTCCATTCGGGGTGGTAACACCATTCTCTGGCTCCTGTTAAGGGTTGATGCCTTCGCTTGCAGCTTAGGCTTTGGAATTGTTCGGGTACTTCTTGCCCCCAGTCGGCCAGATTCACTTAGGCTAGCTTGCAGAGCCAAGGAAGGTTTTGCCCGCCACTCAGGCTTCGTCTGAGTTTGCCAAGGCAGTGACAGCCTCTCATATACAAATCTTCTCGGGCTTAGCTCCTGATATTCATGACCTCTTGGCATGTTACTCGGGCTTGAGACCTCTTTTTTGATATTGATCTTACATCTTGGACAAAGGCCTTGTTCGATGAACTCAAGTTATCGTCGCAGATCTGCTATCAAGTTATTAGTACTTGACCTAGCCGTTTCTTCCTCGGCCTTGTGGGCCTTTTTTTTATGCTCTTGATAGCTTCTCTGAAGGTCATGTATCATCACTTTCGGCCTATCTATGGCCGAAATGGCGATTTGTTTCCCTTCTCTCTGTTTTGGCACCATTTCCCTGTCGATCAAGTTTATCTTCGGCCTTGGCCTTGAAAGCTTGGTTAAATCGGGCATAACCATATTGGTGCCGGTGATTTGAGGAAACGGATTTGCATCAATCCCCATAGCCTTGTCCGAGAACTTGAAAACTCCTTTCTCCATGTTTTCCTGTATAAAATTACAAAAAATAACGCAATTATTAGTGGAATGCTTCCAGGAATTGTGCCACTTATAGTATTCTTTATTTTTTTAGGTCATCGGCCTTGGGGATCCGATGGCCTTCACTCAGCTTGATCACTTTATCGGCCAATAAGGCATCGAATATTTGATCAGCCATGGTTATATCAAAAGTATAATTTTTTCCCGCCTCAAACACCATTTTCTTTACAGCGGCATTATTGTTGATAGGTTTACTCAAGGCATTCCATACAATTGGCCGTTTATAAATCAACTCGGCCATATCGCTCTATGTTTCGAGGTCACACTCTGTTAAGTGGACCTCATAATTAGGGTCCTTATAATACGTCCCTTTGGACGAGTTCTTCTTTTCCTGTTCATCCAAAAGGATGCGCTCATAATGACCGGCCCACGTGACCAGCTCGAATAAATCACGGAAGTCAGTTCCTTCAAACCTCTTGCGAAGTTCAAAGGACATGCCCCCCATAGCCATTTTAGCATATTCTTTCTCAGGCAAAACCATCTTGCACCGATACTTTGCCTTACAGAAATGGGCTATGTAGGTTTCTACAGTTTTTCCTACTAACTGCATCATCCTGGACAGGTCTGCCAGCGATGTTTCGGGCTCAGTCCTATAGAACTGGCCGTGAAATAACTCTTCCATCCCTTGCCAAGTTTGCACCGAATTGGCAGGGAGATTGACGTACCACAAAAATGCCATGCCCGTTAGCGAATTTGGAAATAACCTGAACTTTAATGGGTCACTACTGCCCACGTGGCCGCATTGAACAATAAAACGGCCAATATGCTCCACCGAAGACTGTTCACTCTCTCCAAAAAATAGAGTGAAGTTTGGTACTTTGTACCCCTGGGGAAATATGACCTGGTCAATTTCAGGGGGATATGGTCGTCTGTACGTCGGCCTTTTCAATCTTCTCATAAACGGGCCATACTCTTCATGTATGGCCACTACCAACTCCTCCCTATTGATGGGTTATGGAGCTATGGGCTGAACATTCCTCAACGGGGGTACCAACGGCGGTGGAAACTGTTGTTGATTGTTATTGGCCTGATGGGTCCAAAACCCATCGTTGTTTCTTTGCCCCCCAGTAGCGTGACCTGGAGGTTGTGTGTGGCCGACTGAGCTTTCGGTATGGCCTGTTGATCGACCAAAACCCGGTGTCGCCGATCCATTGGGATCGGTGACTATCGATCCGCTAGCCATTCTGGTCTATGATTCAGATTGCTTGCCTGAGCCATTACCCTCCCCAAGGTTCGTACAGATGTAGGGTGGATCTTTCGTCTTATCGGACTCAAGCAATGTGCCAGAGCCCGATCCGTTGACTTGCTCTTTGCTGCCTCCGGCCTTATAGGTCTCTATCAACCTTCCGATCATGTCCGCCAGGTGATCCAATTTTACGTGGGTGGTCCTTGTCTCCATGACCAGGTCAGCTTGACTCTTATGAACATCGGCCGTCTGGTTGATGACCGATTTGAGATTGCCCATTGATCCTATAAGCGCGCTTTATTCCTGGCACATGGGCTCAACGTTCGCTCTCATGGCCTCCGAAATTGCCTCAAGAGTCATACTGCCGTCTTGTGACAAATGGCCAGTATTTTCCTCTATAGGTGGGTCCATGGGATAATCGTCTTGGCCGTTCTTAGTTGTCTGTTTGTCCTTCTTTGGAAGCATGGCTTGACACTGTGAGTCCCACCGGGCGTGCCAAATTGTTTGCTTGTAATTTGCACAGGTGTGCTAGAGCCAAACGGGCTCGATGTGTGTGTGTGTGTGTGTATGCAACTAATTTCCTAAACGCTTGTGCGAGTAATACACAAGGCTTTATGAATTTGACTTCTAAACTGAGTGATTGTGTGCAGTGAGTAAGAAAGTACCCTCACCATAAATTCTTTAGCAGTACTGAAGCGCACAAGCTAAACAGTGTCGAGTTTAACAGGTAAACAATCACAAACGGATTAATAAAACAAAGATTTTATTAAGTGTTTGGAAAAAATAAACAGATCTAAAGAACAAACCAGAGCAGACTGATTATCCAAAAGAATAATAACAAAAAAGGGCAGACCTATTTGCTATGTGCTAAAAAAACATAGACTTGAATGCTTTCTATGCTTTGAATACAGTGTGGATGCTGTTTTCGAGATGACGCAGAGTGCCCTGATTGCTTGGCCTGCCTGCTATATTTATAGCAGCCATGGATGACTCCGGATTAGGAAAGGACTCCTTAGCTTACGCCTCAAGCTGCATGGCTGATTGGCTGATGGTGGAAGAAACCTTCCCAATCTTTGACTCTTACCTTATCTAAATTCTGATTGAATCAATCCCTTTAATTTAGGGATTAACTTTCTAAATCTAGCTGGACATGATCAGATCCTTTTCTTAAACGGACTCTTGCTTCCAAAAAATCTGGGATGACATCGTCCTGACAACTGTGAATAGCACCGCCTTCCCTTTGTTTCCATCGGCCTTGTCAGCTACCTGTTCCAACAGGATCGAACTTAACTAATTTCCATACCCTCTCTTTTCCATGCCCGATTACCTTTCTATGAATGTCTACGGCCAATTGGACTTATACAGCCATTTTTCATTACACGGTGTAGGATTGGCCTCTGTGCTGCTTTAATCAATCATCGGGCTCTCAATGCATTAAGTTATGTTATTCCAATGCCCGATAATCCTCATACATGCTTATCCTTCCCATCGGGCTCATATCATAACACCCAACAGCCTTGTGCCTACCTTCGGGCTTACAGTCTCCACTTAAGTCTGATGAGTCACATACTCCCCAGGCCAACCTCTTCTCTATCCATCTTTACGCCCCTCGGGCTCAAAAACCTTTGACGGTTTTTGGGTGCAAACACCATTACATTTAAAAGGAGCCAGATAGAGCCTAAAGTCTGTTTATATATTGATTTTTCTTTTTTCACTCTTTTCATTTATTTGTCTCTTTGATTTTTTGTCCTTTAAAAAAATGTATAATTTAGACCAAGTTAGCTTTTTGCAGTTTTTGAGAGAAAGAAAAAAGAAAAAGAAGAAGTCATATTGGCTTTTTTTTTTCCCATGCTTCTGAAGGAGAAAAGAAAAGAAAAGATGTAATTGGGTGACTTGTCTAAAGAAACATAGTATTTTAAATATATTTTTTAAACTTTTCAGTTGGACAATATATCTCTTTTATGAGACACTTACACGGGTCATCAATAAATATACAAAAAAAATGTATCATTTTAAATCACTTGCAATATCTTACTTCTATTTTTTAATTTAACACTATTTTTTGTCATGTGATACTTAGTTTTGCTAACTCTCCTGTGCATTGCATGGGGTCATTACTAGCGATGACTATTTTGGAGGATATCAGATCAATTAATAACAAAATGTTTTCACATCACATTTGCTGCAAGTTGTGTATGTTATCCATTCGTCTCATATTTCAAGCACTTCTTTAGAAGTCCAGCTTCTTAAGCGAACATTATCACATAGAATAAAAGCACAATCTTTCAAAATTTCCATTTACAATATCTTAAACTCCTTCAAATCCTCTTCTCACCTTATTAATATGAGAGAAAAATTAGTGGGGAAAAAAAGCGTTGACTTTTCAAAAGTGGACTTAATTTGAGATATCCAAACACGTCTGCTGTCAGTTCAGACGAAGGAACAAATTCTAAAACGATGACCCCAGATCGAACTTTCTCACAAATGAAATGAACATCAACCTCAATGTGTTTAGTGCACTCATGAAGAACATAATCAGAAGCAAGCATTATCGCTGACTTGTTATCACAAAACAATGTAGATAACTTGGTCCCAAAGAATCCTAATTCTCGCAAGAGAAGCTGAATCCATAAAATTTCACAAGTGCCCTGTGCCATAGCACGATACTCAGCTTCAGCGGAAAACCTCGAAACAACTTTATGTTTCTTGCTTTTCCAAGAGATAAGGTGATTACCATAAAATGTGCAAAACCCAGAAGTCGACCGTCTATCACTCTTAGATCCAGCATAATTAGCGTCTGTAAAACACAAAATTCTAGACTACTTTCCAGTAGCAAAAAAGAGACCCAGCCCTAGGCAGGTTTTAAGATAGCTCAGGATATAATGAACAACATCCATGTGAGAAGTGCGAGGAGCATGCATAAACTGGCTCATAAAACTAACAGCGTAAGGTCAGGTCTAGTGTTGGTCAAATAGATGAGACGACAAATTAAATGCTAATAAGAAGATGGATCAGATAATAGCTCTCTTGACTCAAACGATAACTTAAAATTTGGATCCATAGGTGTAGAGGAAGGACAACATCCCATCATACTTGTATCACGGTAAAGATCCAAAACATATTTTTGTTGAGATAAAGATATCCCATGACGAGTCCTAGCAACTTCAATGCCAAGAAAGTATCATATTACACCTAGATCTTTCACATCAAATGACTTTCCAAGTTGTTGCTTTATATCCTCAACACCTGAAGAGTCATTACTGGTGATAATGATATCATCCACATATACAGGTAGGATGACACACCGACCATCAGGACCTCGCCGAATAAAACATGTGTGATCAGAATGACACCTGGTGAACCCTGTAGAAAAACCAACTTCACTGAATCGATTGAACCACGCCCGGGGAGATTGCTTCAACCCATACAGAGACTTACAAAGATGACAAACTTTCCCAGAATACTTCCCCTCAGCCCAAAAACCTAGAGGAGGATCTATATAAATAGTTTCATGAAGGTCACCATTGAGAAACGCATTTTTCACATCCATCTAATAGAGAGGCCAAGAATGGGAGGCAGCCAAAGACACAATAAGCCGAACTATAGTAAACAACCTAATTGGGATTCTGGAGAGCCTCAAACACAGACCGGGTAATAGAAACAGAGTCAACCTGACCAAGAAAAGCCTGATAGGAACCTGAAAGAGCAGAATAAGAAATATACTGGAAGATAGGATGAATAGTGGAACAAGAGTAACCATACTGATTAATTGGGTGAGACACACGGATAGACCGTCTTAGAGGTACAGGAGTTGGTTCCAGAGAAGTTTCTGGAATATGAGCCTAAGCACGTGGACGACGAGAGTAATGATATTTTCGGGAAGACATGATCACATGAGGAAGAGAGTCAATAGGAGACACAAATTCATCAAAAATAGGAATAGGACGAGAAAGCTTGTCTACCACTACCAGAGTATCCTGAGAGGGCAAGGTAGGTAAAATAGAAGAACCTGCAATGAAGGAAATATCTTCAAAAAAAAGTAACATCCATAAAAGTATAAAATCTACGAGAAACAGGATCGTAAAACCAATAGCCCTTAGATATTGGTGAGTACCCAAGAAACACACAGCGGATAGCCTCATCATTTAATTTAGTGCGGAGAGGACTGCAATTTTGCACAAAACATGTGCAGCCAAAGATACGAGGCAAAACGTGGAAGAGGGTGCATTCGGGTTGAAGAACATAGGTGCCTTTCCATCGAACACACCACTCGGAGTACGATTAATAAGATAGGTGGTAGTAAGGACAGTAAGATGCCAAAAGTACTTAGGTACTCCCATGCCCTGAAGAAGACAACGAACAACAGACACGATGTGGCAGTTCTTGCATTACACAATACCATTCTGTTCAGGAGTATATGTGCAAGTAAGCTGTTGGAGGATAACTTGTTGATTTAATGTAATGCAAAATTTATTAGAGAGGTATTCACGTCCATTATCAGAATGAAGAGTACGAACAACAGTTTGAAACAGGGTTTTAACCATTTGTAAAAATTGAGTAAATAGGGAAAGAACCTCAGATTTTTTCTTCATTAAATAAACCTATGTGTAACGTGAATAATCATCAATAAAAGTGACATAATATCTATAACCTGATAAAGCTGTGACAGGGGAAGGGCCCCACACATCAAAATGAATAATATCAAATGCACAAGGGGCTCGAGACATACGAGGTATATAGCTAGAACGAGTATGTATAGAAAGTTCACACACCACACAATGAAATTTATTATGCTCACATGCTTTTATTAATTCTGGGAAAACCAAACAGAGATATTTAAAATTAGCATGACCAAGACGGGCATGCCACAATTCCAAAGTTTTAAAAGAAAAAACACTAGAAGAGGAACTAGGTAAACCAGACACTTGGAGACTAGAAGACACAATCGGTGGTGGTTCCCCAAAATAATAGAGTCCATTGTGCTTATGCCCCGTACCAAAAATCTTCTTCGTAGCCAGGTCCTGCAAAAAACACCGATCAGGTAAGACGATGACAGTACAATTATAAAATTTGGCAAGATGACTGACGAATAAAAGACTTAAGAAAAAATTCAGGAATATGAAGGACAGAAGATAAGGTAATAGCTGAGGATTAATAAACATCTCCCTTACTACTAACACGAGTAGTGGACCCATCAGCAAGACAGACATATATAAGGATTGAAGAAAAAAGAGACAACTCACCGGTCATATGATCTTTAGCTCTAGAGTCTAGAACCCATGTTAGAGTTCCTGACTTATCATGAAAAGCAGTGGAAGTACCTGAAGCAAGAGTAGCAGTGATTATAGAAGAGAAGGAGCCCGATGACTATTGAAGAAGAGAACCAAGTTTACTCTGAATCTGGCCAAGCTGTGACTGAAGCTGACTCTGAGCCTGATGAAGCTATCCAATATCTGGAAGATGGGGGGTCAGAACTAGTGTCAGCAATCGTAGCAAAGCGAGGAGTAGGAGCACTATTAGTCTTACGAGCATACTATTGCTTCAATTCTGGATGAAGTTTGAAGCACCAATCCTTGGTGTGACCAATGCCATTACAAAAGCAACAGATAGGTTTCTTACCACTCGGGTGAGTACCAGTATTAGCTACAAATTCCATCTGATCAGAAACAGGAGGTGGCACAATAATTGGAGCCAAAGGGGCTTGAATAGGCTAAATAACACGCCTACGTCGCTCATCACCATCAAATGTAGCAAAGGCCTCATAGAGAGACGGCAAAGGTGATGTATTCAAAATTTGAGTGCGAAGAGATTCAAACCTTGGTTTCAAACCCATCAAAAACTGATAAGTGTTCAGACTCTCAGACTGCGAACAATAATTTTTGCAATTTCGGTAAGAAAATCAAAAAGAGGCTCAAACTAGGCCAATTCCTCCCAACAAGACTGGAGGAAGCCAAAATAATTAGCGATTGTCATACCTACCCTGCGGTATTAAATTATATTATTTTACCATGCATGGTATGCTCACTATTGTGTTAATTAACATGTGTGAAGTGAGTTTTGACTCACGAGTCGATTTGGGTGTCTATGTTAGAGAATCCTTTGAGACTGTGTTGAATGAGTGTTGTGATGTTGTGACGTCTCTCCGAGATTGAGATGGTCATTGTGGAATACCTTAATGTTTATCTGGAAATAAATGCTTACCTGTATATTTCACTATCTGTATTATTTTCTAGTTTAGAATATATTTCTGATGTTAATTTTAGTATCCTTGTGAGGACAAATTAATGCGCTGCATAATTGGTAGGCTAACTGGCAATTTCATAAAATCATGTAGAAATTTGCATTTTAGCAAACAAACGAAACTTAGTCAAAAACTTTATAATTTTTAGCTTTCACTTGTGAAGCTATGCATTAGCTGTGTAGAATGTTTCAGAGACTAATTAGGAGTTTTGAGAACTCGTAGGGAGATGAACGTAATTCCCGAGAGTCGTGCCTATATATAGAAAGAGGTGATATATTTTCATAGGTCTAACCTAAATTTAGAAACTCAAGAGAGGGAATATTGGGGATTTCTTGGCTTAGAGTTTCAAGACTCAAATCGACGGATTTCTACCCGTTTGTTTTCCCCCATATTTCATATTCGAACTCCTTGAGGTAAAGCTTCATTTTGACAACCATTCCGGGGCAAGGATTGGAGGAGAGAATTGCGGTTAATGAGGCAAGGAAGGACCGGGAGCTCTTTATGTTTAGAAATTATATCATGTTTATATTATATATTTAACTTATGCCAGTTGTTTAACCGTGCAGATTGTAATAAGACTTGTGATGTATGCAAGTACGGCACTTGGTTCACCTTAGGACCTAGTTTGCTGAGATGTGTAAAGCTTATACTTTTGATGCTTGTAATCCGGAGGTCTATGGTTTATTGTATAAATGGGTATATATGTTTTTATAAGTCTTTGGAATGTTTAACTCATAATTGAAATGGTTTGGGTTGAAATAATTTGACTTGAATGGTTTGGTTTGAAATAGATTGGGTTGGTTTCTTTGGGTGAAATAAGTATTGATTTATTAGCGGCGTTTGTTACGGAAGCGCTGGGAATTAACGACGTTTATTAGAGAAACGCCAGTAATTAACGGCGTTCGCGAAAAAATGTCAGCAATTGTGAATACAGTCTTTTGGAGGTTGGGTTCTGCCCAGACCCCATTTGACCGGTCGAATGGGGTAATTCAACCAGTCGAAATACCCCTTGCAAGAAACTTTAAACTTCTTCTTCTAATGTTCAGAACAACTTCAAATTAGGTATGGGGGTACCTTTGGGGACCCTTTGACCTACAAAACTATTACTTTTGAAAATGAAACTCAATAAGGCGTGTTTGGGCACGCATTTAATATAACCTTTGAAAAACTATTTAGAAGTTGGTTATCTTTGAGCAAAGCTTTTTTTAAGGTCATTTTTGGGAACTTTAATCATTGTTGGTAAGCCTTGATGGCATGCCACGTGACCTCCGATCACCTTGTTGGTTCCGGGGCGTGACATGTAGTGGTATCAGAGCAAAAGGTTATAGACCTTGAGCTATGGGTTTAGGTTTAGAGCCTTGGGGATGAGAGACGACGTCATGAGTTTGGACCTTGAATAATGTGTGCGGAAATTTGATTATTGTATTACATATGCATATGAATAATGATTGCATACGTCGTATCTTACATGCATACTATGAGATATATGTCATGACATGCATGATATCATTATGTTGATGGTTATCATGAATAAGTGGTGGAAAGTATGGATATAAATAATGACAATGCATCGAATTTGTGAATGGATCGAATAGAAGCCGCTATTGAGGGGTTTATTAGAGCAGTGGATGACAGAGTGCCACCAAGGGGAATGGAGCCAGAAAATCCAAATTTGGTACCAAGTGCTGGGCAAACAATTACCGAAAAGTTTGCAAAGAAGAACGCAACAATATTCATTGGGGGATCAGATCCAGATGAGGCAGATTTTTGGAAAATGGACATGGAATGCATATTCCAAAACTTAACATGCACTGATAGAGAGAAAATAGAAAATACCACTGATACGTTGAAAGGGGCCACTCAGAATTGGTGGGTTGGTATTCGCAAGTAGAGCACCGACTACTTGGGCAGGTTTCATAAAGGAATTTGATAAGCGGTACTTTCCAGATTCAGTAAAGACCCAAAAGAAATGAGAGTTCATGAACCTATGACAAAGGGAACTGACGGTGAATGAGTACGCGACTGCATTTAATGGGTTAGCCCGATTTGCACCTGGCATAGTTGTGGAAGAGATGGATAGAGCCAGGCAGTTCGAAGAAGGTCTGAGAGAAAATATCCATAGTCGTGTGGATACATTTCATCTTCCAACATTTGCTGAAGTTCTAGATGTGGCCCTAATTACAGAAAGAGATATTGGGAACTATAAGCTTAGCCAATAAGGGAAGAAGAAGAATGATAATCAAGGGAAGAACCAGGTTAACTTTAAGAAATCCTATTCAAGAACATATGGGGTCAGTTCAAGAAATCAAGGGGGAAGTTCATTCTCTGGAGGTGACAAACTAGTGTGTACTATTTGCAACCGTAGACATTGGGGTGTTTGTTATATGGAAAGTACGATTTGTCATATTTGTAATCAACCAGGACATGTGGTCAAGAATTGTACGCAGACAAGAACCAAAGTGTGAATGTTGCTATGAGGGGTAAATGTTATGAATGTAGTATGCCGGGTCATAGGGAGTGGGATTCCCCGAACAAGTGTCAACGTGGGGCAGGTTCTGTGGCTTCTAGTGGAGCGAGAACAGTGCAATAACCCGACAAAGGAAAGAAGGAACAAGGGGAAGGGCGAGCATTTAACCTCTTGCCATGAGAGACGGTCACCACGGATTCTGTGGTGTCAGGTACACTACTTATTTGCTCATGCCCTGCACATGTACTTATGGATTCAGAATCCACACACTCATTTGTGTCATATGAATTTGCTAAATGCTTGAATGTGATGTCAGAACCATTGGGATTTGATTTATCTATTTTAATTCCATTAGGAAATCCTATAATAAGTTCATTGCTATATAAAGCATGTGACATTAAGGTACATGAAAAGACCTTAGTTAATGATTTGGTACCATTAGTTATTCATCACTTTGATGTAATTTTGGGAATGGATTGGCTATCGGCGAATTGTGCTGTAATTGATTGTGTAAGGAAAAGATTTGTATTTCAAATAGCAGATCAGGAAGAGTTTTATTTCCATGGGGTAGGGATCACGTCACCACCGTATATGGTGTCGGCTGCATGAGCTTATCAACTAGTGAGAAAGGGTTATCAAGGATTCTTATGTAGTATTCTTGATACAAGAGTTACCGGAACGGGGGGTTGAAAATATTTCAATAGTGAGGGAATTTCCTGATATGTTTCCTGAGGAGTTACCTGATACTCTAATTGAAAGGGAGATTGAAGTTACCATCGATACGATACCTGAAGCATAACCGATATCGAAGGCACCATATCGAATGACACCAGTAGAATTGAAGGAACTGAAAATCCAATTATAGAAGCTACTTGATAAAGGATTTATACAACCAAGTGTCTCACCATGGGGAGCACCAGTATTGTTTGTTAAGAAGAAAGATGGGATAGTGTGATGTGCATAGATTATAGAGAGTTGAACAATTTGGCGATCAAGAACAAATATCCACTACCACGAATTGATGACTTGTTTGATCAAATACAAGGGGCCCAAATATTTTCAAAGATTGACTTGAGATCGGGTTATCACCAATTGAAAGTCAAGGTAGAGGGTGTTGAGAAGACAGCGTTTCAGACTCGATATGGACATTATGAGTTTTTGGTCATGCCATTTGGAGTAACAAATGCACCAGCAGCGTTTATGGATTTGATGAATAGGGTATTCAAGGAATATCTGGATGAGTTTGTGATTATGTTCATAGATGATATCTTGGTGTATTCCAAAAGTGTTGAAGAACATGAAAGGCATTTACGATTGGTATTACAACGGCTATGAGAGAGAAAATTATTTGGGAAATTAAAGAAGTGTGAGTTTTGGTTGACTGAGATAGCTTTCTTAGGGCATGTAATTTCTAAAGATGGAGTTTTAGTAGACCCACATAAGATTGGGGCTATAGCTAATTGGTCAAAACCAATAAATGTGTCAGAAATTTAAAGTTTCTTGGGATTGGCAAGTTACTATAGAAGGTTTGTAGAGAATTTCTCCAGGATAGTGATGCTAATGACTCAGCTGATGAGAAAAAACACAGTATTTAATCGGGACTTAGAATGTGACAAGAGCTTCGAAGAAAGACTCAACTTATGTCAGTACTGATCTTGATGATTTTGTCTGGTACAGAGGGGTTTGTAATCTACAGTAATGCTTTACATAGAGGACTGGGATGTGGTCTGATGCAGAATGGCAAGGTGATTGCTTATGGTTCACGTCAGTTAAAGGTACATGAAATGAATTTTCCAACTCATGATCTTGAGTTAGTAGCAGTGATCTTCGCATTGAAAATTTGGAGACATTATCTTTACGGAGAAAAGTGTGATATCTACACAGATCATAAGAGCTTGAAGTACGTGTTTACTCAGAAAGAGCTAAATATGAGGTAGAGGCGATGGCTAAAATTGATGAAAGATTACGACTTGTCGATTCACTACCATCTTGGGAAAGCAAATGTAGTTGCTGACGTGTTAAGCAGGAAGTCTACGAATAATTAGGCCTATGATTTGACTTCACAGAAACAACTTATTGGAGAAATGGAAAGGTTGGAACTTGAGGTGATTTCAACAACTGAGGGAGGTTTGCTAGCAGCTATTGTAGCACAACCGACATTAATAGATGACATAATGATGAAACAACTTCAAGACCCAGTTTTAAAGAAGATTTACGATGAAGCACCGCTAGATAAATAGCCAGAGTATACCTTTGTGGACAATATTCTAAAATTCAAAAATCAGGTATATGTACCTAATGTGGATGGGATTAAAGATTTAATACTTGAAGAATCTCATAACACCAAGTATTTAGTTCATCCGGGTAGTACCAAGATGTATTGAGATTTGCGAGAGGTGTATTGGTGGGTTGGAATGAAAAGGGAGGTAGCTGAGCACGTGGCCAAATGCTTGGTTTGTCAGCAAGTCAAGGTAGAACATCAAAGGCCTACAGGGTTATTGCAACTTTTGGATGTACTAGAATGAAAATGGGAAAAGATTACAATGGATTTTATATCGGGTTTTCCAAGGTCTACAAGATCGAACGATAGTATTTGGGTAATTGTAGATCGATTGACTAAGTCAGCACATTTCTTACCGATTAAGATAAAGGAACCGATGAAACTCGCGGAGTTATACATTAAGGAGATTGTGAGACTGCATAGAGCGCCAGTGTCTATAGTTTCAGACAGGGATTGTATTTTCTTACCTAGATCCTGGAGAAGACTACAAGCTACCATGGTTATAAAGTCAAACTTTAGTACAACTATTTACCCACAGACGGATGGGCAGTCTGAGCATGTGATTCAGATACTGGAGGATATGCTTTGACTATGTGTTTTTGATTTTAAGGGTAATTGGGAAAAGTATATACCATTGATTGAATTTGCCTACAATAATAGTTTTTAGTCTAGTATTCCGATGGTACCATATGAGGCACTATATGGGTGTAAGTGTCGATCATCGATTTGTTGAACTGAGG
Source organism: Hydrangea macrophylla (assembly GCA_033977485.1). Lineage (NCBI taxonomy): Eukaryota > Viridiplantae > Streptophyta > Magnoliopsida > Cornales > Hydrangeaceae > Hydrangea > Hydrangea macrophylla. Next base: position 61,652,997 of record CM066994.1, read on the forward strand.
TAGGGGAACGAAGGCTAGAAGGACAGAGATGGTTTAGTTGGCAGCGGATAAAGTAAAGGTAATACAACAACGTTTAAAAATAGCTCAGAGTCGTTACAAAAGCTACACGGATACGGGGCAACAACCACTAGAATTTGAAGTAGGTGACTGTGTGTTCTTGAAGGTTTCACCTTCCAAGGGGATTACAAGGTTTGGAAAGCGAGGGAAGTTAAATCCTAGATACGTTGGACCGTTTGAGATTATTAGAAAAGTGGGACCTGTAGCTTATCGACTAGAGTTACCACAAGAGTTGGCTAATGTATACGATGTATTTCATGTGTCGATGTTGAGAAGAGTTATATCTAATTCAAGTCATGTGATTACTCCAGAACCATTGGAAGTCAGAGAAGACTTCATGAATGTTGAACGTCTGGTGAGAATTCTAGATAGAAACGATAAGGTCTTATGAAACAAGATGGTTCCATTGGTAATGGTCTTGTGGCAGAATTACTCAATAAAAGAAGCCACGTGGGAAAGAGAGGATGAGATGCAGGCAAAGTATCCATTTCTGTTTGAGGCATGAGGTATTGAAAGTTTGGGGGCAAACTTCTTTTAAGGGTGAGAAGATGTCATACCCACCCCGTGGTATTAAATTATATTATTTTACCATGCATGGTATGCTTACTATTGTGTTAATTAACACATGTGAAGTGAGTTTTGACTCACAAGTCAATTTGGGTGTCTGTGTTAGAGAACCCTTTGAGACTGTGTTGAATGAATGTTGTGATGTTGTGACGTCTTTCTGAGATTTAGATAGTCATTGTGGAATACCTTAAATGTTTATCTGGAAATAAATGTTTGCATGTGTATTTCATTATCTGTATTATTTTCTAGTTTAGAAAATATTTCTGATGTTAATTTTAGTATCCTTATGAGGACGAATGAACACACTGCATAATTGGTAGGCTAACTAGCAATTTCATAAAATCATGTAGAAACTTGCGTTTTAGCAACCAAACGGAACTTAGTCGAAAACTTTTATAATTTTTAGCTTTCACTCGTAAAGTTATGCATTAGCTGTGTAGAAAGTTTCAGAGTGTTTTGAGAACTCGTGGGGAGTTAACGTAATTCCCGAGAGTCCTGCCTATATATAGAAAGAGGTGAGATATTTTCATAAGCCTAACCTAAATTTAGAAACTTAAGAGAGGGAATATTGGGGATTTCTTGGCTTAGAGCTTTAAGACTAAAATCGACGGATTTCTACCCGTTTGTTTTTCCCCATATTTCATATTCGAACTCCTCGAGGTAAGAGCTTCCTTTTGATACCCACTAGGGCTTGTTTGGTTAAGTTTTCTGAAAACTCATTTTCTAGAATTTTTATAAAAAGTTGATAATTGAATTTTTGATTGATAGGAATTGTATTAGAAGAATTACTGCACGTTCTTTGTGCTTGAATTTTCTCTGGATCGACGTTTAAGAGCATAAATCGGAGGTGAGTGATGTTAATCTTGAATTTTGGATGGTTCTATGGTTTAATGCATTTGATATGCTAGGGACTTTATATAGATATCATATATAGTTCATATTGGGCAAAACTCATGTGTAAAGTAGACCCAAGGTATGTTGGAATGAACATGATGGTGAAATGTGTTACATGAGCATGTTTATGTGCCTATATGGGTTAAAGGGGGATTTGTGCTAATTCACCGTGAGACGTCCTCTCGAAGGAGGAGGATTAGTAGTGACGACGGTCACTTGCCAAGAAAGGCATTAATGCGATATGTCGAAGGGGCATGGGTCGTGGTTGAGTCTTAAGACTTTGGATCGGTGAATGTGCACTTATTCCCTAGACACCAAATAGTTGTATGTTTTGATGGATTGGAACATATTTTTCATCCGTGTGCCTGATTGATATTATTCACTAAGCGTTAGCTTAAACAAATCCATATATCTGTGGTTATATAAATAACCATTCCGGGGCAAGGATTGGAGGAGAGAATCACGGTTAATGAGGCAAGGAAGGACCGAGAGCTCTTTATGTTTTAGAACTTATATCATGTTTATATTATATGTTTAACTTATGCCAGTTGTTTAACCGTGCGACTTGTAATAAGACTTGTGATGTATGCGAGTACGGCACTTGGTTCACCTTAGGACCTAGTTTGTTGAGACGTGTAAAGCTCGTACTTTTGATACTTGTAATCTGGGGGTCTATGGTTTATTGTATAAATGGGTATATATGTTTTTACAAGTCTTTGGAATGTTTAACTCGTAATTGAAATGGTTTGGTTTGAAATAATTTGATTTGAAATGGTTTGGCTTGAAATAGATTAGGTTTGTTTCTTTGGGTGAAATAAGTTTTGATTTATTAGCGGCGTTTATTAGAGAAGCGCCGGTAATTAACGGTATTTGCGAAAAAATGCCGGCAATTGTGAATACGGTCTTTTGGAGGTTGGGTTCTACCCAGACCTCATTCGACCAGTCGAGCGGGGCAATTCGACCGGTCGAAATACCCCCTGCAAGAAACTTTAAACTCCTTCTGTCAATGTTCGGAACAACTTCTAATTAGGTATGGGGGTACCTTTGGGGATCCTTTGACCTACGAAATTGTTACTTTTGAAAACGAAACTCGTTAAGGCGTGTTTGGGCACATGTTTAATATAACCTTTGAAAAACTATTTGGAAGTTGGTTATCTTGGAGCAAAACTTTTATTAAGGTCATTTTTAGGAACTCTAATCATTATTGGTAAGCCTTGATGGCAAGCCACGTGACTTGGGACCACCTTGTTGGTTCTGGGGCGTGACAACAATACTAAGTTGTAAAAAGTCCTGAGAGGCTTGAGAAATTTCCCGGTAAAGTTCAAAAATACGAGAGGCATTATGAGCATGTGCATACATCTTAGTTAGGGCACGCTAGAGACCAGGTACCGATTCATGGTACATAAAAATCTGATAAATACAATTCTCCATGGAATTGAAGAACCATCCCAAAATAGTGTAGTTATCCATGTCCCACTATATACGTTTGGGATCAGAATCAACAGGTTTAGTTCCCTTGTCAAAAATCCAACAAAGCTTGCCTTTTCCACCAAGAAAAAGACGAAGAGAACGAGACCATGCAGCAAACATTTGTCCATTCAACAGGACACTAGTAACCCGTTGGGCTGGAGAATGTTGAGATATAGAGAGATCCCTATGTGGTTGAAAACCAGAGGCAACGATGTCCTTGGTAATGTCAGTTATGGTTGATGAATAAGAAAAAGAGACCTTGAAGAAGAACCAACTGAAGAGACAATGAAACAGAGGGCTACCAACAATCAACTGGTAGCCAATAGAGATCAAGAAAGCACTGAAAAAAGCTCTAACACATCACAGAAATAGACCCAACTGGGTAAGGCACAGCACTAAAGGCTGTGCAATAAGAAGGCGCAGCAATGAAATCTGTACAATAAGAAGGCACAACACTAAAGGCTGTGCAATAAGAAGGCACATCACTGCAATAAGATCGGGTTGCCTCCAGAGTGGAAGCCCGAGTCAATGAAATCTATCACACCTCGGACTAGGTGTGCCCAGACCAGAATGGTCAAAGCCAATGGCTGACAAGCAGCCAGGGCTAAGGCCAAGGTGGTATGTTCCTTGGTGATGGCCTGGCAGGCCGAGCAAAAGAGGTACCTGTTCAGCCAGTAGATCAGAAAAGCAGTATGCTCGGCATCGGTTACTTTTGCCCCCTCTATACCTATACAGGCCGCAATGAATGGCCTATATGTAGTAATAGGTTTAAAGGAAACGACCCCATCTTTGACTGATTTGCTCTAGGGATATGAGAAGCTGGCCGCTGGCCGTTCCTATGTCAAGGCCCGGTCTAATCTCCTGTCCGTGTGGGAATAGCCCGGTCAGATAGCTGATATCCTTGATGGTAGGCCCCATCGGCCCACAATGGAAGAAGAACCCATTATAGGATTGAGACTAGAAAAGAAGGGCAGAAAAAAGAAGAGGTCGGTCTATTTTCAGCCTGGACTGACTCAGCATGATGGCATCATAGATGCCCGTTCTCTTCCAGAGATCGACCTTAGAGGCCAAAACTCTAAGTAGCCATTTATCCCAGTCTGCTAAGGGCTAGGGCCAACCCCTGATTGGATGGGTGGACTTCCAAACGTCGCCCCAGTGGGAGAGGAGTTGTAGAAAGGGTTCATTATCCACGGGAGGAAAGTATGGCATGAAGGCGACCGGAGGATCGTCGCAAAACACCGTGCCAAAACTAGCCGCTACCGGCGTCCCATTAGAAGAATGGTGGTTGGTGAAACAATCGGTGGAGATTTCAGAAGCATGGATTTTGGTTGGTTGCCTTACTTCCTTGCAGCGATTCTGGGGTAGAGGTATGTCTAGCAGGGTTTTCTTACCTTTGGAGGTGGTGGCTTTAGGAGCTATTACAGTAGTGGTGATGGAAGTTACTCATCGGGAAAAAATGGGGTTCTAGAGAGAGAAGCTCTGGTTTGTGGTTTCTAGAGAGAGAGGGAGAGTGATGAAGACGATTTGGGAAAAATGAGAGGGCTTGATCATTTGTATCATTTTATACATTTCAGCATTAAATGGGGAGTCACTAGTGGAATTCTTTTGATCTGACAGACTTTACATGGTGGACACATGGCAACTTTTAAAATTCAAAAGGTCACATCAATCAGAGTGGGATGTTTGATATGAACTTTTGGGGGGCAATTGTTTGCACCCAAAAACCGCTAAGGCCTTTTCGAGCCCGAATGAATTGGAGTGGGCTGGGAACTAGCTGGCCCAATTGTTTGCTCGGACTAAACGGGCTCTATTTTCTTATCGACCCAGGATTCGTTTGGAATTGGCCAGCCCGAGGCTACGAAGACCAATCGGGCTCGAGAAGTCATCACATGGTTTAGAAGGATAAGATAGAGAGTCAAAGTCTGGTGGAGCCCAATAGGTGATGGAAGTAGAACACCCAACGATCGGGTACCATATTTGGAAGAAGCAAGCAACGGGGAATGTTTGAGCCAGATTCGTCGAAAGCATACATATAGCCGGCATCGGGCTCATAGACATGACAGCTGGCTAGTAAGACATGCTGATGAATCTAGGTGGCTCTATCTCTAGTTGTCATTATCCTAAAATTAAGGGAGCAGAGTCCATTTAGGAGTGAATCTAGTCATATCCAGTAGGAGATGGAGAGTCAATCCCGAGAATATTAGAGATTGTTTCAATCAAGATGAAGACAAGGAAAGAGTTTGAGATTGGGAAGAATTTTCCATCTATGTCTTGCTTGGGCCGCAATTCAAGGAGTCCTTGCCATATTAGAATTTCTTAAAGGCTGCTATAAATACGAAGGCTGGCCAACCATGCAGAGGACTCTGCGTCAATCCTGTGTTCTTATGTTCTTGGCTTTATTAGCAAAGGTCTGTCCTCTTTGTTATTTTTTGTTTTCAGACTTCCTATTGAGCAATCAGAGCCTGCTCTGATTCTGTTCTTTGGTTTTGTTATTGTTTTTCCAAACCCATTCAATAAATTATCTTCGTATTTTATTAATTGTTTGTGATTGTTTATCTGGTAAACTCTTAACGAATTCGTTTGTGCGCTTCAGTACTGCCATGGAACTTTTGGTGAGGGTACTTTCCTACTTACCTCACACAATCACCTTACTAGAAGTTAGATTTCTAAGCTTTGTGTATCACTAACACAAGCACATGGGAAATTAGTTTGCACACACCGAACCTGTTTGGCTCTGACACGCCCGCACAAACTACTACAAACAATGTCACGGGAAATTACTTTTTGGTTAATGTCTAAACGTGCACATTTCTAAGTGGATGAAAAAGTCATTAAAATGGTGTTACATTGTAACTAAATTCATTTTAAAATGGGTCTAACATAAATTAATTTAATACTTCTGTTGTAACATTGTTTTAGTGCTCTTTTATAATATACTAGGAAGATGGCCCGTGCAATGCAGGGGCGTTGGATTTTGTAGAAAAAATATAATGTACATTTTTTTTTAATGTGGACAAGAAATAGAAATAAGTTTTATTAATTCTTAAGATGGTGTTAGAAAATATAGTTTAACAACAACTATATTAACTGATATTAACCTACAATTTAAGGCTCTTTTCTTTAACGTATAGATAATAAATACATATATGTATATGTATACATACATACATATATACAAAAAGGGTAAAATAAAAAAGGCAAAAGAGTTATTTGGTAATTCAATTTAACAAAAGAGCAATTTGCAAAAGGCTTAAGGGTAATTTGATTATTCAATTTGTAATTGTATATACTTTAAGCTTTTAGGCTCTTTTCTTTAATGTATAGATAATATATATGCACACACACACGCACGCACGCACACTCGTATATACAAAAGGGTAATTTATGAAAGACAAAAGGGTAATTTGGTAATTTGATTTAACAAAATAGTAATTTGTAAAAGGTATAAGGGTAATTAAATTATTCTATATATATATCGTAATATAATAAAAGGGTTTTTGGTAATTCAATTTAACAAATGAGAATTTTTAATTGTAAACACTTTAAACTTTAAGCTCTTTTCTTTACGACATAGAAACAAAGGGTAATTTGCATAAGGCATAAGAGTAATTTCGCTATGTAATTTAATTTTATTCAATTTTGGTATATAATATATTCAATATATATAATATAATAAAATAATATATGTATATATATACATACAAGGGTAGTTTACAAAAGGAAAAAGGGCAATTTTATAATTCAATTTATAATTGTACACACTTTAAATACATAAATAATAATACTAATAAATTATACTATGTATATATACATATACACATATATACAAAAGGGTAATTTACAAAAATAAAAGGTTAATTTGGTAATTCAATTTAACAAATGGGTAATTTGGTTATTCAATTTAAAAAACAAAAGGGCACTTTACAAAAGGCAAAATGGTAATTTTAATAATATAATAAAATAATATATGTATATATACACACAAGGGTAATTTGATAATTCTATTTAATAAAAGGGTTATTTGGTAATTTGATTTCTAATTGTACACACTTTAAACACATAAATAATAATAATAAATTATAATATTGTCACACCCGTTCCAGAAATTACATGTTTTTAATATGACAATGTGGTAACATGTGAATTATTAATGTTTATTAATAATTGAGATGAGTGGTTGACTGTGGTTAACGGAAGGTGTGGAGTAAGGACACGGTGATTCAATAATCATTGAGATATTTGTGTGATTAAATGACATATATGTGGATTAAATGTTATTTAACTTTACTTGATTCCCATGAATAGTAATTTACCTGTGTAGAGTAAATTTCTGATAGTTTGGATATCGTTTTAAATTGTTTTGAACACTGTGGTGAGAACGTGAGTGATTGTGGCATAAAAATGTAGGTTATCTAGAGATTTCACGGAAATTGGTTTTCGGCCGTAATTACGGCGACAAACAAGACTTTGACAAAAACTTTTATAAATTTTAGTTTTCACTCGTGAAGTAATAAAATAGGCGTGTGCGACGTTTCGGGGAATAATTAGGAGTTTTGAGAACTCGTGGGGAGGTAAACGTAATTTCTGAGAGTCGTGCATATATATAGAAACTCATGGATTAAATTCATTAGTTCAAACCTAAATTGAAAATCAAGAGAGGGGAGATTTGGGGATTTAGTTGCTGCGAGCTGTTCGACACAAATCGACGACCTTCCGATCTTCAGTTTTTCTCCAAATTCTAGATTTGAACTCCTTGAGGTAAGGGCTCCGTTTTGATACTAGTTAGGACTCGTTTGGTTACGTTTTTATAATATTCCTAATGTTGGAATTTTGGGGAACACATGCTTAAACTTGTAGGAATTCCTTGTAATCGGAGATTCGACGTTTATTTGGTCTCCTGATTCATCCTTCAAAGTTATAGGGAAGTCGCACGAGGTATGAATTCTAAGCCTATGAATTATAGGAAATTTTATGTTTTAATTATCGGACTTAATATTTTGGATCCGGGCAAAATTCATGTATTAAGTAGGCCTGTTAATTATGCACATGAAAATGCCATGAAAGCACGTATATGTGATTATATGAACATGTTATGTGTCTATGTGGGTCAAAGGGGAGTTTGATACAAATTCATGCCAGGGTACGCCTCTCGATGTTTGAGAGTTATAGTAGCGACGACTACTTGCTTGGTTTGGGAACCGGCCCTGCCAGAGCAGTTGGGGTAGACTCTGGGCTTGCCATTGACATTGCGGTTGATAGACTTTGGGCTTTCCGATATACCAGATGAATGCGTGTCACTCTCCCTAAAGACTATTTGATGTGATTTAAATGTTTAATGCATGAATTGTCATATAAGCATATGCTTAAACTTGTAGGAATTCCTTGTAATCGAAGATTCAACGTTTATTTGGTCTCCTGATTCATCCTTCAAAGTTATAGGGAAGTCGCACGAGGTATGAATTCTAAGCCTATGAATTATAGGAAATTTTATGTTTTAATTATCGGACTTAATATTTTGGATCCGAGCGAAATTCATGTATTAAGTAGTCTTGTTAATTATGCACATGAAAATGGCATAAAAGCACGTATATGTGATTATATGAACATGTTATGTGTCTATGTGGGTCAAAGGGGAGTTTGATACAAATTCATGCCAGGGTACGCCTCTCGACGTTTGAGAGTTATAGTAGCGATGACTACTTGCTTGGTTTGGGAACCGGCCCTGCCAGAGCAGTTGGGGTGCAATGGTTGATAGACTCTGGGCTTGCCATTGGCATCGCGGTTGATAGACTTTGGGCTTTCCGATATACCGGATGAATGCGTGTCACTCTCCCTAAAGACTATTTGATGTGATTTAAATGTTTAATGCATGAATTGTCATATAAGCATATGTTTAGAATTGTGCACTCAGCATATAGCTTAGCAGTGGAGATTTACTCCATTGCAGGTGAAAGAAAGAAAGGAAAGAAGAAGCGTGAGGAGTGAGACCGCGGGAGCGACGTGGATCCTTCTTTGTATATGTTTTTGTTTTCAATTCTAAATGATGTAAAAATGTAATTTGAAAAGTTAGAACTATTAACTTCAACCTAGAAAGTTTGGAATTGTTTAGAAGGTTGTAATATGTCTTAAAACTACTTTTCGGTTATGTTGTAATGGATCCGAACTCATGGATTCGTGGTTGGAATGCTTAACTCATCAAACTCGTGTTTTGGAGGCATGTAATAGAACTATTATGTTTTAAAGCCAGACAAGCCTTAGCTTGTTCCGTCATTGTTTCTTTTAGTAGATTAGTATGTCTTAATGATGTTCTTAAAGTCGTTTTACCATTTGTGGAGTTGGTTGGATGTAATCGTAGTTGGAAGAATTAAAGGAATGTTGGTTGTTTGTCCTTATGCAAAATTCTGCTGCTAAGGAGGAATTCTGCTGAAGGGACATTCGACCGGTCGAAGGGGGTCGTTCGACCGGTCGAAATGACCTCTGCCAGAATTATTTTTCTATACCTTCCGAAAATATTTTAAATGTTTTGATGGGTTCTTAGGATACCTTTGGGATCCCTTTGGGATCCCTTTTAACATATATTCATTCGATTCGAAATATAATTACATTTTCAATTTTACACGGATTTTACCACTCGGAGGGAAATATTTCCTAAAATTTTATACACTCGAGGTTGTTTTAAAGTTCTTTTCCGCTACGTATAGTTGTAAAATGGTTGGATGAGCCTTAGTGGCGTGCCATGTGTCCTATTTCCGCACGTTAGCGGGATGGGTCGTGACAAATATGTATACATATATATATACACACACATATACGAAAATATAATTTACAAAAGTAACTTAAGGCTTGTTTGTTAATTATAGGATTCCTTAAAAGTTGTCTTAAGGCTTAAACAAGCCTTGCCATACAAGCATTAAATTTCAAAAGTAATCTAAGACTTGTTTTAGAAAAGTGACTGGATGCTTGTTTGGTAATTCAAAGTATCTAAAGCTTGTTTGGTAATTCAAAGAAACAGTACAAAAAACACAAATAAATGTTAGTACTTTGTTTGGGAAAACCAAAAAAAAAAAACAAAACAAAACAAAACAAGACAAAACCAAACAAGGCATTGCCCAATTCGGTTTGTGTTGTGCCTTGTTTGTATTAGTGGTTTATTTGGGAAAACCAAAAAAAAAAAAACAAAACCAAACAAAATAAAACAAAACCAAACAAGTTAGTGACTTGTTTGGGAAGAACGAAAAACCATACAAACCACAAAGCCAACAAGCGGTTGTGCCAAACAAGGCACAACCTAAAATTTGTTGACTTTTGGGTGTTTTGAACCAAATTGTAAATATTTGTAATTATTGCTGAAAAAGGTGATTGAATAATCACTTATAGATTAAATAATTTTAAAAGTTGAATCAAATTGTAAATATCTGTAATTATTGGTTGAAAAGTTGATTGAATCATCATTTCTAGAATAATTTAATTTTAAAAGTTGACCTAATAATAATAAGGGTTGTTTTGTGGATAAAATGACCAACTTACCCTCACAAAAGGACAACAACTCAAAATAATTATAGGAAAACGGAACAAAAGATAAAAGTAAGGGTAAAACCGTCATTTCAAACAAATAAAGAAATATCAAAATTGGACGAAATTGAATTGAAACCACTCTAAGCCTCTTTTATAGTATAGTGTAGATAGTTATATACACACACATCCAGGTACGTACAAAGAAACATGGATAGTCACCTTATATTTAAGGTGTGTTTGATAACCCAATTAAGTGGTAAAATGAAAACTTTTAGTACTTAGTTTATTTCAGTGCATTTGATAATGCATCACTTAATTATAAAAGTATCCAAAAATCCACTGAAAACTTTAACTAAAAAACTTTTTGCTGAAAATAATTACTGAATGCAGTCTATTTCAGTACTTGAAACACTGATTTCAGTATTATAAAACCAACTGCTTAAAATTTTTAGTACTTAAAATTCAGCACTTAATTTTTAGTTTTATCATACTGACGCTTAGTATGTACATAAAGACTATATTTATCATAACAGGTCCTAATTAAATTTGATTACAATGGATGGTAAGTGTTAGGAGCTAAAAGTGGGAAAGAAAGATATTTGTGGTTATGTGGACTGTCCACCAACAATCTAGAAAGCCAATATTACATTGATCATCTGAATGAGATTCTAAAAATAATGATTTTTGATTCTTTACAAAGGTAGCGTTAACTTGTTCACCAGCATTCTAGAAAGACAATATTACATTGATCATGTGAATTAGATTTCCCAAAATTTGATTGATATTTTTATAGGTAGTATGTTACTTGGTCAACAATCTAATTGATATTTTTTTTAAAGAAAAAATTGGTGAAAAGGATGCTAGGATAAACTATTTTGGAATTAAAGGATAATTAAAATCTATGTTTAGGGAGAAGTCCATCCAGCAATTTATAAACCAAATACCCCTGCCAGTGCTGCCACTATTACCACCACCCCTACCACCTCCGACGACCACATATGTCATCTCCGATGATCCTGCTAGATGTCCGGTGACCTCGCTTGACCTCCAGCAATCACCCCCTGCCTCGCCTAACCTCCAATGACGACCACCTCTGCCTCACCTGACCTCCGGCGACCACCATTATTTCGCCTATCCCTCTTGCTTGACCTCCGGCGACCACCACCCCCACAACCTCGTTTGAAATCAGGCGAATTCCCCCCACATAAAAATATTAAGTGAAATTTCACTCAAGATATTTTAAGTGATAAATTTCACTAATCTTTAATGAAGTTAAGTGAATTTTGACTTTTAACTTATCTATAAAACTTTCTTAAGTTTGCAAATTCACCGAAGATTGAATTTTCACTTAACAAAATAAGTAAAACTTCACTGAAAAATTTGAAACTTTCAATCCAAAAAAATTAAGTGAAATTTCACTTAAGATATTTGAAGTGAAATTTCACTTATCTTTAGTAAAATTTCACTTAAGATTGTGTATTCTGTAACATACCTCATATATGGTGGCCTTGCATGGTGATCATCGGAGTTCATTATGGCGACAACATCCTGATCAATATCTAGATCTAGATCTTGATCTCAATCACCGATCAAGATCTAGATCTAGATCTTAGTCATGAGGCTGCACCTCATCGGAGTTGAAGAAGATTGATGGTCGTCTGAGATGAAGAAAATGGTGCAGGTGATGAATCAATGGTGGCAGATCGGTGGTGGTGGTGGTGGCAGCGAGAGGCTGGGAGGTCGTAGATGGCGGTGGTGGTGGAGGAAGATCTAGAGATTGTAGAAGGCGGTGGTGATGGCTATGGGAGAAGGCGGTTGATCAGTGGTGGTGGCGGCGGTGGTGGCGGATTGATGGTGGTGGTGGTGGTGGCAGAGATTTTGGAGAGAGAGAGAGAGAGAGAGAGAAACAGATTTGTGGGGGGTTTGGGTTTCATGGGTAATTTGGGGAGAGTTTAAAATTTTAGAGGACTTTAGGAGGGAAAGTTTTTAGAGTGTGTGCTTGATTATTTGTTTATGACTTGTCTTTTAGTCTAAATTGACTTATGGTCCGTTTGATAAAACTAAAACATTAAGTAATGAAAATTTTAAGAGATTGAATTTGCAATACCGAAAACAGTGTTTCAAATACTGAAATAGAGTGCATTCAGTGATTATTTTTAATAAAAAAATTTCATTTAAAGTTTTCAGTGATCTTTTGACTACTTTTTCAATTAAGTGGTACATTATCCAACACACTGAAAATAAATTAGTGCTGAAAGTTTTCATTTTTTCCACTTAATTAGATTATCAAACACACCCTAAGCCTTAAGAGCCTTAAACCCAGCCTCCCATTTTTAAACACCAAGCTTTGCAAGAACAAAAAATCAGAAAATAAACTACTCTACAAGGATATCTTAAAATTTTGATTTGCGTACTTAGTGTAGACATGGTTAAACTAATTTTTGTTGTGTTCCACGTGGTTCTCTTTTAATATCCATTTGTGATGAGGAGTATCACGTGATTGTCAATACTCATTAAACTTAACTTTTTGATACTTGGTTTCCAAAAAAAAAACTTATTGATTCTTGCAAGACTCAATAATTAATTTATCCTTGATACATGGTTCAAAATTTTGGTATTAGACATCACTCTTCAGGTTTAACTAGAGAACAATTATCCCCTCGCCTCATGTTTAAAGAATAACACTTTCCCTGTTATGGTAAAATTACAGTCTAACCCTCAAAATTAATTTTAAAAACATGAAAGTATTTATAAAATATCTAAAGAGCCCATTTTCTTGGCATTTACAAATTTTACAATTTTTATGATTTAAAAAAATATATATTTTTCTGAAATTTTTTGAACAATTTTTATAATTATTTTAAATTATCTGAAATTTTCAGGATTTTCATGAAAGTGAAATCTATTTCAACATTTTGATTTTGACTATCCTTTGAAACACCAATATTTTTTTAAAATTTCTGATTTTTTTTTTTTTTTTGCTTCTTATCTTCTGTATAAATAGTTTTAAAATTTGTGTAATTTTCAATTCGAAAAGGAAGAGATGGATCTGTACGCCAGTCGCAAGGTCATTTCAATCTTTTAAAAATTGGGTAAAATTGGGTAAAGGCAATTTAGGTATATTTTAATAAACCAGCACTGTTTAATACACAGAAGTTGTGATTTGTTATGACTAATAAAGTTTAGAGGAGAAAGTGTTGTACTTCAAACCTAAGAGAGTAAGGCCTCGTTTGTTTCGCAGGACTAAAAGGGGGACAGAGGGGGATTGGACTATGGAGCGCAGGACTAATTGTCCATTTTAAAAGACTAATTGTCCATTTTAAAAGAATAGTCCCCCATATGGGGGACTAAGTTATACCATGGGGGAGGTGGTATTAGTAGTCTCAGGACTATTTTTTAAAAATGACTAATTGTCCAATCCCGACTCCGTCATCCAAACGTGGCCTAAGTGTTCTGTGGTCAAACCTCTTGGTGGTAGGTGATAATAGAATACATACATACCTATATCATATGTTATCAAATGTTGTAATATATTTGCAGGTTATCTTTTTTCAAACAAAATATATATTCGTTATAATGGGGTAAGTATTCAAGTAAATGTTAGTCCTAATTTTACAGTGTAATATGTGTCCACATAGACACTATACCCTTGAGTAATAGTGTGGAAATACGAATGACTTGGCAATACAGTTGTATCGAATATTTCTTCGTCCTCAAGGGAACTTCCATTTGCTTTGTGGTTTGTAAGTATTCTGAATTCTCTTTCAAATTTCTTTTTTTCCTTGTTTTTTTTTCTTCTTTTCCTTCGCTATTTTTTTTTTTTCTTGTAAGATTGCGAAAGAGTGAATAAATGATCTTAAAATACAATGGTTAGGGCGGAAGGGCATAACTCTGTTTTAGGCTCTAGAGCCATTGCATCAACATAATAAGCAGCCCATTCCCTTTTGCTTTCTTTTCCTTACTTTTTTAATTATTGATAAAATCTCATAAATTGAAATAAAATCTTAGAATGACAGCAACATATGATGTGTAACGTACCACCTCATCAGCTTCCAACTCATCTAGTAAAAGTTTAGATGAATATTCAATACAATGGTGATATCGGACTATTAATGTCATCACATTAAGATACGCATGAGCATATACAGTGCTTAAATAAATACATGTTCTCCTTAAAATTAAGATTGTGCTCGAATATAATCACCTTTTATTGGTCTGTGATACCACATCAATAAAATAACGGTTGTTACAAATATTTTCTCACTCAAGTGACTCTATAATATTATTCTCTCACTCTATATATGGAGGATATTACACCTGCTGGGATGTAACACATCTTGACTTGAGAGAGAGAGAGAGATATGGAAGGAGAGAAGCATACTGATGCAGAGGCAATGTTAAGAGGCCAAGCAGAGATATGGCAGTTCATGTTCAACTTCGCAGACTCCATGGCATTAAAATGCGCTGTGGAGCTGCGCATAGCCGATATAATACACTCGCACGGCTCTCCAATCACATTGTCCAAAATCATCTCAAACATCAGCAAGTCCCATAACTCTCCAGATATCACCTATCTTGAGCGTATCATGCGATTATTAGTCCGTAAGAAGATCTTCACCATCGATCCTCGATCAGACGGTCAAGATGCTCTCTACGGCCTGACCCACACGTCTAAATGGCTGTTACACGATTCGGAGCTGAGCCTCGCTCCGATGCTGCTGATGGAAAATCACCCATTACTATTGGCCCCGTGGCATCATCTTAGTGGCTGTGTCAGAGAAGGTGGAATTGCATTCAAAAAGGCACATGGCCTTGAGATTTGGGACTTTGCATCAGCCAATCATGAGTTTAATCAGATCTTCAATGATGGGATGAAATGTACGGCTACGATCACCACTAAGGCTATAATCATGGGTTATAGAGATGGGTTTGCAGGGATAGGATCTGTGGTTGATGTTGGAGGTGGGACCGGGGCGGCCATGGCCGAGGTTGTGAAGGCGCATCCACATATTAAGGGTCTGAACTTTGACTTGCCACATGTTGTCGCGACGGCGCCAGTGCATCAAGGAGTCTGTCATGTGGGTGGTGACATGTTTGAGGCCATTCCTAATGCAGAGGCAGTCTTCATGAAGGTAAGAGGATGAATATCCATGAGAAAGAGTAATGCTCTACATTGCTAAGTTTTGAATCTGAAATGTTTCTTAAATGGATGTGGCAGTGGGACCACTTTTAAAATGATGGGACTACTTCAACATTCTCCAATTATTTTGAAGGTGATCTTACTGGTACATGTATTTGAAAAAAGATTTAGGATTCAAGATTTGAGAAACATATTACTCCGTATTACTCTATTAGAAAGAAAAAAAATGGGTCTTACCTTTTAGGGCCCTTTTGTGGGTTGCCTAATTTGCCTAATAATTGAGTCACCCCAATCCTGCCCAAATAACCTACCTACGTTTACTAGGGGTAATGTTATGTGCATATAAAGTGTACACATAAAGGTCAGGGTCATTCATTTCAATATGGTGCATGCTTGCACACATAGGACCCACCGAAATAAATGGTGTGTGCACATTTTATGTGCACACTTTATGTGCATCAATCATTACTCCATTCACTAGATATAGAGTACCACATCAAAATGACACGAGGTACTCTCAAGTTACCTAAAAAACTCCATAAATATGGGTGTACCAACCCTTTGTTTGTCTTATATATATATATATATATGTATATATGTTCCTAGGGAAAAATATTGAATGTAACCGTTATTTTAGTGATATGGTATCACAAGCCAATAAAAATGTTATAAGTGTGTCTGAATGTTCATTTGGATATTGGAGTTAAAAGACCATATATGTAACTATTCTATACTTGGGATATATTAAGGAGATCGGCTCTTTGTTTCAAAATCAGAAGCTTAATAGAAGTATTGTTTCCATTGCAAGATCAACCCTGAAACATTCATTTCAAATCCAAAACAAATGTAACTCAGTACTGTTTGTTATCAACAATGCAGTGGATAATGCATGATTGGGGCGACGAAGACTGTGTAAAGATTCTGAAAAATTGCCGAGAAGCAATTCCAAAGAAAACCGGAAAAGTAATTATTGTGGACCTGGTTCTAGAGCCAGAAGGGGATGGCCTTTTTGACAACACAGGATTGGTGTTTGATCTATTAATGATTGCACATAGCTCAGGTGGAAAAGAAAGAACGGAAGTTGAATGGAAGAAATTGTTGGAGGAAGGAGGCTTTCCTAGATACAATATCATCAAAATTCCAGCTTTGCAGTCCATTATTGAAGCCTATCCAGAGTGATTGATCACTTGGCATTGTTATAATAAATATAATGTCATTTGTCTGTTTGTCTATTTTTTTTTTTGGTTTTTTTTTTTGAAGTGTTCCAATTATTGTGATTAATGTATGAAGTCTTACTTGTATTGGTTCCTTACGTGATCTGCTATATATATATATATATATATGGATAATGCTAGGTACACTTAAACGTGATACCTAAATTATCCACCTGCTGATTTGCCATGACATTTTAGAAAATAATTCAAACTTTGTTTGATAACTGATAAATGATTTTGGAAATCTACATCAGCAGGTGGATAGTTTGGATATCCCGTTTAGTTATATCTAGTATTACTCATATATATATATATATATATATGAAGTCCTAAACCTAATATTACCGTTTAAACATTGAAAATATAGCAGGTACTTCTTAAGTTAGATCTACAAATATTTCCAATTTAACTAGTATCAACTTTGGGCCAAACAAAAAGAAAAATTGATCTACGGGAGAGGGAGAAAAGAAATTGTTAATGGGGGGGGGGGGGGGGGGGGTGGGGGGAGGGATGCAGGGGCCAATGGCAGAAGTAGCAAAGGGCTCAGTTGGGCTATAGTCTCCTTAATTTGGAAAAAAAATTACTATATGTGATATTTCAGCTTAAATGTAGTCTAGTCCATCCCAAAAAATTTGAGAAATTTTGTAGTACATGTGATATTTTAATCTAAATGTAGCCTAGCTCACCCTAATAATAATTGTGTATGTGATATTGTAGCCTAAACCCACCTTAATATTTAATCCCAAGCATTGTTAAATCCATTTTCATTTCAGTCCAACCCAATTTAGTGTTCTAAATTCAAATTATAGTCAAATGCATCAAATATTTGACAACACCATACATAATAGCACATGTGATATTGTAGCGCAACTACCATAATATTTCGCACGAAATTAATCTTATTATGTCTATTCTGGTTTAATTATCCCAATTCAATTTAGTGTTCTAAACCCAATTTGACATCATACCATGTTGATTCAAATGTATGGTTTACATTTATCTCTCCTTATATATATATATATATATATTTCTTATTATCCCTTCCCCCCCCCCCCCCCCCCCCCTCACAAAAAAATTAATAATAATAGTA